>OZ004704.1:8873775-9216033 GCA_963924515.1 Vespertilio murinus | reverse complement strand
AGTATTCACTACAGCAGTTCTAAAAGACTAATACTGTGGCTTAGAACAAGTCATTTCACCTCTATAAGTCTTTTTTTTTAAGCTAATCCTCACTCAAGGATCTTTTTTTGGTTGTATTTTTGAGACAGTGGAAGGAAGGGAGGAGGGAGGGGCACACCCTCATGCAGGGGCCAGGGATCAAACCTGCTACAAAGGTATGTGCCTTTGACCTGGAATTAAACTCTCAACCCTTCTGTATACAAGTAGATGCACACCAGCCAGGGTGAACCTCCATGATTTTTATTGGTTAGGATGGAGACAGTATTGCAGCAGTATACCTGAAACATGGGTAGTACTCAGTAAATGCATCTTTGAAAATGACAAAGAAAATAATCACCTGCCCAGCAAACATGCATGAACCACTTTTTGTGTGCAGAGCCCTGCTGCATGTTCCTGGAAACAGCTCTGCATGAGGCTTAATCCTCACAGAGCGAACATTCTAGTGAGAGAAGCAGATACTAGCAGACAGGTATCTCCAATGATAGAAATTTTTTGGAAAAACGTAGAGCAGGGAAGGGGAATATGGCATAAGAAGTTGAAGAAATAAAAAGTTAAACAGTTTTGTCTGCATTTCTAAAAATCTGGAAAAAATTATAAACCATAGGCAGAAGGTGGTAGTAGCAAGCCTCATGGCTAACTGAGAGAAGAACATTCTAGGCAGGGATAACAGCAAGTGCAAAGGCCCTGGGGTAGAAATATTCCTGACATAGTGTGGTTAGAGCAAGGAGTCAAGTGTTTCTGAGTGTGATGAGCAGGATGAGAGCTGTAGGAGGTGAAGGCTCAGAGAGACTGTGGAAGTTGAGATAAGGTAGGGACTAGCAGATTGCGATAAAGCCACTAGGAAGTTGGGGGTCACTGCAGGGGCAGGGGGGGGGACCTAGCAGAGGGGTTGACATGGTATAACATGTTAACAGGATCACTTGGGCTGCTGTTTGGAGAATCACAGGAAAGGGCGTAAAGTGGAAGCAGAGAGACCAGTGAAGAGCTTATTCCCAAGGGTGATAAATTGTAGTTAAACTAGAGGCCTGGTGCAGAAATACGTGCACAGGTAGGGGTCCCTAGGCCTGGCTGGCAAACAGGGCCAGACTGTGAGTCAACTGGCGGGGTGATTGGGGCTCTGTTTGCACCCACCTTGGCTGGCCTGGTGCCGCCTCCTCGCTGGCACCACCCCCTGCCGCCTTTTGGAGCCTGCAGGCTGGGGGAAGCTCCTGCGTTGAGCATCTGCCCCCTGGTGATCAGTGCACTGCACATCATAGTGACCAGTTGTTCCACCAGTCTTTCCCCTGGTCGGTTGATTTGCATATTAGGGTTTTATATAGATAGGTTATAGATAAATTACAAAGACATTCCTTCTGCCAGCAGGGAAAAGCTGGAGTTTACTGGCCAGTTGGACATCTTTGTTCAGAGAGGAACATGTCCAGCCATAAAAGGTTAATTTCCAACTGCCTCCAAAAACTAAACGCAGGCCCGAGGACACAGTGGCAAAGAGCAGCTTCCTCCATTCACTGAGGGAAGTGGACAAGACATTTCATTGTGACATGACGATAATACACAATGTACGCACTCTGTCCACGTGGGAGAGAGGGATACACACAAACCAAACCCCAGGAATAGGAGAGCACAAGTGCGGGCTGCTTTACGGATGTCATATTTGAACAACATGTCACGATGCCGTTGAAATGCTTCCGGGCCCAGCAGGCCCTTTCGCCAGCCAGCCTTCTTTCACCACGCACAGAGTGAAGAAAGCCCGCATGTGTGAGGCCAGTGGGCAGCTCACCAGGCAGAAGTGTGTGTGCCCCCTCCCAGCCTTAAGTTAGAGCTGTGCCCAGGCCAGACCACAAGGCTCTTAGGACTGCTGCTGGCTTTGATCCGGTTGGCGGGTGCTACGAGGTCCAGAAGCTAACTGAAATCCAAGGTGTTTTTACTATTCTTCTGGACCTATCTTTGATTGATAGGCAATAGTCCAGCTGATAACACCGTTTTTTTGTATAAAGATAGGGAGTAGATGGGAGAATGTAATGTGGCTATAAAAAACTTTACTGCCCTGACTGGTTTGGCTCAGTGGATAGAGCGTCTGCCTGCGTACTGAAGGGTCCCAGGTTTGATTCCCATCAAGGGCATGTACCTTGGCTGCGGGCTCATCCCCAGTGGTAGGTGTGCAAGAGGCACTGATAGATGTTTCTCTCTCATTGATATTTCTAACTCTCTACCCCTCTCCCTTCCTCTCTGTAAAATAAATAAATAAATAAATAAATAAATAAATTAATTAATTAATTAATTAAAAATATATATTAAAAAAAAACTTTACTGCCTAGTCGGTGTGGCTCAGTGGTTGAACATCGACCTAGGAACCAGGAGGTCATGGGTTTGATTCCAGGTCAGAGCACTTGCCAGGGTTGCTGGCTGCATCCCCAGTAGGAGGCGTGCAGGAGGCAGCCAATCAGTGATTCTTTCTCATCATTGACATTTTTATCCCTTCCTCTCTAAAATCAATAACAACCCATTTTTAAAAAATAGAGAAAGCTATAAAATTTACTTTTTTGTCATCGTGAAAATCCCACCGGCTCTTCTCAAGCACATTCCGCCACAGTGAAAACTCTCCAAATCAGAGCACAGGTACTTCAGTCCGCACTTTAATTAAGGACCGAACGCGCCCCTCCCGTTTCTGTTGGCAGGATTTTTCTTTTGCAACTAAATTAACAAGTCTGTTGCAGAAAGTCAGATTTTTTAAAGCCTTCTCCTCACCGCGTCATGTTTTCCCGCTTGTCAAAGGCCCGATAAGAGCTCTTCAGGTTTTCCCTGGTGATGTGAGAAATGGGCTGAAGGCCGCGTTTATGCACGGGGGACAGAATGCGCTGTGTCCAGGAACAACAGCCATAAACCCTCCAATTAAGTCAGTCACTTTTCTTCACACCTCTGGTGGCCGAGTCAGGGGAAAAAAGAAAAAAAAAAAAGGAAAAGAAAGAAAAGAAAAGGGCAAACACGTCTGCAGCAGTGAATGAAGGCTCTGCGGCCCTTTCATAATATCCCGGTGGGCCGGGGGCCGCGTGCAGGGGCCTCGCCTCCTTTCCCACACAGTTTCTGACCTGTTTTGTCTGCCTTTTCTCAGAAGGATTTCGCCCGCTCCACTGTGGACTAAGCAGTAAACTAATTATCTTGTTCAAATCCCTTTGTAACGCCCCTAATCCTATTAGTTATAAGAATGTCTGAATACTGATTGCAAACCTCTTTTTCTTTTTTTTTCTTCGTTTTTGCCATTTTAAAGAGAGAGAAAGGACCAGGAGTTGGTCCTGCAAGGGGGGGAGGGGGTGTGAGAGGGGCACCCGGCCTGTTCATTGGACTGAGGCAAAGGCAATTCTGTTCATCCAACATCCCAGGCCACTGAGCATAGAGAAAAAACACTTTCCTGTGTCCAAGTCATTCCATCCTTCACTTTCTCTCTCCCTCTCTCCTCTCCTCCCCTCCCCCAACAAATGCACACTCACAGAGATTTAGTTATCATGTGCCTTGTAGAAGTCAGGTTTGAACACTCCCACGCCCAGGGGAGTGCCCAGAGCCCTGGCCCCAGCTAGGAGCCCCGCTTCTCTTTCCTCCTTTTAATGAGGAGGGTGGATCTCTCAGGACAAGAAGTCAAAGGAGCCCTAGGAAGTAGAGGAAATGAACACAGGAGATACAGGCCTCCGCTAGTCTGGGAGTCTCTTCTTCAAAGAACTCTCGGGAGTCTTGTTGAAGGACCCGCTCCCCCTGGGCAGAAGACGCCAAGACCATGGCCTCCTGTGGCCTGTGACTGAGGCCGCTTTAATCACGTTTCCTTTCTTGTTCCCGCCGGGGAAGCGGCCAGAAAGGCCTGCGGTGGGAGGCTGCGTTAAGGAGCATGAAATGTATCTGCCTTCCACAAAGGATGTGTTCTGCCCTCCCATTCCGGCTGCTGCCGAGCCTGCTGCTTGGGGTTGGCTGCCGGCTCTCAGCAAAAAGCAAATATTTGCTTTAAACCTGAAGGCGTGATGCTGACTTCCCGGGATTCTGTCCGTCTTCCCAGCCCCCTCTTTCCCACCTACAAAGGGTGTCTATGTTCTTGGCATAGGAAGTCCACTGCTTCTCACTTTCATGAAACAGGGTCTCTCCCTGGCGTGCCTCTATGAGCACAAGAAGTGGCTGTTTTAGAAACGATCTGGAAGAGAAGACAGTATGTGTAGGAGAGAGTCCCGTCTTGAATGCATCTCTGGGGTCTGAAAAAATAGTCACAGGTCAGGAGGGAAGAGCAAGGGTCCTCAGACAAGGTTGTGAGGCCGCCAATGTCAAGGACTAGTTGCGTACATTTTGATACATCGCCATCTGTAGTAACTAACAGAGTCTATTTAAGAGACAGTGAGTTGGGATTCCCCTGGAAGGTCTTTGGCACGTGAGCATGTGTTAGCCTGTGCCCATGGTGTGTATGTGGGCGCCAGGGCACGGAGGGTGAAGACTGTGGTGAGAGAGGGATCCCCCACTCCTGCAGATGGCCCGCTGTTCTAGGCAAGTGGAAGGCCTCAGGAAGTCCCTGTGAGAGGCTGTTTTAAAATGAGTAGAGGTGTGGAGCATGTTTTATGACACCTACATATTGTTTTATGACACCTACATATTGCTTTTGGGTGCAGAAAGGATTCTAGGTGGTTTTCAGAAATGCGTGTGATACAGTAAGACGCATACATAAATAACCCATGTGGAAGGTTAACTTCGGGCCCGCCATTCACAGAAAACCCTGAGTAAGAGAGTGACTCAGCTCCATGTCCCCGGCAAAGAGGAGACACCCTGTCTCTGACATTAAGGCATGCCAGTCCCAGAAAAAAAATACATTCTCCACCACCACCCCCCGCCCCCACCCCAATGCTACAGCATCTGCTTGGGGGTCATGTGATAGACGGGGCATGAAATCCTCAAAATATCTCCACACAAAGACAAGAGTACATCACATCAGCATCTCAAGGAAGTTGTATGGCTCAGTGATTGAACATTGACTGATGCATCAATGAGTCACTGGTTTGATTCCCACTCAGTGCACATGTCCAGGTTGTGAACTGATCCCCAGATGGGGGAGTACAGGCTGCAGCCAATCCAAGTTGAAGCATTGATATTTTTTTCCCTCTCCTTTTCTCTTCCTCTCTCTCAAATCAATAAAAACATATTTTGAAAGGAAAAAAGGAAGGAAGGAAGGAAGGAAGGAAGGAAGGAAGGAAGGAAGGAAGGAAGGAAGGAGGGAAGGAGGGAAGAAGGAAGGAAGGAAGGAAGGAAGGAAGGAAGGAAGGAAGGAAGGAAGGAAGGAAAGAAGAAAGGAAGGAAGGAAGGAAGGAAGGAAGGAAGGAAGGAAGGAAGGAAGGAAGGAAGGAAATCAAGGACACAACAAGTTGTACTTCGATTGGGACCAGAACCCACAATTGAGCAGGAGCATGTAACTCTCCAGCAAATATACCCTGTGAGTGCTGGTCAATAGGCAAATGTGAAAGATACAAGAAAAAAAGGCATTGGGAAAATATGTACTAATTTTATTATAATAACCTCCATAGTATGCCTCCTCCATTCCCTGGTTTGCGTCTGCCTCATTTTGATATGACCATCATGCTGCGCCCTGTACCATTCTACAATCTCATCAACTTTCCCACCAAGTGAATGTTAGCTTTGCTTCAGAAGGTCTACGTGAGCGTTCTGTTTGCCACAACCACGTATTGAAAATGTGAAGTGCATCATGGTGCTCCTGCGCCTAACTCCCTCCCGAGGAGGCCACTGTCTGCAGAAGAGAGTCCACCTAGGACCCAAGGGACTGGATGTGCTCCTCTCTCTCCATTCTCATTGTCCGCCTCTCTTCTTCACTCACCAATCACCCTTCTGTTTCTCAGGCACATCAACTGCATTCTGCTGGGATTTTGCATTTTCTAGTCTCCTGGTCTCAAATGCTACGCAATTCTTGACTCACTCTCAGCATTGGTCACTGAGCTCCCATGTCCTGTTCTCAGAGAAGCCTTCCCCACATCTCACCAAAAATAGCTCTTCTCTCTTCCCACTCATTCTCCAACCCAAGAGCCTCTTGGATTTTCTTCATGTTTTTTATTGTGATAGGAGGAAGCTCTAAAATTTTAGTTTATTCACTTACTTAACCATTACTTCTAGGTTCCCCATTATGGGATACAATCTCACGAAAATAGAACTATTTTTAACTTGATCTGGTAACGTTGGTATCTAATGGGTCCCTCCACAAATACCTGCCCAATATGTGAATTGACCAAATTTGCCGTTAGGGAAGATTACGCTTTTCAAAGTATAGGGTAGTAATTTTATTAGAATCTACTTTTAAACCTTTAGAAAAATTAGGGTTGCCTATGGGATTTCATGGAGATGCCCCCCTTTACCTACCCCCACAAATACACACCCAAATTTTGCATTGATTATTAAACAGGAACCAATAAACTCCCATCCCAGATAAGCCTTAACAGTGCTATAAAGTTACTTTCTTCCTATTATTAAAGCCACCTCTGATGCCCAGAAAATGCCCACAAATTGCCTGTGTTCAGAGGCAGCCCGATCCCCATGAAGAAGCTTCAAAAGAGAGTCAATATCAAAAGGCCCATCTGTGCCATTAAGGGGCCCGGCAATTCATGACAGAACCACAGCAATGCACTGCTTCCTCAGACACAAAGCTCCTTGACCATGAAGGGTCAGTGAGGCCCACTCCCTGACCAGCAGGTCTGGGCCCACAGCCCCCGCCCGATCCCCCACAGATGACTGCAGTGACCGGGCTCAGGGGGAGCCCCAAGTGGAGAGTGAGGTAGCCAGCCACGTTAGCACCTCACTGATTTCCCATTTAAAATGAAGACTGCACAAATGCCCTCCTGTGAGCAGTTAAACCTAAGTTCTAAGAAGCCTCCCAGAAGTGAGATCAGAAACCCAAAGGCAGATCAGCTAGTAGCAGCCAGAATAGCCCAAGTGGTAAGATGCTGTATTTTCTGTGGCAGCCACTTAGTGGCACTCAAAGGCTGAGAAATGGTTCTGTGAGTCTAAACCCTAAGACTCGTGACCTTCAAAGTGAGAAAAGCAAACACTCCATCATAAGCATATTCCTGTTTACCTGCCAGTAAATATCAATCTTCTTCCCAGAGAATGACAAAATCTCCCTTGTTAGGTAACAATAACAAGAAGAACACACGCTTCAAAGCAGGCTTTAAAGAAAAGAAAGCAAGGAGTGGTCCCAGATCAGGATGGCATTTTCCTCTATGAAGGCCAGAAGCAGGTGTGACAGAAAAAGGCACGAGGGACAGGGGTGGGGAGGTGGCAGGTGCCATCTGCACCCCGAATGGTGAGTATTTAGGTATTTACTTTAAATTACTCTGAACGTTTATGCATGATATTCTGTGTGCTATTTCACAGGATAGTAATCGCTTCTGATCACAATTATGTGTCCCAATACAGCTAACCACCGGTTGTAAAGAATCTCTACCACAGAGATAAAAACCATGGCATTAGGGTCCAAACCTGGTTATGAATCTTCCTTCCTCCCTGTGAGCCGTGGCCCACGTTATTTCTTCCCTGGCCTTGCTTTTCTTTCTGGTGTAAGTAGATGCAAAAACACTGACTTTGCAGGGCTGCTGTGTGAATTAGTTGAGCGTGAAGGCAGTCGGCACAGCATGCATCATGAGTGACCTCAAAACGAGTTTTCTTGCTTTCTCCCTCCCCACCACCTTCCTGTCTCTACCTCCTTCAGGTTGGTAATTTAGGTCAGAAGCCTTAGGAGTGAGTGGAAGGCAGGTTAAAAGCAGTAGAGAACATGTGCTTGGGGGAAAGAAAAAGCAATATCATATTTAATCACTATTGGTAAATTTTTAGAGACAACTGCTAGTATCTGACATTATTGTAAGGTTGCAGCTAAGAAGAATACAAACTCATAGCTTAGCCTGGGTGACCTCGCTTTACTTGCTCAAAAACACCTGGCAACCTTGGAATACGACAGTTCCCACGAGGGCACTGGCCTGCAGCTATTACTAAGTTAGGGCACAAAACACCATACCCATGACTAGCTCCTGTAGAGTGGCTTAAAAATGCAGCCATTTGCTTTCAACTTTTAGAATCTACGGTGATAAATTTTTCACAAAAAAATGCCTTCTGGTTCTCTGGGTGCATGGAGCTATTCTGTAAGAATACAGATTTTCCTATGACCTTTGAGTATGTGCAGTGTTTTCTAACAGGTACATGCATCTAACAGCTACCTAACAGGTGCAGATACACACACACACACACACACACACACACACACACACACACACACACCTGTACTGATTTATAGTAAAAGTATTGGCACCAATACAGTTTTTCTAATGGTGTACCTTCCGTGGAGCTAGCATGGTTTAGTGGGAACAGATGTGACTAAGTCTAACAGCTATTGGTTCAGACTGAATCCCTCCTTCACAGAACATGGATAAGCGGGCTCCTCTTTTAGCTTGCTTTAAGCCTGTTTCCTTGCCTTTCAGTTGAAGATGCTAATACCTTTCATGCTTACCTCATAGATGATCTCAAATGAGATAAAATAAACATACTCCTAGAACCCAGGACAGCTATACCACAAAGGCTGCCCCGTGTGGTTAAAGCGTAGAGGGTGGAGGGTAAGGTCCTCTCACTCAGTTCCATTCCCAACTCTAAAAGTTACCAATTTGGGGACCTTGGAGAGGTCACCCGCCTCAGTCACTATTGGCCTCTGTGTAGATAACGGTGAAATCTTCTCCAGATGACTGTTCTAAGGTAAATGCAGTCATGGCAGCCTGGCCCGTGCTGTACACCATTCATCGCCATAGACTGTTAAATCACCATTTCCATCCTTAGTAAGTACCAGGTAACCTTTCCTTCTGCATCAGTGGCTTTCCAGCCAAGTCTCACTCCCTGCTCTCCAGGGTTCAGCTCTGCTTCTTTAAGTGACATTTAAGGCTCTTTTTTCTCTTTCTCCTCCTCCTCAATGAATTTGCAGAACCAAAAGCAACACTATTTATCTGTTCCTCCCAGCATACAAGTGGCCCTACCTGTCACACCCTGGAGTCTTTCCCATTAATACATCTCTACATTGAAGTTTCTCCAGGTCATCTCTGACTAACCCACTGCCAGATCCAATGGAATATTATTATTTGGGGGAAATATTTTTCTTCTCCCACCTTCTATTTTAAACTCCCTGTTCTCTAAATCTGATTCCTGGTCCCCATGTTTATTCTTTTCAACTATGTGTTCATTCATGGATAGCATCCTAAAAATCTTCCCCTTCTCTTCCACATCCTAGATGGTGAATATTTTAGTCAATGCTGTGCTCATGTGCAACAATTCTGGTGATATCCTTTCCTGCCCCACTGCCTCCACCTTCCAGGTTCAGAGCTGGGTCACCCCAGGTGTGTTGGCTGAGCCACAGTCAGCAGGCACGGATGGGTCAGGTACCACACTAGGCACTGATAAGACAATGATGAAGCAGGCAGCACCCTGCCTTCATGAAGCTCATAGTCTAGGAATCTAATGAACAAAATAAACTGGTGAACAAAATGCATCCAGAGACATTGAAGCATGGAATGACTGGCGAATCTCAGAGGGAAGGCTGGGGTCTGAAGAGATTAACCGAAGAACCTGTATGCATATATGCATAACCCATGGACACAGACAATAGGGTAGTGAAGGCCTGAGGCAGGAGGCAGGAGCAGGCTAGAAAGGGGCAAGGGAAAAAAAAGGAGATATATGCAATAATTTCAACAATAAAGATTTTTTTTTAAAAAAATCTATTCTACAATCCCAATAAGAAAGAAGCTCACAGCCTAGAAGGGAGCACTGACCAAAAACACTCATTCACGCAACGCTGTAATAAGGAAAAACACAGGTCTCCAGGAAACTCCAATGATGGAATCAAAGCCCAGATGGAGGGGTCAGGGATGGTACAGAAGAGTCCTGAAAATCATGTGGCCATGCAAAGGACTGGGGTGAGAGGAAGTGGCAGGCAGAGGAAGCCATGCTTGAAAGAATGTGGAGCCAACCAGGGAACACAATCATTCAGTGTAGCTGAAATGAAACCTACACTTGAGTGTCTCCATACACTACCTTAGGCTTCAGCTAAAGAGCACTTTCATAAATGAAGTATCCATATAAATTCTATTATCTTTTCTGACTTTTGAAAGATTCTAACAATTTTTTAGGAACTTAAAATTGAATTTACTAAAGGAATTTCAATTTGTTGAAGGTGGGTTTCTATCTGTCAAACTGATGACAGGAAGATTTAGGGAACATTTTTAGAAAATTATTTCTGGTAAGTTTTAATTGCATTTTAACCAATATGTCATGTCTTTGAATAGGCATTTAGATTTCTAATATATATATATATATATATATATATATATATATATATATTAGAAATACATATATACATATATGTACATATATACCACACACATAACTATAGACTTTTTTTTCAGATATATTTCATTTATATAAATAAAAATCACCAGTTTCTTGGACAGTATTTATTAAAATAACAAAACATCTGTTGAAAGCTTGGAAATATATGGGCCGCAGGGTTTTTTTGTTTTGTTTTGTTTTGTTTTGCTTTTTAAATGACACTAAAGAAACCTCAGAGCAATAACAAAAACATTTAAAAAATCGAACAAAGCATAAAACTTTGTGACAAAATACAGCATCCTTTTTTTAAGAAAAGAAAGCCATCTATTGAACACATAAACTTTGCTCAAGTCTATAAAGTCTGAAGCTTAAGACCAGGCTAGAAATAACTAGAGTTAAAACAAATCTGCAGTAAACACAATGAACTTAAAAGTGTTTAAGATGTCTAAACATTTCACAGGGAAACCAGCATTCACCATTCCTTGGAAAACAGATGGGGGTTTTCATGAGGTGAATGATGCCTAATCAATCAACTACTTAGCAAAAATAAGTATGCAGACAAGGGGAAATACATAGATATAATTTATCTGGACTTGCAAATCTACATTAGTAAAGTCTAATTCATTGTTACTTTAAAATTTGAGTCACTCTGGAATTGGGGCCAGTGAAAACTGATAGCTATAAAAATAACTACTCTAAGAGATCTCTGGGGATGGAAAATAAAGGCTGATGACATCTGTAAATCTCTGAAAACAGAAAGGTATCTCACCGCATCCTCACAAATGCTCCTGTGACTACTTAGAAAAACCTGTATTTTTCCTAAAATCTTATTTACCCTAAATAGTTTTAACAAGTATGACAATAATATGAAATGAAATTCAAAATAAGAAGAATCTGATTTAAAAAAATACTAAACACTATCATTCAAATTACTTGGATATGTTAAATTTTGAAATCTACTGTATGAATCTGCAATAATAAAATGTACAGATCTACAAGTAGACCAAAGCATGCCTTTAATGATTAAGGAATAGGACTTTATAACACACTAGAGGCTCAGTGCATGAAATTCTTGCATGGGTAGGGTCCCTAGAGGCTGCCTGCTGGGGCCTTCCTTTGTTCTGCACCGCCCCCTGGTGGTCATACAATGTCATAACAAGCAATCAAATTCCTGTGTCAGTGGACTCCCAAGGGCACACTTTGCATATTAGGCTTTTATATATATACACTAATGGCCCAGTGCATGAAATTCGTGCACATTAAAAGGGAATTAATTAGAGGACATATTTCAATATTGCTATTTGCCCTTTCTCTATAACAGAAGTGTCAGAGATGGAAGAAATTTAGTAAAATGTATATGAAAATCTCCCTCCTTTCAGAGTCTGGGACATGTCGTGGGACCCAGAATCAAGTCTCCACCAACCCCTGTACACCTAGAAATTTCACCAAACCAAGACCCAGCTGGCCCCACCCCCACTGGGCAAGACCCAGACCCAGCCAGCTTCACCCCCATCAAGCCCTGCTGGGGTGGGGAGTGCAGTCTCAGTCCCCCATCAAGACCCACTAGGTTGGGAGAGGGGGGGTGGTGGCCTCAGGTCTCCCAGCCTGGCCCGACACCACGTAGCCTCAGGTCCCTGCTGATTGGTTGTTACAGCATCACTGTGTGATGACCATTTACATATTAGCCTTTTATTATTATGACATAGAGATAGACATATAATATAGATGTGGATAACAATTAAACTTTTTCAAGCTTTATATTTAAATAAATGGTCACTACAATATTTTAACAAATATTGAAACATTTATGTAAGCTGCTATAACATGGTTATTATTTTTAAAGCTATGACAAATTTCATAGGTCTCTTCAATGCTTTTAACTGTATATAACTTATTTTCTCAAATTATCTCTCAAAACATTTCTCTACTAAGATTTTATTCTAGAATTCCATAGATAGAAAGGGAAATCTAATTCAGAAGCAAGAAGGGTCAGAGGACAATGGAACTTTGTCATTTTCATGAAGCTAAGGTGCTCTGAACTTGATGAGCAGATAAAGGTATTTTATGGTTAGTTTGATTCAATTTAACATTCCTGGAAAGTGGCAATAACCTATGGAAAGGGTGCCAACAGAAACATTTGTCCCACGCATCTTATTTCAGGGTCAACAATGGGTAACTTGACAATGAATGAATTGCTTCATTTATACATTTAATTTACTAATTCTATAAAGTAATACAAAATATTACCTTTGCCTGCAAGATCAGTCTAAAAAAGTTAAGCAATAAAGAGAGAGACAAATCCAATAGACCCTTTAACCATAAAGTAGTACATCAGATTGACCGCATGAGCCAAGATTGCATTCCTTTTATAAAAGATATGTAATAGAAAGCTATATTTAAAACTAAAACATTTAAATTAATCTATGGTCATCACTTATTAGTGGCATAAATACACACAAATTAATCTTGCAACTTTCCTCACTCATTAAAACAATGTTGACACATAGCATGATGTCTAAACATTTACATTTGTATTATATTTGTACATTATAGTGCCTTTATTTCATTTAGTCATTCAGTAAACAAATATTTACTATATGTCCTTTCAATGCCAATCATAGAACTAAAGTCTTCAGAGAAAAGTCCCCTGTGAAATTTTAAGCAGTAGGAGCCAAATGCTTTCCTCATGATTAATGAGAACTCTATCACTTAATCAGTTATAATCAGAAGAGTATTCTTATCTTCTACATTGAAACATAATTTAAATTCTAAATTACAAGTTTGTATAAACATTTTAAACATTTTATTTCTCAAATTCTGAATGAGTCAGACCATGGAATTATAATTCTAGAATTACAGGTTCTTCCTCTCAGTAAATATTCAGAAAGTTTGCAAAAAAGAGTAGAGAATGAATATTTGTGATACGTTCACTAAGGGGACTAATTTGTAATCTTTCCATTTCTCCAAGTCTCTCTTTCTTTCTGGTTTCTAAATATCCCTAATCCATCCCAATTAAGCTGCGTTTTAGAAAATTTGACAAAATTTGACAAAATAAGTATCCCACCCAATCTCAATGTTTCCTTTTTTGTCTATATGTAAATTTACTTTGGGTGTACTCTAAAAATCTGGTTGTAGTATAATGCAAATTGTGTCACTCATTTGATGAGACTGGGAGGGAGAGAAACAGAAGGAACATGGGTAAACCAGATGGCTGAGTCCTAGCAGAGATGACAGAATAGTGTCTTAGAAATTATAAAGAAACTTCGGAATAGGAAACAAAAGTAAGGTGCATAGATTAAATACACATTATCTAAAGCATCCCCCCTCCAAGTGATTTTAAATAGCATTTCTGGACTTAAATCTGGACTTAAAACTTCCAAATTGGGGGGGGGGGGGGGAGGGCGATCAGGAAGATAATCCAATAACCTCATTTCTTGCTTCATAGCCACTGTCCTTTCTGTTTCCCACAAATCCTGTCCTCTTGTTTCACATCCCTCAGAAGTGAAGTCACTTTTATGGCATTTTCACTCCATCTCATTCAGGTCACTGTACAAATGTCTCCTCAGACAGGTCTGGCCTGACTAAAAGGGTGTCTAACGCCCCCTTTTGGTGACTGTCTTTCATTACACCAAAGCCATTTAACAGTTTACATTAGAATGCGAACTTCCTGGGAGTAGGAACCCTGTTAGATCTGTCCAACCAATGTCCCTCGTACTTAGAATAGTGCCCAACACGCAATAAGAATAAAAGGCATGAAGAACTAACCAGAGAATGACATTAAGTTTTTATGTACATTATTTGCAATAAAACAAAATAAGTGATTTCACATCTGTATGGAGAAGGAGAAATGAAAATGGGGGAGTCTCCAGAATTACCAATGAGAAAAATATGTAGAAATCAAAGGTTAGGACTCATTATTTCTAATTTAACATGTGTAAAATGATCACCAATATTCCTTCAGTGCATTATTCACTGAATGGAGCTTTGACTGGCTCGCTGCAAGTAGCAATCGTCCTTATCAAAGTTCCTCTGTATGGATGTAGCATTTTAATTATGCATTCTCCTTTTGTTGGGCATTTTATTTTATTTTTAAATATATTTTATTGATTTTTTTTTACAGAGAAGAAGAGAGAGTTAGATACATCGATGAGAGAGAAACAGATGAGAGAGAAACATTGATCAGCTGCCTCCTGCACACTCCCCACTGGGGATGTGCCCGCAACCAAGGTACATGCCCTTGACCAGAATCGAACCTGGGACCTTTCAGTCTGCAGGCCAATGCTCTAACCACTGAGCAAGACCGGTTTCGGCTTATTGGACATTTTAGAAGCTGAAACTTTAAAGCTGAGGGTTGTATATAAAAAATGCTGGTATCAAAAATTCAAGTAGCCCAACAATAGCATAAACAATGTATGTTAAATGGTATCATACTATTCGATCAAACTAGTTGAAATTGATGGGGTCTCTTTGTAAGTTGAAATGGTCCAACATGGGCAACTTCCTATGGTAAAAATGAATATTCTTATGTAGAAAACAGAGCAAAAATGTGTCACTGGCACAGAAGTTTCTCCACTAATTTTCACTTTAACATGGATCCTTTCCCCCAAACAGGCCATGTGCTTTGCCTGTGTTAAATATATGAACCATGTTAATTCATGCCTGGATTAGTTCCTGATCTCATGTGGACACCTTCATAAAAAGTTGGACAAATAAGAAAACATTTTTAAAAGTTCATTATAGCAGATTATCTATAATTCACACTGGAAACACATCCAATCTGGGAGGCCTTTTTGTGATATAGATATCTAGACATGTAAATTTCAGCCATCACACTAAAATGGCAATGCAAAATGTATTAGAAGGTCTGAAGTAGGAACAAGGAAGACAAAAAAACAAGTCAAGAAATGACCTTTGAAATATGACTGTCTCCTCATGATCCAGCACAGGGGCGGCAGAACACCCACGGTGATGGCATTCCACCCACCCATGCTTTCATTTCTACTACTCTGAAACAATTCCTGTAGATCTCTGAAAAGTGTAGGTTGAACAATCTGGCAAAAAATGGGCATGGAACTGTCCTGGTTGGTTTGCTCAGTGGATAGAGTGTCTGCCTGAGGACTGAAGGGTCCCAGGTTTGATTCCGGTCAAGGTTATGTACCTTGGTTGCAGGCTAGATCCCCATCATGGTTGGGGCACATGCGGGAGGCAAGCAATTGTGTTTCTCTCACATCCATATTTTTCTCTCTCTGTTCTCCCTCTACCTTCCACTCTTTAAAAAATCAATGGGGGTGGTGGTGAGGGGAAATAAGCATGAAACCAAAGCCTACATGTGCCAAAGTATCTTGCATGGGCCTGCATAAGTCCTGTCACGTGGGGAAAAGAATGAAGTTGGAAGCCCACAGAAGCATTCCATTAGGAATTACAAAATGCTGGGTGACCTCTGTACATCAGAGCTGGCTCCATAGACTGTGTGTCCCTGAATCGTCAGATTCTAGCCAGCTCCTCACAGGATCCCTCTCCTCTCACTGCACTATAAAAATACATTGATTTATAATATTTTCTTAGCCTTTTGGAGGATGTGGAGGAAGGAATATGGATGCTTTCAATACAACAACGTCCTGGAAAATAGGAATGAAATGATTCACAATGCATTTTAATGACCTCATAAAAAAATTTGACCTATGCTTTTCAAAAATCATTCAGCTTAAAGCTTTGTAATCATTAAGTTTAAAGCTTCCACCTTAACTCCTTAATATGTGTTGCTCCTTTTAATGTCAACAGGAAATCAACACTGAGGAGGAGACATATGGTGAAGAGAGGGACGGAGGAACGCATCATGACTCAGCTCTCCTCGCTGCAGGAGAAAAATAAAATGTTTATATTTTTAAAGGTTACTACAAAATGTTCCACCAGCAAGACTGAGAGTTCTGAGCAGCATGTAATGATCAGACTAAAGTCACTTTCAAACAAACTTTGGACTTAAAATCTGTGCTAAAATTCCTGGAAAAGGCAAAAGACTAATAAACAAATGGCATTCATCAGATTCTTCATCAGATTTAGAGACCTGAAGGCTAATTCCATTTTAATATCTAGGCCAAGTATTGCAATGCTGATTTAACTTGTCTTTTTATTTTTTTATTATTTTAAAAAATATATTTTATTGATTTTTTTCAGAGAGGAAGGGAGAGGGATAGAGAGCTAGAAACATCAATGAGAGAGAAACATCTATCAGCTGCCTCCTGCACACTTCCTACTGAGAATGTGCCTGCAACCAAGGTACATGCCCTTGACCGGAATCGAACCTGGGGCCTTTCATTCCGCTGGCCAACGCTCTATCCACTGAGCCAAACCAGTTAGGGCTAACTTGTCTTTCAATTCTCTCTCTTCTGGTCTTAGGTGCTAGTTCCATAAGATGGTGTTAGTCAGCTGCTAGGACAAAATACCATACACCAGGTGGCTTCAACCATAGAACTCATTTCTCTCAGAATTCTGGAGGTTCACAATCCAAGACCAGGGGGTGAGTATGACTAGTGTCTGGTGAGAGCTCCATTCCTGACTCGCAGATGGCTGTCCTCTCTCAGTGTCTTCACAGGGAGGAGAGACAATGAAAGCAAACTTTCTGGAGTATCTCTTAATCCCAACATAAGGGCCTCACGTAAAATTATCCCCAAAGGTCCCATTTCCAAATACTGTCATGTTAAGGGTTAAGACTTCAATATATAAATTTGGAGACCAGAGGCAGAATTTCATCCTTAGCAAATGGAGAGGGACTAGATGAAATTATAAAAACATACAAGATTTAGGAGACCAAGAAGTGAGAAAAGAACAACATAAAATTAACACATGGCAAGGATTGTGCAAAAAACACCTGTAACTTTGCTCTTTGTTGGTTAAGAAAAGTTACTGGTAAATGCATGAGCTGGCATTGTGACCCAGGGAGTGGTTTCTGACTGACCCGCTGGCTTTGTCAATGGCCTAACGGGTGTGGATGGTTCCTGGTTTAAGCTAAAAACTCTTAGAAAACATTCTCATTATCTCTAAGAATAAAAATACATAGACTTCTCAAGCAGACCTAAATGTCCTGGGAAAACAAAAGTTATCTGGTACCTGCAGAGTTACATGAATAACATCAAATGTTTGAGGAGAAGCAATATATAGTAGAAGCAATATATAGTTACATATATTTTCTATATATGTAACATAAACACGGTGTCTATTCCATGGTCATTCCTGCATAATGCTGATGACAATAATCATAATTATTGTGACTAAGCATTTTCCCACTGTCTATAGCTGTCCTTCATTTGTAGCTGGTTAAGTAGCTGGGTGGGAAGGGCATTTTTCTGGGTTTTATTTGTGACTTGGCTATCATCTAGCAATGTAAGTACTTTGCCCCAGGAATGAGGGTTGCATATTTTTTCTAATTCGTAAAATTACCGTAGATTCAAAAAGGAAATATGCATGCAAGAACTCCACAAACTACATACTTCTAAGAAATCTCTGTGATTCTTATATTTTCAGATGCAAAACCATGAATTTTAAATACCTTAAAAATAGCAAGAATATAAAAGTCTGTGGCTAGGGAGAAACATAATATCACAAAAATAGCCTGCTTTTTAAAACATAAATGCAGAAAAAAAATGTCTTTCACCTTTCATCCTCACATTTGGACATAAAGCACCCCGATTTCTGTAGCAGAAGCCAGTTGCATTCTGCCACATCTCTTTGGATGGGCCCCTTTATCATTTTTATTTGTGCAGCTCTCAGAATTTTTTCATTCTCTACAACCAATACCTGAGCCTCCTTTCCA
The DNA here is from genome assembly GCA_963924515.1 of Vespertilio murinus. Classification (NCBI taxonomy): domain Eukaryota; kingdom Metazoa; phylum Chordata; class Mammalia; order Chiroptera; family Vespertilionidae; genus Vespertilio; species Vespertilio murinus. The sequence goes on along the minus strand of OZ004704.1, from coordinate 9,197,801 downwards.
ACAGCCCACCGTGGGAAGGCCGGGACTAACTTTCCCCCGGCCATTAACACTTGGCCTTGAACCAAGGACTGACTCTAAGATACAGCTCCAAGTCCAGGATCAGAACATGGCTTGGTCTGACATATGATGCCTTCAGTGCTCTCCTATGGGTTTGAGACGATGTGACTTCCTGCTAAACTTGATATCTCAGCCTTCCTGCTCCCACCTCCTCCTCCCCTCTTAGAAACGCTTCCTACACATTATTTCACAGGCATCTGTGTATCAGAGTTTGTTGCTAAAGAACCCAATCAAAGATATTACCTCAACTTTCAGGCCTCAACATGTAACCCATGAGCTAGTCCTGGCTTCTGGCCACAGTGACGCTTTGAACATTTGACTCAGCATCAAACTGTCACTGGTTGAACAGCTCTCTGCTTTGATTGGCTTTGTACTCAACCTCAAGCAATACTGTGTTCCTTCCCTTCAGTCTTTGTCCAGAGAGCAGCCATCTTTGCCCCTCCCTAGGCTACATAAAGTCTTTATGTTGATGATTATTTTGGTGTGGAACTTCATTCACCTCGGTGACTATTGGGTTGGTTAAGAATATTTTTAGCCTAACTGGTTTGGCTCAATGGATAGAGTGTCAGCCTTCCAACTGAAGGGTCCCAGGTTCGATTCTGGTCAAGGGCATGTACCTCGGTTGCGGGCACAACCCCAGTAGGGGGTATGCAGGAGGCTGCTGATCGATGTTTCTTTCTCATCGATGTTTCTAACTCTCTCTCCTTCCCTCTCTGTAAAACATCAATAAAATATATTAAAAAAGAATATTTTTAAAGTCTGACTTGCACATACTTACATGTATTTTTATAATAGCTATAATGTATTATGCACAACGTCTGAAACGTCTGAATACATGTGAATGCACGTGAGGTCATAAAACACCATAATTAAGCTCCTGTTTTTATCATAACTCCAATATAAAGAGTTCGTATAGTAATAGTGCCAGGTAAGTATCACCTTCTCCCATTTCGGAGATGGAAAACTGAGTTTCAGTGAGGTTATGTCACCTGCTTCAGGTTACACGGGTGGCAGGGAGAGGAACGGCCGTCCGTGCTGCCTGGATCTGGAATCACTCTCCCACACCCGTTTCCCACAGGAACAACTGGGCCGCATACTCCATGGAGCCCATTAGTGTGTGCTTTCAGCTTCTCTGAGCGACTTGCCAAAATCCATCCCAATAGCAATACTCAAGAATAGTGGTCAATAATACAAGTAAATAATTATAAGTAATAAGTTAATAATTAGTTGGGCATATACTGAAGCTCACTGAGGTTCATTAGACACCAATTCTTTTGCTTCTCACCACTACACTCTCTTGTCTCAAAGAGGACTTATCAGATCACAGCTTAAAATGTCATTATGGACTACCCAGACAGCACACCAATCCTTCAACAGTGTTCCTAGAGGAGAATGTGCTCCCGGTTTTCAAAAAGAAAACTTGTACAGAAGGCTTTAAGACATAAAGCGAGGGAATTGCTTTCAAGTTATGGGCAAGTCTGACTGGATATTATTATGGACACTGAGAGCATGGAAAACCAAAACTAGCATCTCATAACTCTGAGAGATTCATAGATCTGTAGTTCTATAGCCTACTTTAGTCCAGGTAATTCATGTGTATCCAAGTAGGACAAAGCTAAGTCAACCAGAATGGAAAGAAACCCAGCGGTTAGATTAAAAAATGTTACCTTTAGTGACCTGCATGCTCCCCCCCCTACCCCCATGGCTATTGCACATTTGGAAATATGTCCAACATGACAGACAATGTAAGGAGTTCATAGAAAATTTGTGAAAATTTTAAGAATTTGTAAGAGAGATATCAAAAGCGTGTGCATTCACATTCTATATAAAATAATTAAAATTATTTAAAGCTTATAATTCATTAGATGTAAAAAAATATATACAAACACACCAGTTGTGGGCGTTCTTGTCACAGCTTCGGGCTTATAACAGTTGACGTACTTTCTAGATGCTGTAGGAGTATTTGTTTTCCAATGCCACACTGTGAGTGTTACTACACTGCACTATTTGCAGATGTTTTGAAATTAGAAGTGTTTCCTAACACTTCCTTATCAAGATGGAGCAGCGTTGAGAGTCACAATGGTGCCATCTACTGGGAAGCTACTGAACTAAGGAAATAATACCATGGTATGCATTTCATAGAAACAGAAAACAATATTCTCTGATACTCTTTTAATGAAGAAATTCCATTGATTAGTGCTTTTTATTTACTACTATTGAAACTTCAGGGGATTAAAATAATAATAGTTCAAGGGATAAAATGGGCTCCTAAATCAGATAAGAGGCATTTAAATTGTTATTTATATACTCTACATATTTGCTGATTTCAACAGATACTTACTGTCAAGCCCCACAGTGTGCAAAATGTCTCTGTGTCTCCAAGTAGTACATTGTAGTGTAGGAGAGACACAGCGAACACTTCAGATCATTTCGTAGAGTGCTGGCAACTTATCAAGGTGAAGCATACATAAAAGAGGCACTCTGCCCACGGCGAGGCTGGAAGGAAGGCACATGCAACATAGGACAAGTGGCTTAGAGGACACTGGAGGAAGTGGTTTTAGTGAGCACCGGAAATATGAGGCAGAGAGTGTTTGGTGCAGATCTGGAATACAAGTAATCGTGATAGAGGGAAAAGCACATATAAAGCCTTCAAGTGGGAGCAAGCTGGGCAGGAAGAAGGCAGCTCTCAGGTTATTCATAGAGGTTGAGAGCAGTAGAAAATATAGAAGAACTGGTAATCCTCTCCCCTAAAAATGAATAAAAAGGGTCCACTGATAAGAAAGTGGGAAGGAAATGAGGATGAATTAAGCAATGTAAGGAACCCTCAACTATGAACTTTATGAAATCTCCAGGTTCCCCACGCGGTGGATATTACTATATCCCAGTTCCAGAGATAAGGTAATAAAAGACAAGATGAAGTGATTTTTCTCGGCATCTCAATGTTGAGTAAAGGGGAAAGCTTGGATTTGAACTCAAGGCTCCATTCTGTTTCCATGTTGCTGATATAGTCATGTTCAAGCTCGAGTGAAGGAAAGATGCCAAAATAGTTTAAATGATTGGCAGGGAGGAATTCCCTGGGGCAGGAAAATCACTGGAGTCCAGTCAGATACATTGAAGATCAGGCTTTGCTTGTTTAACTGAACAAGGAACTTCCTAAATAAGTTCTATGTGAACTGAATGAGAACTGAATGAAAGACTTCTTGAACAGGAATTGCATTTTTCCTCTTGTTATCAGAACAATTTTGTTCATTCTTAAATTGCTTAATTGTTGTAAAGCTCATGTTCTATTCAGTGAAAACAAATAATACTTTAATATCTCAATTTTAACCTCAAATGTTAAATAGGGGGGCAATATGATTTTTCTTCATTTAAATTTTTCAAAGGGACTATTTTCCTCAGTATCTCAGAATCATTATATAAGAAAAGATATTATAGACTGTAATCTGCCTTCCTCCCATTCATATGTTAATGGCCTAACCCACAATGTGACTGGATTTGGTAACAGGGCCTTAAAGGAGGTAATTAAGGTTAAAGGAGGTCATAAGGGTGGGCCCCTAATTCATAGGGCCGAATCTCTCCCTCACTTCCTCTCATTCTCTCTTCCTAAGTATGCACTTGACCTTAGATTTTTAGTCTTCACAGGGTAAGAAAATAAATTTGTTGTTGAAGCTAACTGCTCTGCAGTATTTTGTTATGGCAGCCCTAGCAGTCTCATGCAGTAGAAAGGCTGATAATACTTTCAAGAGTTGAATTTTCAATACCTAAACATTATTTATCCTTCTTCTTTTTCTTAAGATTTGGAAATACAAAGTGAGAACATGAGAAACAAATGCCTAAACAAAAGAGCCAGGATAAAACATAAAATTTACTGATATTAATATTACATTTTCATTAACTGAGCATTTACTACATTTCTGGAATTGAGTATAACAATTGAATAAATCAAAATCCCTGTCCACAAAATGTTCATAATTGCCTTGAACATAATTTCATCTATCTTTAACATATATAAATATAAAAATACTAGAGATTGCATAAGATCATTGGAAAACACAGATATTTACATTATGATTCATTAACAGTAGCAAATTTAGTTATGAAGTAGCAATGAAAAAAATTCTATAGTTGGGGGTCACCACAACATGAGGAGTTGTATTAAAGGATCGCAGCATTACAAAGGTTGAGAACCACTGCACCAGTTACACAACCCAGAGCTTTAAATATTTACAAAGGTTTTTCCTGATCTCAAATGAGATATTTCTTGCTCCAGCTGCACACTTGAAGACAGTCATTCCCTGAAAGTATCCAAACTTGATTATACCTACTCTCAATCAATTCTGTATCATCATAAGTACCCAAATAGAATACACAATTAAGTAGAATGTTACCTCTAGTCTGGGAGACTAAAAAAGAGCATCCTATTTTTGAGTTCAAATGCAAAAGTATTTATCAAAATTAATCATTGTCTGAGATCTGAAACAACATTAATAGACCAAAATCTGCATTGAGAGAGGGAGGAGAAAAAGAAGGGGGAGGAAAGAATAAAAAGATAATGGCTAAAAACTTCCAATTTTTTTTTCTTCCCAAAGAGGAAGGGAGAGAGAGAAAGAGATAGAAACATCAATAATAAGAGTGAATTATTGATTGGCTGCCTCTTGCATTCTCTGTACTAGAGATTGAGCCTGTAACCAGGGCATATGCCCTTGCCCAGAATCAAACCCAGGACTCCTCAATCTGCAGGCTCTATCCATGAGCCAAACCAGCTAGGGCTCACAATTTGATTAAAAAACATTGATTTCCATGTTAGAGGAAGTTTCTCCTTTGCCAAGGACTGGACCTCATTGGACACTGGGCTTCCGAAGACAGAGAAGACATGAGAAGTCAGGGCATATCCACGAGTCCTTATTGCAGCCCAAATAGCCATTAGACAAAGCAGTTCTTGCTCAACACAGTTAGCAAACACAGGAGCCATCTTAGCAAAACAGACAGCACCAGCTGGTCAGTAATCCATCTTCCATACAATGCAGTCCCACTGATAGGAACTATACAGGAGCCAGCCACAGGCTGGTCAGTAACATATCTCTATACCCACTTAGACAAACAGTGACCTCAATACTGGAGACTAGAAGGGCATGCTTGCACAGTGCATACAGTGAAACTGCTGGGTCTATGAAACTGCCTATGGTAACTTGGTCTTGAACTTCCTGATTAGGATTCCCACACTCAGATTGGCCTTGAACATCCGGTGTACTTTAGACATGGCCCCCCACACTCCCCATCTAAAATATCTTCATAGCAGTGCTATTCAAAATGCCAAAAGATGAAATCAAGTTTGAAAGTCCACCAAATAAAGAACGAATAAATAAAATATATAAGGGAATATAGTTTGGCCATACAAAGAGTAAGAATTGATATATACTAAAAACAAGAATAAACCTTGAAAACACTTTGTGAAGGGAAACAAGTCAGATACAAAGGCCACACTTTGCATAATTACACTTATATAAAATGTCAGTAAGAGGCAATCCATACAGACAAAGAGTAGACAGCAATTGGCAAACAGTAGAGCGAACGGCTACTGTGCTGGGAGCTGGAGTAGGCCGTGACTGCTAATGGGCTCAAGGTTTCTATTTGGGGTGATGACATTTTCAAGAACTCTAAATTGAATTCCAGAGTCAAAAGCTGGGTTTCCACACTGAATGAGATAGGGATGTCCTTGCCCCCAATTGGATTTATAATTTACAAGAACTAGAAGCAGGCAAACGCCAAATGCAGTATCATCAGGTGTTCAGGGGGAGGGGGGGAGGGATGGAGAGGAGGTTAACTGAGCACACCATAGGGTCAATAATCTGGAATTTTTTGCCTATAGAGGAGTGGAGGGAGGGTCCGTTTGGGGGCAAAGCATCCTCTTTCTGTGATCTGAGCATAAATATTAGAGAAGGTAGCTGGTGTCCCACACAATCGCCCTTAAAATAAGAAGCAAGATGTGCATAGTCCTGGGATCCAAACAGAGATAGTAATACAAAACTGAGGCCCCAAAGAGTCTTTTGGCCTGAGGTTGAAGCTGGGGGGTACATTCTCCTGGTGGGATAATTTTATTCGTCTCCTTTTATTACATTATGTTGTACTAATTGGTTTCTATCCAATGTCTGTCTCCTATAGTTTGGTGGTAAGCTTTTGAGCTAGGTGTCATGTCATGGATATCGTGTCTACAGCCAATCACTGAGACTGATAAGTGTTTAACAAGCCCTCTGGTGAGCAAATGAGTAAAAATAATAAGCATAAAACTATACTTCATATGGGACATTATAATTCACTTATACTTATCACACAGTATTTTATGCAGGCGGAGATAAGGAACCATTGCTGATCACCACTGTTTCCTCCCTTTCCCTCTGCTTTTCTTATCAGGAGCCCCATCTCGGCCTCTGCAGGAAAAGACTTGTCTATCAGAAGCGCTGCCAATCAAAGTGCTTTGTTTTGTTTTTGCTTTTGACCACAGAACAGGCCTTTCACACTGCAATGGACACAAACTTCAGTGTTTGGCAATCCTCCAGTAGGTTAATTTTTCATTCGATACATAAGGAGCTTAAACTATGCAAAGACATTCTTAGTGTTCCCCAGCTACTTCCAAGTCCAGCGTGCAATCAAAAGCCACAGACTACGGGCATCTCATATAGTGCTGAAGCCGTTGTCCACTGAGCTTCGCTCAAACAAAAACAAGTGGGCAAAGAGGGATGTCACAATCGCCCTGACTTCGAAAGACACTGCCAGGATCTGACAGCCGGGCGTCCTGATGTTTTGCTGGTGTGTTTGGGACCAAGATGCTAAGATCCCCAAGTCAAGTTGTCCCAGTAGCAAGCAGTGCTGAAGAAGGGTCACCGAGGGCAGAGCCTGCAAAAGGGAAGGTACTGCTGGGTCCAATCCAAACAGAACTACAAAAGACAGCCATTTCCAGAATGATTTCTAGTCTGGTGTTGCCCTTCACAACTTGGAGAAGGAAGTATTTTGATCCAGATTGCAGGGACTGGTGATTCAGCATTACCATATCTAAGCACATGTCTGTCCATTTTCTCCCATACTGATCCCTTCAATTTCTTTTTCCTCAAGATAAAACTCGAACCTACAATGGAAATTAAAGAAGAGCAGGGGTTGGGGAATTGCATTCTAGTGTTTGGAAGAGAAGCCTACACTTTTAAAAACCTTTCTCATCAGCAAACCGGCTGCTAGTGTTCATGCAATACACTGTGGCCCTTTGAAATCTCCTGGTGGCAGCAAGTCTGTGTGTTTAGAGACAGCAGTAGGAGCCTGGGAGTGCGAGCAGAGTGCACGTGAACCACATTTATGCCACGCAAAATTCTGGCTTTAAAAGTAATAACATTTGCCTGGCATGGCTCAGGTGTGGCTCAGTGGTTGAGCGTCCACCTATGAACCAGGAGGTCAAGGTTCGATTCCTGGTCAGGATGCCTAGAATGTAGGCTCGATGCCCAGTGCGGGGTGTGCAGGAGGCAGCCAATCAAGGATTCTCTCTCATCACTGATGTTTCTATCTCTCTCTCCCTCTCCCTTTCTCTCTGAAATCACTAAAAAACATACTTTTACAAAAAGTAGTAAGACTTGGCTGATCTGGGAGGAGAGGGATGTTTCTAGTAATGATCAAAGCAGCATTTTCAGTAAGTTGCTTACAGATTCAGTGTTGAATTTTATAGGGGCATAACATATACATGTAAAAGTGCATAGGTCATAAGAACACAGCTTGGTAGAGTTTAACAAGATGAACGCACTTATGTAACCACAGTCAAAATACAAAACACTTCCAGCGACTCCCTGACAGCCTAGTCATTTACCTCCCCAAAGGAAAACACAATTTTGAATCTTCTTAGAGTAGATTATTTTTATCGACTTTTGAAATCGATATAAATAAGATTTATAGAAAATAAATCACGCGGTCTGTACTAATGGGCTTATAAAGCATATTTAAAAAAAAATCCCGGGTAGTTTTTCACAGTATTTTATTAGTGATAAATTTTTTAAATACTCATTTTAGCCATCCAGACTTATCGAACAGTACAAATTAACCTTCAAATTCTTTAGAAAATACAGTAATCCTTTTGGGATAAGTACCACCTATCTAAATATAGATTCTATGCTCTTCAGAACCTTTCCTTCATCTGGCTATAATTTTATAACTATATATAAACTATATAACTATATATATATATATATAACTATATATATATATATATATAGTTTTGTTTAAATATATAAAACAGACATGGATTTGTAATGATTTTAGATTTGGGGTAGCAACAATTCCTCTTGTCCATTCATTCATTAGTTAATTTGTTTGTGAATTCTCCATTGAACACATGACTGGCACCAGGTTTTGTGCCAGACTGTCAAAAAACATATATGACTGCTAATGCCCACTGAGCAATTCTTATGGGGTTGGCACTCTTCCAAGAGTTCTTCCAAGAGCTTCCCTCCTATTAACTCTCATCATCATTGAATTAACCTTTTAAGATTCAGAGAATTAAATTGTTTGCCCAGGGTGACAAAGCTAGCGACAGAGCCAGACCAAAGTTAAGGCTGTCTTTTTCTAGAGCCTATGTTCATATCCTGCCTCTACTCTCGCGATAAGTGGCTTATTGAATGGCATTCTATAATTCTAGAAAACATTTGCAACTTAATTTATAAGATATTTAACTCACATCCTAGAAAACCTCATTAGTACACTTAAGAATTTGCTAAGACACAGTAGAAACCAGTACTAAATTCTCGAAAATGTCAGATAAGGATATTACCCGATTTCATTCATCATCATATTTAGGTCTCATGGTCTCTGTTGTTGCCTGTGAGTGCTCAGAACAATAAAAAATAATGCAGCTGGGATATTTTGAATGTTTTAAAAAGGACAAGCTACTCAAGTCAACATTTGGATGCTGCTATGGACAAGCAATTCATCTTTATTTCAGGAAAATGAAAACCTCAAGTGTGTATGCTTCAAAGAATTAACCTTCCCAACTTCATAACTGTAGGAGTGTTATTCATCTTTAAAAACTAATTAAAACCATTGACTTCTCTTCCACTTCTGCATTGGATGACTAACAAATATTAAAACTGGAAGCAGCCCTAATAGAGCCAAGTCAAGTCGTATATAAACTTTTCACCTGCAAAGGGCCCCGACTCAGAGAATCATAAATCAAACCTTGCATGGAATGCTTCTCTAACAGCTCTTATGCATCTGTATCCAAACCACAGCATACTCTTCCCTAATAAAGTCTTCCCTTCTTCGCTAATGAAGATAGTACCAAGTAAATAAATAAATAAAGTCCCTTATTCAGTCCTGAGCACCAAGTGCTCCCAGTAGGTAGTCTTTTTACAATTCAATTTCCCCAAAGGGCTGAGGAGAGGAAATGAAACAACAAATTGTACTCCTGATGAACTCAGCAGAAGCTGCTGGGCCTTGGGGACCCCTGCCAGGTCAATTAGTTCATCATGCTAACAGAACAGCAATCCGGAGACCATGGCCCCAACAACCAAGGCTCAAAAAAGGCAAGTTCAATGGCCTGTTGTAATGCTGTCTTCAATGAAAACTCCTGGAACTTGGTGTACGGATCACCAATAGTATTTTGATGTATGTTTCTAAGCAAAAATCCATGGTCAGTCAAAATAGACATTATATTAGGTATCTAGATTAATATAATTACAGTCTAGATGTATTTTTCATTAAATGGTACTTACTTGTATTTCCTGGATCAGCCTAATAAAATATTGTATGGAATAGCAGTATTTTAAAATTAATATGGTTTCTTTCCAATTTTCCAAATGTATCATATTCAACCCCAAAATATAATATATAAAAATAGCCTTCACTTTTAACAAGCTTCTTCTTAGTCTAATACAAAGCAACATATTAGATCCAAATAAAATTTGATGGGAACAATTATTAAACACTTAATTATAATTAAAATAAAGTAGGATACATTTCTTTAAAATTTTGAGAATTTTAAATGAATGTTTTTGTAATAACAATATCACCTTACACTTATGTACCATTTAGAGCTAACAAAGTAGCTCTACTCATGTTACCTTCTTTAGTATCTCACCATTTTATTGTTTTAAAACAATAAAGTATTTAACATCTAAATAAAATATTTTGCCATATCTTACTTTTAATAAATTCCCATGATTTTACAAATTTAAATCTTTATTTAAAAGTTTCAAAACATGCCTACATCTTCTCATGTAGATATTTAATGTTTTTCTCTTATCATGTCTGATAAAATGGGTCAATGCTATTGCCCTCATTTCCCTCAAAGAACTGAGGATCTAAGGTGACAAGTGGCATTTGTTGATGACTGTCAAAGCTTGAGTAACCTCTGACCTCTCAGGTCTAGACCGCTACTTGCATTCTCGAGGGGCATTAACCAAGCAACACATAGACCAGCATGTGTTAAATTAGCCAGGAGCCTCAAGGTGAATTGTGTAGAGTATGAAGCACAGGGGTATGTAAAACAAATAAAAGCTATATCAGTTGAGCAATATGTATCCTTAAACTAACATCTCACATTATTCATGGTATACAGATAACATGGTATATAGATAGATTTCTTCAGTATAGCAATAATGCTATATTACTTTAATCAGATAGTTGATATATATGCAGTTTAAAAATGGACTATAGATAATTTAAAAATGTGTTACATCAATAACAACAAAAGCCACAAAAGAAATGTGAACTGTTTGTGTTACTTTTCTAAAGAAGCAGAGTTATCATTGCTTTCTTATTTGCTCTTATATCAACTAAAAACTATATGAGTTAAAATAAATCAAGTTTTACATAGATAATTTAATGCTAATTTTTACTTGTCACTTCACCAATAATTATAACTCAGGTTTTTTTTAGGTGCCATGAAAACACTAGATGATAATATTAGAAGAGATTAAGACTTAGAAGCCTTTTGAGTCTTTGATTTGAATGTTGGCTTTCCTGCCCACTCATTTATGTGACTCAGAGCTTATTATTTATTCACTGTGCCTATCCTTCAAGGCCCATCATCCCGTCTCTTCCTTCCATCTGCTCAGATTGTCTGCTGTTTCACTGCACGGAGGGGCTCACCTTGCCACGTATATCCATCCCCCTTTGTAAAGGAGAGGCATCTATGCAAAGATGGCCAATCAAATGAGAAAAGAGTAAAACAAATATTTTAAAATAAAAATTTTAAAAATTAAAAACAATCTAAGTAGCATCTAAACCACCATCTGGAGCTCACAAATAAGAATACTATTTTTTTTAAAAAACTCAAATTTGTTAAATATGATATTCTAGTCACTGGGCAAATGCTTTATATACATGAACTTCTTCATTCTTCACTACCAACCTATGAAATGGATATTGATTTTATCCCATTTTTAGATGAAGTAACTTAGTCAAAGACCCAAGTTAGGCATCAAACACAGACATAAAATCCATTCATAAGCTCTTCACTTACAAAAGATGGCAGAACAGAGTTTAGACTTGGAGCTGAAAGGGATCATCTACTTTCTCCCCTAAATCTAGATATTGGAACTGCTCACCCAGGTATGTCTGCAGAGATACCTGAGCTGAGTGTAAGTGAACCCACCCAGCACAGATGAGGATGTGGGTCTGCTAAATGGAGTGGGTCAGAGTCAGAGATACTTTTGTAGCTCATGCCCTCAAATCCCCACCATGAATGAATCCAACTGCCCATCTGCTCTGCGCATGGCTGCTGTGGGCTCATGGGACAATCTCAGAGCGAGTTAGTATTTATAAACATTCATAATCACTCTTTTTGAAAGTCTCAGCTCTTCTCAAACTTCTGATCTCCTTTTACCAGCCTTCCTAACATGCTTCAGAAGCTACTGCCTTTTATTTACCCAGGAAATAGAAAGGTATTAAATATAAGTTCTCTTAATAGCCAACATCTGAGTCTATAAACTTATCAGCTTCTGCATGGCACTTTTTTTTCTTCTTTCTCTTCTATGCTCTACATTTGTCTTATATCTCCCAAGGACCCTGGAGATGTCTATTATGAACATTCTCCTCTAACTTTTGTCACATCTTCTTAATAGGCCCCTTTCCATAATGAGCAAGTCTTACTTCCCATCTTTAATGAAAACAAAAAACTCTCTCATTTCCATTTCCTCTTCCAGTTATGTTTGCCCACGTCTTTCAAAGTCAAATATCAAACAGGAGTTTTTTACTCATATCCTTTGTCCTCACTTCCTGCATTTTCCAATATTTCTCCTATTCTCACTACATTATCTCATGTAATTTCACTACTATTCATTTGGTCTCAATATCCATTTCATTAAATTGCATAGGAAATACTTAGCCTTCATTGTACTTGACCTATCAGTTGTATTTCACCCAGAGGGGCCATTCCCTCATTCTTCAAAACCATCTTTCCTAGAGATCATCTAATTTCCATTCCCCCCCTCTTTAGCTTCCTTTATTACTTCCTCTTTTAACTGGTCATTAAATGTTGGCTTTTTTTCAAGTCATAGGTGCTCCTGTATACTCTTCTTTAGCATCCCACAGTTTTCCTCCTCCATAACCCAATCCCTATGTCTTCAATTTCCATCTCTATGTTTATGATATAGATTTATGTGGACAGTCCTAAGCATTCTTCTGCACTCCAGAATCATATGCCACAAAATCCCTTATGTATTATTAAATTGCCTCCTATCTGCTTCTCCACACCCACATTTCCCATTCAATTAATTCCCCCCAGAGATTTGTAGGATGTATAGGTATGCTCAGTAAATCAAATTCATAGAGTTCAAAAGTATAAAATGTTAAAGTGTACGCTCCTATTAAAATATATACCTAATCGTTTCGTTTCCGTGCTAGCAACAAAAACAGAAAGACTTAGAGTGCATCAAGTCACTGATCTTTACAGAAACTCTGCGTTCTGTGAGATCTGGTTCCTCTGCCTGTCTTCAGAGTCTCTAAAGTCAATACATATACATGTCCACTCCCATATATCATACTCTCCATCTGAAACACTCGCTGAAACTATTCCTTCCCAAGTAACTACATTTTTCATTCGTTGATCTTAACTTATATAGCATTTTAATTAGTGTGGCTTTTGCGACTTAGTACTAGGAGAGATGTCCTCTTTTATTGTCCAATCGCATTGGACGTTGTTATTTGTAAAGCTTATGCATTTGATATAACTCTTACCCTCCAGCGTATAAAGTGCCTCAAGGTAATAACTGTACCTGCCTTAAGCGTTAGGGTCATAGTATCATAGGAGTTTGTACAAAAGAGATCAGGACACAGACACAGACAGAGAAAAGTCCATATAAAGACAGAGGGAGGAGAGGACTATCTATATATAAGCCAAGGGGGCAGTTTATCTTTATGATTCATCTTTCAAAAATATTGGTTGTATTAATTATAAGGTTTAACATTAAAGATCAAAACAATTCTTGCCTAAGCTGTTTCAGAAATTCCATCAACCTATAATAAATTTCTAAGAAGAGTGAGAAAAATTGTTTTTGTTTGCTTAATTCTAAAAAAAAAAAAAAAATCCATAATTGGGTTTTAGTGCAGGTAAACAGTCAGGGTTTAATTTAGAGATGGCATATTTTCAACTGTTAAAGATTGGTCTATAGGAGAGCAATTAACTGGTTAAAATTTTAAAACTTAATCATCTATGAGGAGAGCCAGCACGCAGCTATTTACAAAGGCAATTAGCATTTTTATTAGCCATGTGGCCAATGATGCTGTGATTATTTAACCTGGCTAAGGAACAGAATAAAATAATGGCTCACCCACATACTGCTGCTGAAATGCTCTATTAGGTGAGTTGGATCACATCATTTATCTCCAGAACAAATTCCCTCAAAGGGGCCTAATGCCTACAGGGCAAAATGTAAAATCTTTTGATTCAGGAGCTTAGACAGGTTTCCCCCTAGGCATCTTTATCTTCAGACATGCTGCCCCCTACAGGCATCTTCTAAAACAGCCATCCAAAGTATGTTGGCTTTGCCCAAGGGCATTCTCCTGATCAATGCAGTGCCTCTTTATGCTGGAGTGAGCCAACAAAAATCTATTCATCCTTCAAGTCTCAGTTTAGGATTTCCCCTCTAATGTATGTTACTTAGCAAAATACCTACTCATCGATGTTTAATGTTGACAGAATATAGAAAAATTGTAATTACATAATTAAAATGGCAACATGATCATACACTTCCAGTAAATAGTTTCCCATATTGTTTATCTTAGAGTAAAAGATGGTCGGGACAGTGAACAGGGGGGTATGCTAATAAAAAGCAACATTTCTACCAGAGTCTCTGAGCCATCAGGGTTTACTGTCCAAAAATACCAGCTCCCACCACCAGCAGCAAAGATTCAGATTATTATTTCATGACTAGCTGTGTTCTATCAAGATACAGAGAAAGAAATTACTCTGCCCAAGATCACTGCCATCAGCTACTATAGTCTTAGACCTCAGTGCTTTATTTATAGAATTCCCAACTGACAAATAATAGAATTGCAAAATGAGTATACAAATGCCTTTTCAAGAACAGAGCTTGAGAGCTGTTTTTATAAAAAAAAACGCCTCCTGCGGAATTATGGAAATGCAGCGTGCTGGCAGTTGGGAGGGACGGGAACACACATGGGCTTTGTTGCCTTCTAGTGGATTCTCTCTAGAGTAGCATGAAAAAGTGGAAGCTAAAGTGCTTTAGCACGGTTTGGGCCTCTCTCTCCATGTGGCCCTCCAGTGTGAAGAACAGCAGAAGATGTGGCATCCACTTATGAGGGAACACAGGGCTGTAAAGAAGTCCTGTTTGAATAAACAGGATTAGTAGGTTGCTTGGAGAGGTGTAATGCTACAGAAAACACTCCTGGGGGAAAAACCTTATCTTGAAAGGGTCATCCAACCATGACTCTAAACAGGAACTTTATAGAATATATATACTGAGTTTTTTCAAAGAGGAAGACAGAGGGATAGATAGTTAGAAACATCAATGAGAGAGAAACATCTATCAGCTGCCTCTTGCATACCCCCTACTGGGGATGTGTCCGCAAACAAGGTACATGCGCTTGACCAGAATAGAACCTGTGACCCTTCAGTCTGCAGGCCGACTCTCTATCCACTGAGCCAAACCGGTTTTGGCTTAAAGGAAACTTGTAAATCAAGTTGTGTTATTTATAAGGAAATACTGAAAAACATAATCTTCAAAAAAATTAAAATACTTTCTTGAAACGGAGTTTTTGCTATAAAATTCCTTGAAGTTTTATCTTCCCTAATAGTTACATGTTTTAAAAAAATTTCTATATTTTTGTTGTTGTTTTTTGTCATTGAAAACCCTTTATACTTGCCTAACTTTAATGCCCAGGTTGTGAAACAGTTAAAGGCAGGTAGTTCTCACACTTCCTACGGCAGTCACCACGAATTCTTTCATTGTGTGATTGAGGCTGACGCCAATGCAAGTGAGACAACATCATCATAACCGCTGAAAAATAATACAGCCAAGAGGCGGCATCTTTTATTAAGTTATGCTGTGCAAGGGCAATCTGCATCTAGCTCCAAGAACAAAAAGATTCAATGGAATTGGTCCTTCTGGCTGTCCCAGGAAAGAGCACTGCCTTCAGTCCCTGTGGTCACCAGCCAGTATCGGGAATGCCAATGACGGTGGCTTGCAAGGCCAAGCAGCTAAGCCTGGCCCAGCTTGACAAGGCACGAATGGTTAGTAATGAGCCGAAACTTTCAAAGTTAAAAGATGATGAAGGCTTCATCCTCTCCGGTAGGAAGCTGTTGTGGAAAGAAAATTGTGAATGGAGCAGTCTGAGGAAAGCGTGTGAGCTTGAACCTCATAACTCAAAAAGCTCAGGCATTTACTTCACATTCCCAGCCACACATGCACATGTTGTTGACAACATGAAGTCAAAACAGGCTGGGATGGCTTCTTTAAATTAACCAAGAGGATTAATTTTTTTTTATTTTTAAAATCAAGGTTTTAAAGATTTTTCAAGACTCAAGAGCAAAATGAACCTACTGGAAAATACTTGTTGAAGGAAGGAAGCAATGCTAACATTTGGCTCACCAGAAGACAACTTCCCTGTTACTCTGGTCAGTGCTTCCCACTGGCTCAAGCACTCAGGCTATTGCTAGGACCAGAAGCAGAAACAAAAAACAAAAAACAAAATAACCCACAAAATCTAATCAGGTTATTCTATTTGCTCTATAGTCTATCAAAGTGGAAAAAATCAGAAGGAATTCAAACAAGCAAGCATTTACAAGTATCTCTTAACTATTAGATATACAAAAACACCTTCGTTGCTGACAACTGAAAAACTATATTTTCACCAGAAGAACACAGGCTGACTAGTAGTCTCCAGTGAACTGATTGGTGATAGTTGATATCTATCTATCTATCTATCTATCTATCTATCATCTATCTATCTATCAAGCTAATATGCTAAGTGTCCTTCTGACCATCTGATTGGTCATTATGATGTGCACTGACCACCAGGGGGCAGATGTTCAACACAGGATCTGCCATGATGCACACTGGCCATTTACAAAGAAACAGCACCAGAGATCTGGAGCTGACAAAGCAGCACTCGGCTTCCCCCAAGTGAGACACAGTCCCTGCCACCACTCCAGAGCAATAACCACCAAATAGCAGCCAATGCTGCTGAGACCCCTTGTTGCAAAATGAAGCCCACAGTACAGTTCAGCCCAGAAACAGTCACTGTGGGTGCCAGGTAATGATGTCACATAACAACACCCAGCTCCCTCTCCCTAGCAACGTAGCCTTCTTGCAGTCTCTTCAGCCCAGGAACATGACTTGCTTTATAGCCAATTGCAAACATTTTACACTTTAACCAAATGTCTGAAGTGTCTTCTCCTGCTTCATCTCATTTGATCCTCACAGAAGTCCTGGTGTAGGTACATAGGAGACTCAGTAGAATCCGATTTTCTTTTCATTAGTCAGAAAACAGAGATTTAGGAAGTTTATACATTTGACCCAACTAAAAAGAAGTAAGAAATGGTGGACCTTGAAAATGACTTCATGTTTTCTCACTGTGCAGAACATAGTTAAACACTGTTATAGTTAATTATTTTACCCTTTGTTCTCCCTCCGTGATCTATAATAATAATAATCTGCTTCATGTTGATATTTACTGCTGTGTTGCTGACAATTACCTGAAAGAGAAGCTGGGGTGCTTCACTGGACTGGAAAAAGTTTAGCTACGTCAGGTCTAATTAAGCAAGTTTATTCTCTATATATAAAAGGCTAAGTTGACTTGCACATGTGCAATACATATAAAGCTCTTGCTGGCTCCAATCACACATGTGCATTTCAATCTGTCACTGTTGATCATGAATTTGGTTAACACTTCTATTATAGAGAAAGGACAAAGAGCAACATTAAAATATTTCTTCTAATTAATTTCCTTTCATTGTGCATGAATCTGTACACCTGGCCACTGGTTCCTTATAATCCTGCATTCTTGTCTGAGTCAGTACTAGTTATTTCCTTTAGGTGGTCAATGATACCTGTTTTGAACCTGAGTTCATAAGGCCAAGAGTTCTTCAAAACAAATAAAGCAAAAGGTGCCAAGAAATCTGTACTCTATCTTTTTCATTTTTATTTTTTGGCATTGGATTTAACCTTATTTTTTTTCTTTTTAAATTTAGAAAACTAAATCAATTTGTGGTAAAGAATTAAAAAAAATAGTTAAAATAGTTACAATGCTTTATATATACTTGCCCTGACAACATGAGTATGTTCAGGAATTATCAGAATCTACAATTAAGAAAGATAATCAGACCACCAATCATTTCCCCAAATGTTCTATTATCAGTGTGCTGCAGTGGATAGTCAGAAATCATGTGAAAACATATTTTTAACCATATACTTTAAAGTATTCAGATTTTCAACAATATGATTTCAACAAATAAATTCTGTCATAAAAATTCCAGCTCCAGTCTAATGCATCAGCCATAAAAGAAAAACAAAGTTGTACCAACAACTCTAATCGTTTTTACTAAAAGGCTTTTTGGCCTTTACAACCAAACATATATTTGTGATAAAGTGACTTGTCTGAATACTCCCTGAGGCTCAGAATATTTTCCATTTGTAAATAGATTGGCTATGGGTATTCCAAAATTACAATTCTGGCAACAAAATGATGTAAGTTGATGAATTCGGGAAATGTGAGTTTCTGTTTCAATTAACTTGAAATTAACTTTAAAGCAATTGAGTAGTTTCAAGAATTTTGTAGCATATAATTAACTAATGGGTTTAAGTAATTTTCAATGAAATAAAAATAAAAGCAATGTTTAAAGTATTTTAGGAATAAGACTTTAAAAATGTTCAATAATTATAATTGAAAAATAATACATTTTTCAGTTAAGTTTTAATAAATTTCAATTGTAAAATGTCCAAAAAGCACTACTTCTGGATGAAGAATAGAACAAAAACTAAACTAGTTTCTTCAATGCAGAAGTAGGCCTGCATTGCCACAGGAATTTTGTGATGTATTTTTAAAAAGACTTTTCAATGCAACCTACTAAGATGGTTTTAGGGACTCAATCCATGCCCTGGAATCCAAAGATAGCAAAGCCTATTCAACTTGTACCTGGGTAGAGGGATTTAAATCTTAGAACCAGCAATGACACATGCACTCCTCCTCCTCGTATCACATCTCCTCTGCCTCCTCTTCAGCTGTGCCTAGTATTTCCCCTTTGCAGTTTCTTTTTCATCCTCGCTAATGTTCAGTGGAATTGTCTACAGGTTACACGACACTGTCATATTGCAACAGATTGAGTGCGGAAGCCGATATGAGCATCTATCTGCCCTTCTTTTCAGCCAAAAATCAAGATTTGCAAAAATGTAAAATAACGCTACTCTTTTCACTGTTTATTTTAGTATATTTACAGTATCCATATATTATGTAAATTACTTTATCGTGTGTATATATATAAATTACATATAAATGTTTCTATTTTATATGCTATGTAATATATTACATATTTTAATATATGTATATTTTATACATTTTATATATATGTATAAATAATAAAGTTAACATTATAACAAGATTATTTTGTTATTGATAATGGTGGACACAATTCAGTGTATAGATCATGTATCATAGACATTTACTCTTGAAACTTATATGATCTTATTAGCCAATGTCACCTAATAAATGTAATTAAAAATAAAGATTGGTAAAAACAGAGGTTAAAGATACATAAAAATATTTAATAAACATTTTTAAACTTCTGCTTTAAGTTCCAAGTAAATGTGGATATGTAGATGTAGATATAGCATGGGGTTCATATATAGATGTAACTAACATAAACCAAATCTTTTTACATTCCAGCATCATCCCTATCCATATTTCAATAAGTTAAACCAAATTCATAGGACATCAAATGTTTAATGAAGAATATTTTCTGAGAGATTTATGTTTGAGATGATTTGTAAAGATACAATGTGTTAGTTAGTTAACACAAACATAACCCTTTGCCAAAGAAACAGGTTTATATAAACAATGTTTAAGTATCACAGAAAGCCATATACATTATACTGTCAAGATTAATGAAGGGTTACTGAAAAATTATTAATTCCAATTGTCATCTGTCTTCTTGCCTCCTTTTAATTAACTAATTTTAGACATCACCTTGTGGGATAATCAGAAAATTCAGTTTAAGAGACTTATATTTAAGAAGAGTCAAGAGCTTTGAATACAGTTCAAATTATTCTCCTATGAGTCATATGTGTGAGTTTTGTACACATGCTTTCATCATACACATTGTGGCAATTATGTGGGGCAATGCAAAAAGAGTGTTTTGATTAATAATTTCATTTACTTTCTGGATTATGGCTTAGTTATAATAAAGAATTCAAATTACGTTATATGTAGTTTCTAGGTAAATTAGATTTTGCTAAATTTGAGATGTTACTTAATTGTGACTAAATAAATCGAAAAAAGAACATACATTTGGAGAGGGGGCAAAAGATAGAAACATCAATGATGAGAGATAAACACTGATAGGCCACCTGGGCATGTCCCCTGAGAGAAAATCAAACCATGACCTTCTGGATCATAGGTCAACATTCAGCCACTGAGCCAAGCCAGGCCAGGCAGCATTGCAATTCTTGATGACGCCTATCTGATCCCATTAATATATTAACCTGCTCCCATAGCCAGAACATGTCTCAGGCCTTAAGATCTTTCAGCCAATGCAGTAATTTATGCTAACTTGCCTTCAGAACTGTAAAGCATGTATCAGTACATAGGAAAGTTGTCACCATCATTAAAAAACAAGTGCCATTGCTTGACCTGAATTCATTAAAAAATGGAAGATTTAAACTTCTGGCTAGGATTGGCTGATCTCCTTGTGTGGCTGTATTCCAGGATTATAGTCCAAGGGCCGCTTTCTAAAGTAATATTAAGCTCTTCTCATGATTTGCTTCAATCCATTTATCAGCCCACAACTCTGAACCAATTACTGGAAAATATCCTTAGTGACACATCTGTCAGTATAATTGTTGAGATTTATCTGAAGATAGATTTTTTTTGTCTCTTACTTTTAGTCAGCTTTCCTGAGGTATCATTAAGGAGAAAGAAATTTAAGTAATTTTAAGTATTCAGTTCAGAGGTTTAACAAGTGTATGCAGTCATATAGCCACTGAACCTTTCAAGATGCAATGAGTTCATCACCCCCAAAAGTGCCCTCATGCCCATTTGCTGTCAATCTCTCTCCTCAGTCTTGGCTGCCCCCCACAATAGCTGGTCTATTTATATCACTGTAACTTTGCCTCTCTCGGAATATTATGTGAATAAAATTGCAGTTTGGAGTCTTTTCTATCTACCTTCTTTCACTTAGCATAATTTTTGAGAGTTGTTATAGGTGCCAACAGGTAAGTCCATTTTGTTGCTGAGTAGCAGTATTCCATTGTATAATTCCATTTTGTTGCTGAGTAGCAGTATTCCATTGTATAAGTCTACCACATCTGTTTAAGTGTGGTAATAGCTGAACAATGAGTTATTTTTTGTTTTGTTAATTGGCTATTATTTAAAAGGATTATATGAATATTTGCATATAAAGTTTTGTATGGACAATTATTTCAATTTTTTATTTGGAAAAAAAGGCAAGAATAGTAAGCAATATGCATATTGCAACTTAGATAAACCCACTAATTAGTTTGAATAATTTTTGATGATTCCTAAAAATTTTCTGCAAAAACCATAATGTTTAGAGAGTCCTGCTGCTTCTTTACCAAGCTATATGATATTTTAAGACTTATTGGGCTGCTTAGAATATTTTAAACAAGGTCAAAAGAGATTGGCTGCCTAACTCCTGAACTTAGAGGAAAGCATTTACCCTGTTAGAACAAGTTAACTCTATGTTTTTCAAAGATGCCCTTTATCAATTTGAGGGAGTTCCCTTCTATTTCTAGATTGCTGAGTGTTTTTCTTTCAATTATGAATAAGTACTAAATTTTGCCAAATGTTTTCTCTTCTTAAAATACCTTTTAATAGGTTGAATTGCAATGATTGATTTTTCAAATGCATTCCTGGGATAAATCCCAACTGGTCATAGTGGACTAACCCTTTTATTTATTGCATTGCTAATTCGCTCAATTTTTGAAAAAGAATTTTGCATCTATGTACATGTATGCCGAATTGCACTTTTGTTGGGGGATTTTTTGTGTGTGTAACAAAAATTGTCTAATGTGTTAGAGAATGTGCTTGGATGTATTCTCTCCTCTTCCATTTTCTGGAAAAGTCTATGTAGAGTTTACTTAATTTCTTCTATAAAGGTTGGTAGAATTCACCAATGAAGACACCTGGACTTGAAAATTTTTTGTTTGTTTGATGTTTTGTCTTGTGGGAAGCTTTGCTTTTCAATTTTAACTTACTTTAATTTTTAGAACAGTTTTAGGTACAGAGAAATTGAGCAGAAGGTACAAAGCTTTTCCATGTACCCTTTATTCTCTCACATGCACAGCCTTTAGATTTAACCCAAACACACTCAAAATCACACACTGTGTTTACTGGTCTGTCTCATTGCTTTTCCTTGGTCTCCACCTAAGTTTTACCTCAAGTGCCCTTGGTGGCCATGGATTGGTTTCTGCTCCCAGTTCGCTTATTGTCTAATGTAGAATACGGGCACCTTGCCTACTGTTCTCAAAGGGGAGCACTGGTTTCTACAGACCACCAAACTGGCATGGATCATTATGTGGCCAACATCTTGTCTATTTGGTCTACCTTCTTCAACTTGAAACCTTCCATAGTAACGAAAAAAACAACCTCACAGTAGCTGTGCATTTTAAACTGCTCCCATCATTACAAATGTATTCTATAGGAGGGTATATAAACCCAGAGATGCTGAACAAGGAGTTTATGATAATTGCCTTGTGTCACAGCACCAATATCCAAGTAATGTGACTCTAGTGACATGTGAGCTCTTCATCTGCCTTGTTGGCATGGCTTGTTACAACTGCCTGGCAGGAGAGAATAGGACTCATGATTGTTATTTTATACAAGTAAATATTTCCATCATTTCAGGCAAGTACAGATGTTTGCATATTATTAGAGACTTTTTCATTCCATTTCAGATTTCTTAATATATACTTTCACTTTTAGTGGAATTTCAGTGATATGACGTCTACTCTTTATTCAATAAGTTAAAATAATAAATACTTCAAAATATAAATATATTTTCAGATCTCTAATTACATACCAAGAGAATTGCTGCAAATATTAGAGGCAAAGCTGTATGTGCCCATCATTACAGAATGTGCATATTTTAGTCATGCATCAGTATTCCTTTGCACATTTCCTACCATTATGTCAAATGAGACACAACAGAATGTGAAGAGCAGAACTCATCAACAGGACTGATGATGCCAGCCCCTCTTTCTTCAGCAGTTATACAAGGGATAGATATGTGCGCTATTATTAATCTACTTAAAATAGATACATGAAGAGCAACATAAAAATGGTCCAATTCTCCAATCTAAAATGTTTAGAAATCACACTGATTGTGACTAATTGTATGATATCCTCTGCACACACAAAAAGACAGCAATACACACACACACACACACACACACACACACACACACACACACACACACTCTGTAACAATGTTTCTCCATGTTTCATTGTTCCATTCTTCCCAACTAGAATGCCAATGATGCTGTAAGAAAAAAACAGCAAAAGGAAAAAGGCTCAATGACAAATTTGACAACCTATTGGTGTCTGAAATGTTAACAAATTTCAGCTCCTGTGGTCTTTCCAGTTGGCAGAAAAGTGATCAATGTATTGAGTGCATAAAACCCTACCTTGAAGGTGTTAATATATAAACATTCAGTAACAACTGGAGGTATGTTTCCTACTTACTGGCTATAGAAGGAACAAGAAAAGAATGATGAAGGAGCAAAGGACTAGAAGAAGAGAGGAAATGGGAGAAAAGGAGAGGAAAGGGGAGAGAAGTGAGAAGGAAAGAGTAAAAGAAAAAACAAAGGAAAAGTGGGAGGTGGATAGGAATGGAGCAACAGGAATAGGAATAGGCTAGATTTCAATTAACAAAAACTCCCTTTATCAGCTAGAGGGTCAGCAGGAAACTATTGACTCTTAGGCAATTAAGAGGACTAAACTCCTTAAGAAGAGGCTACTTCAATGCCAGAGAACAGAGAAATGGCAATCTAGAGCAAAAGTCCAAAAACAGAGTGGTTAGAGTCAAGTGAAAGCTGTAGATTGAAATGCAAGCTTACTTCGTCCATCCAGTGAGCAACCTTTCTCTTCACACAAATCGTAAGAAGGTTAAGAAAGTAGCAGTTGTCCAGCTGGCGTGACTCTGAAGGTCTACACTCAACCATTGTACCTTCCCAGTGTAGGTATGAGTCTAAAACCTACACTTACACAAGTGAGGAAGCTGAGATGCAGAGATGCAATGCTAATACTCACATTTATTTCCTAAGTGGCAGGGGAGAGATTCAAAAGGAGACAGTTGAGAGTGAGTTTGACCACTATGCACACTGCCTCTCATAGATAAGAACAATTCCTAGGAGACAAAACTTCATCTTTGCTACTAATTCTTTCTTCTACTTTGCTACTAATTCTTTCTTCTACTTTGCTACTAATTCTTTCTTCTACTTTGCTACTAATTCTTTCTTCTACTTTGCTACTAATTCTTTCTTCTAGTCCAAGCATGTCAAACTGAGGCCCACAGGCCACATGCCTCCTTTATTTGGCTTATGTTAGCCTTTGAGTTTGACATGCTTGTTCTAGTCCCTGCTCACTGTTCATGATGCCAAACATCCTTCTGCAACACAGGAGCAGTTAACTCCTACTTCTGCTATAGCATTTCCTGAAGTGGCTGTGCCTCTTCTAAGTGCTACTCCAGAGAAGCATGGGGCCTTGACAGCATGCTGTCATCATTGGTTTTCAATTGTTTGTTTCTTCCAGCAGATTTGGAACTCCTGGAGGAACTGGGATGGCTTCACACTTGGTCATTTTTATGTATGTGGCTCCTAGAAGCAAGCCTTTCACATCAAAAGGATTCAATATATATTTGTCGAATGAGTAAGTTAATGCAAAAGGAAGCCCTGTAAAATTCTGTGGGAGCTAATCTATTAAACACACACACACACTCACACACACATACACATACACGTGTGTATTAACTACGTGGTGTGTGTGTGTGTGTGTGTGTGTGTGTGTGTGTGTGTATTAACTATGCATATGTACTAGCTACTAGTACATTAAAAGACAGACAAAATTTATAAGGGGTGACACCATGACTTCAATACTGGGCATTATTAAATGTTTATATGAAAAGAAAAATACTTTAGTTTCTTTAATTTTTTTTCACAAAGCAAATGGAATAGACTATTTATGAAGCATGAATGCATTAATGAGTTGGGCATTTCAACCATTGGTATTTGTGTTCCATTTAATTGAAAATTGAAATACAGAGGAGCTGATCCAGTAGAAGTCAACAGCAGAGTCAAACTAAGTGTCAAAAAGTTGCTTCCTTGAGTGTGATAATAGAGGCAAAAGGGCTAGAAGTTTTTCTTCCAGCAAGGCTTTCTCCTTCAGAAAGTTGCCAAACTAGTTTTGATTATAAATCCCCTAGTAGCTTTTTAAAATATGTCATGGGGAGTGAGGTCAAAGATACATTAGTTGATAGAAGTGACTTGAGATTAGAAATACTGCTTCACATCTACGTTAATAAAAGAATAAGATGCAAGTTGACATACCATTGTAACGCCCACCAGCCAATCAGGAATGAGTATGCAAATCAACCCAACAAAGATGGTGGGTTAATTTGCATACATGGGTGCCCCAGCTGCTCTGGGCAGTGTGGGAAGGCGAAAAGTGGATCCAGAGGGAGTGTAGGTGGTGCCGGCAGCCAGTGGAAGGAAGGCCAATTCTGGCATGAGTCTTTGTGCATCAGGCCTCTAGTATAAATATAGTGACCATTAGCATCTAACACTTGTTCTTTACAAAGAACTGAGTAAGCAATGAGTAAATAATACTTCTATCTGTAAACACACTCCAACAGAGTATCTGCATCTGATGATTCCTTTAATGGTGATGTCTCCTCTCCATTGGGTTTATATAATAAGATGTTATCCCATTGCAGACACATTTAATACAAAAGGGTGTTACATAATAAAAGGGATATAATCTAAGAGACCTTTTCGAACTCTAGAGGTAAATACTGCTCAACATCAATAGACTTGACTTCAGTTTTGCTATTACGATGCTTGATGCTTTGAGTAGCTTGTCCATAGATTGCTTTATATTATACAGCATTTGTAGAAATGAAGTGTAAAACTTGAATAAAGCAAGGAAATATATCAAGAATAACAAAAATAAATTCTGTTGGCCAGTGTAAAGTAAAACTTTAGCAGGATCCATGGTATAGAACAAAATGAAATATCAAAATCACCAAAGGTATGTACATATTAAATAGAACAACGGTAACTTCGGAAATTAGAAAATTAATATATAAGTATATTTTTATATTTTAAAAGGAACATAAAATCAGGACCTTTAAAAGTCTAAAGAATGCTTATATTGAACGGTATTTCACCTCTTCTTTTTGGGTTCCTTTTCTACTTTAATCTTTATTAAATCTAATGAGGCCACAAAAGAATGTCCAGTAATTGTGGCCACAAAAAGTCACTAACTCTGAAAGCAGATAAATCTGTATTTTAAGTCTATTTCTGCTCTTCATGTCATTTGACATCAAGAAAATTCCTCTCAAAACAATTTTTCCTGATCTGTAGAATGGTAGTGAAGATCACACCACCTCCAGAACTAGTGTGAGGACTAAATGAAATTAGGCATCAGAATGGCTGGCATAGTGCATAGTACATGAAAACAACATTAGATTGCAGGACTCTAAAAGGGACTGAGGAAGTAGAGCTAGATACCTCTAACTACTCAGAGGGACAGAGTGATGAGAACAGTGATGCCAGACTGGTATTTCTCTTTTTGCTAAAAATATATCACAGAATAGTCATTAATGAAACCTAAGAAGTAGTAAGGCATGTCTACAGAGTTCTTCCTTATAATTAAAATAAGTAAGTGTGCCATTTTCGGCCAATTTAAAAAAAAAATCCTTACAATAATACACTATTTTGGCTGAAAAAAAAATATATATGCAGTGGATGAAAAGTAATTTGTTACACACCCCCTTTTGGTCAGGAATAATGGTGGATACCAATGACAGGAAGCTGAGACAAGAGTCAGAAGAGGTGCCCCAAAATGACACCTGTATGTGGATTTAAAGAGGTAGTCCTTCCTTGATACAGTTACAGAAACATTTATTATGTTGGGGAAAAAAGTGCTTTGCTATTTGGTCTTTGAAAATATACAAATGTGCCGAAACCGGTTTGGCTCAGTGGTAGAGTGGCAGTCTGTGGACTGAAAGGTCTCGGGTTCGATTCCGGTCAAGGGCATGTACATTGGTTGCGGGCACATCCCTGGTAGGGGGGTATGCAAGAGGCACCTGGTCGATGTTTCTCTCTCATGGACATTTCTAGCTCTCTATCTCTCTCCCTTCCTCTCTATAAAATATCAATAAAATATATTTTTTTTAAAAAGAAAATATACAAATGTGTGTGTGAGTGAATATGAATGAGTCTGAATGGGGGTGTGTGGCAAGGGAGGGGTCTCTGATTTGTTGTTAGTGTGCACATTTGTGTGGGTTTGTGCCGGTGGCAAGGTCAATATGTGTGATGTGTGCATGGCTGTGCGAGACTGACAGCATGTACCTGTGTCAGCAATAGTGCGTGTGTGTGCAGGCAGACCCTTACGAGGTCTCATTGGCATCTGATGATGCCCTTGAGACGGGATGCTTATATGCATCCAGAGCCTGCATAACTACAGTGGTGGCTCTGAGGGCAAGCCAGCTAGAGACAGGGGGAGCAAATAGGAAACCGTGTCATCTCCAAATTACTGGAGATTGTCTTTATAATAGCAATTTGTTGAAAGAAAAGCAATACTCTTTGAAAGGTATTTCTGAAGGAGAACACAATGCTGCCAGGTGACTGGGTCAATTAGAGGATGTTGGGGAGGAGGTATATTTAGGATAATAAATAACATTTGATCAGGCATATGCTTTACCCAAATCTCCAAAATGACACAAAAGAATTGGGGCTTCCTCCATTTTATAAGAAAATGTGGACTTAAGAAGTTGTTGTTCAAGGTCACAATGATAATAAATGATGAAATCACTATTTGGATCCAGTTCAGTCCAACTCCCAAATTGATGCTTACAGTTACCATTACATGGCTATTTACCAAGGTCGTGACTTCAGGAAATGGAGGATGGTTTGAGGGGAAAGATAATAAACTACCTTTTACACCTACTAAGTTTGAGATGCCCATGGCAGGTCTAAATGAAAACGACTGAGCAAACTAAAGATTCCCATTATAGAGCTGCTGTTCCACTTAGAACTTGAACTTGACATTCCTCACTCATAACTAGTGAGGCTAGTCCCAGGCCTGTCCTCCACCATTTTTTTTTATCTTAAGTACAAAAAAGAGTATTGTGTTTGAAACCCACTGTATCTCCCTAAGATGCTTCTCCTTCCTTATGACTATCTCCCTCTTTAATGGGAAGGATGGAAATGACTAGCTCATAAATGCAAGAAAAATAAATCAGTGGAGGTATTTTATTTTCAAAACAGCCTTTTTGAGTGTACCCTGGCCTATGTGTGTGGAAAGAGAAAGGAGTTTTCTACATTGTGAAAATGATCTTTCACACATCAAGAATGAAAGCCGGCTAAGGCAGGCCATCGCGTTTCAGTTACAGATATGATGAAAGGCACAGGTGGTTCTCAAACTTCTGGTGGGAGGCACAATCTCCTGGAGGACTTGCCCACACACAGTGGAGGGTCCTCCCCTAGATGTTTGACTCAGTGACCTGGGGGGAGGGGCAGCAGTTTCATTTCTAGGAAGTCTTCATATGATATGGCATTGCGGCACAGAAAACAACTTGAGAATTATTCATATAAGGAAAGTTCTCCCCAGATACAAAATAGAAAGCCTTGCATGCAAAGAAGAATAAAGCTTTGGAATAGACATCACCACTAGGTTCAGAATGATAACTAAGTCTAAGAAAACTCCCAAGTTAGAGGAGCCAATCAATTGTAAAATAAATTAGGTAAAATTATTTTTTGACACTTGGAGCTGAAAGAGTCCTGATTCTAAGAAAGTACCAAACCCCTTCAGCCAAAAGGCTGGAAACAAAGATATGGTCACTTCCCATACTTCCAGACATGCCAGGCCATAGGGACAGGCTGAGAGTAAGCTGGAACTCTACTTCCTTTTTACGAATGGAATGAAGCAGAAGATCTGAGAAGTTTCTAGACTTCTCCCAGTAATTTATCATGGGCATTTTTTACTTTATAAAACCTCTTCTATTAGACCCAAAGCCACGATTATAGTAATGAGTTAAAAGGAGTTTTCCAGATCCCAGCAAAGATCCAGGGCTTAGAGTAGGTGTTCAGATTTGACACTGCATTTATTTGCACTGATTTTCACTCAGCTGAATGGAAGTCCTTGCTGTGAATCCTCTTCATTCACTTGTTTGGTGGCATCTACTTTGAGCACTACAGTATAGCGAGATGGTGTCCTTTATCTCAAACACGTAGAACTATTTTCAATTACCTTAAAAAAAAAGTCTGAAAGTTGTGTTTAGAAATGTCCTTTTCCTGAGGCTCATTGAGACCTTTAATCTGAGTCAGTCTGGGAGATGACTGGTCTCAGAAATCCCCTTGCATTCCCCCTCATGAACCCTATCCCCTGCCCATTCTATCTTTTCTATCTCATCACACTCTTTCAAAAAGTCTGGAAAACTAACAATACAGAGCTGGATTATATATGTGATTTCAGTTTATCTAAAGAGTCCCATTAAAAGTTCCTCAGCTTCAAGAATCCTATTTAGAGAATTTGTCAAGTAAGACTTCTGATTATAGCTGAAACCGGTTTGGCTCAGTGGATAGAGCGTCGGCCTTCGGACTGAAAGGTCCCAGGTTCGATTCCGGTCAAGGGCATGTACCTTGGTTGCGGGCACATCCCTGGTAGGGGATGTGCAGGAGGCAGCTGGTCAATGTTTCTCTCTCACCCATGTTTCTAGCTCTCTATCCCTCTCCCTTCCTCTCTGTAAAAAATCAATAAAATATATATATATATATATTTAAAAAGACTTCTGATTGTATACAACTTTCAAGTTTTTAAGAATGGAAGTGAGAGAGAAAGTGTGAAAAAGGAGAGTGTTATCTGTCTTCTTTTACAAACCAATAAATCTTCCAAAGAAAACCCAGAGGGATGCTCCTCTAGCACAGGCCACTGATATGACCTCTAAGCCTTCTCATGCCTGGGAGCACAGGCTGAATGGGTCCAGCCTCACAAGCTTTCACAGGACAGAATGGAGCTTTCTGGAGAGAAAATGAGTCTGCCCGAGGGTGACGAAAAAGGCAATTGGGCTTGAGGTCCATCCTTTTCTCATTCCAAACCTGATGGCAGAGACAGGGAAGTGAATAACTTTGAACATACCGGAAGTCCTTAATGAATTGAGTTATTCAAAGCAAATGACGAACCTGAGGGACAAAGAAATTTGAACATCTTTCACCTCTGAGCATTTCTGGATCAGTCAAGGGGACATCAGAGAAATAATAAGTACAGGCATGAACTTATTTTATTAGGAGGTATGTGCTTATGCTTAGGATGTTTTCTGAGAGGCCTAAAAATGAACAGAATGCTTCTTTAACTGGTTTAAAATCAATACCTGAATTAATTTTCTTCAGCTCATTTCCATTCACTGAAGTTGAACACTGTGCTGTAAGAAGCTTTGAGACAAATGGCTCCCTGAACATACTCTGCTTGGGACTAGGTATTGCCTGTTATCTCCTCTGTCAGATTAATGTTTTTAAGTACAGAGAAAAACATCTCAATTATCTCCACTAAAAGAATAAAACATCTTTCATTGTGTGACTTGGTGCAGCGTAGGCGGTCAATAAATATTTGCTGAAAGAGCAATAGCAGAGGTAACTTTTTTTTTATATGATTTGGGGCTGCATTTCCTTACTTTAAAAAATTGAACTTGTTCACTGGGAATTCATATGAATTCAAAACACAAAATAGCATCGCATGATCAACATACAGCTCCTGAAACACCGAGACACACGCTGTGAGAGATGAGAGGAAAAATAACAGTGCTTATTGAGCCTGCAAAGCATTTTCTCCCAACATCACATATGGCTGTGGCGGGACCTTCAATAGCAGTCCTCATCCAATCTGGGCCACCAGAATGGTCCTCAGACCTAGGCCTAGCCAATATTAATATCGTATTGCCCCCCACACTGATTTGTGAAAGGATGAAAATATGGCCAACCAATGCTAATCATATTCTTCCCAGAAATACTTGGTTAAATGAATGAGGTAGCAATCTGGGAAGTGGGGGGGGGGGGGGGGGGAGGGTCTCCTGATTCTGCCATAATGAAAATCCAGATAAGTTAGGAGCTGCAAATGTATATCTTTTACACAACGTGTTATGAATCTATTTTATAAAAAAACACACAAGAAAAGTAGAATAAAGAATGGGATAAATAAAAGAGAGAGAAAGTGAACATGGGAGGAGAGAGGGCGATGGAGCAGGATGGATGAGACTGAGAATGAAAATAGACTCAGGGACTAAATATTGGACACATCTCAGCCTGTGGTTCCAGACATGCCTGAAGCCAGCCAACCCTGGACTCCCAGGTTAAAGGAGCCAATCACTTATGGAATAAATTAGTTAAAATTATTTTTTGACACTTGTAGCTGAAAGAGTCCTGATTCATAGTCTTTGACCTCAAGATTAAGACACAGTTGCGCATAGATAATTACAGTTATTTTAAAGGTTAAAAAGTGCTGTTCCACAGGAGAACACAGAGGGGTGCCTCTGTGGTCAGAACTGGAGAAAATGGGCAGCCTCTTCACACCATGGGGATGAGAGTCACATGAGCGAAGACAGAAAGAGCATTCCAAGGGGAGGATGAATGTGAGTAAATAGTGCGTTAGGTACTGTTCACTCAATGACATTCCTTCTGCTTAGCCATCTTCTAGGTAAGGGCAGTCAGGAAAGAGTTTGGGCCAATGAAATGTAAGCCAAAAGCTGCTAGGTAAGGCTTCTGAGAGAACTTCTACTTTCCTGGGGGTGGGGGGTGGGGGGGGACACAAACACTGGTATAACCCTTTATCTTGCCATTTTTCATGTCACCCTTTTTTTTGCCTGGAATAAGAATGAAAGATTGGATATGTAGTAACCATATTGTGAACATGAGTTGATAATCATGAGGCCCAAAGTCAATATATTAAAATGGCACAAGAGACAAACAGAAAGAGCCTGGGGTCTTGAAGTCAGTTATTACTGAGGAGTGACACTAACTCTGAACTGCCTGCCTACCTGTAGACTTTATACACACACACACACACACACACACACACACACACACACTGAGTGGCCAGATTATTATGATCTCTGAACATACAATAATCTGGCCACTCAGTATAAATATATATATACACACTAGAGGCTCAGTGCACAAAATTCACGCACTCGAGGAGGTTCCTCAGCCGGGCCTCTGCCCTCTTTCATGTAGTCGTCCGGGAGCCCTCTGGGGATGTCTGACTGAAGGCTTAGGGAAGCTGGCCTAAGCCGTCAGTCGGACATCCTAGAGCTGATGTGGAGATGGGAGAGGCTCCTGCCTCTGCCACTATGCTGAGCAGCACTCCCCCTGTGGGAGTGCACTGTCCACCAGGGGGCAGCTCCTGCACTGAGTGTCTGTCCCCTGGTGGTCAGTGTGCATCACAGCAACTGGTAGTTCCACCATCGGGCCAAAACGGGCTCTCTGACATCCCCCAAGGGGTCCTGAATTGCGAGAGTGTGCAAGCCAGGTGGAGGGACACCACAGGTGTATAATTAAGGACGGGGAGGGATGTGGGAGGTTGGGCAGCTGGGGAGGGACTTCAGGAGGACTCCAAGGCATGTCTGGCCCATATTACTCAGTCCCAATTGGTGGGACCCCAGCAGCAAGCTAACCTACCAGCCGGAGCATCTGCCTCCTGGTGGTCAGTTCACATCATAGCAACAGGTCAATCACTCGACTGTCTGCCCCCTGGTGATCAATGCACATTACATCAATCCATTGTGTGACCTTAGCATATCATTAGCATATTATTCTTTGATTGGTTGAACAGCCAGTGGGATGACTGGACACTTAGTATATTAGGTTTTTATTATATAGGATATATCAATGGTATGTCTCAGATTCAGCAAATTGTATGTTCTATTACATGAATAATTTTTAAATATATTTTTATTGACTTCAGAGAGGAAGGGAGAGGGAGAGAGAAGTAGAAACATCAATGATGAGAGAGAATCATTGATAGGCTGCTTCCTATACACCCCCTATTGGGGATCAAGCCTACAATAAGGGCATGTGCCCAGACTAGGAATTGAACCAGTGACATCTTGGTTCATGGGTCAATGCTCTATCACTGAACCACACCAGCTGGGCTATATTTTTAACTGATGTAGGTATGTAAGACATAACAGAGCATATATGAAAAAAAAATTAGAGCTCATATCCAGCAGTTAAACACTCATAGGGTGCACAAAAGTCTGAGTAGTTGGAATCACTACTGAACCTGTTAAACAGTTTGCAAATGACCACTCAGAATAAAAACAAAACAAAACAAAACAAAAAAACGTTTATACTCAACTGAAGATGAAGAAGTGGTGAAAATGGGAGCTAGAGAGAGACTGGGAATAAATTGTGGTGGACTTGAAATACCATTCTAAGAAGTATAACTTCAGTAGAGAGCATATAAAATGCCTACCTATGTGCAGATAAAACATGCTATATTGATAAGTTAATTTAGTGCAAGAGTGAGAACAGTTCTCAGAAGTTCTCTAACATTAACAAGTAAACCAGGAAAAACATCATAGTATATTGCAGTTCACAGTTGGATTTTTGTGTGACCCCCAGAAAGTTTATTTTAAAAATTAACTTGAGTATCTGGGTTATGAAATTCATAGCCCGGAATTAGTTATTCTATCATCAAAAACACCTGGCTTCCCACAGAAGCTATTTGCTTGGCTGGCTAATTTACATACTATGTGAGCAAGAGAACATGAAGTTCAAGCTTTCTTCAAAATAACCTTCAGAAAAGGAAAATGTCTCACAGGAAAACAACTTTACACGTAATTGCACAAAATGGCAGTTAAGATATTAAGCATAAAAAATTGGCAACTAGAAAGCAAGCTATTGCAGGATGGTAACTGTCTGATTTTTAGGTTCTACAACTTAATTTGACTTAAGAATGTTCAGATTTTCTTATTTTCTTTATCTTCTCAAATGATACACTGAGCAGTTAAGCTCCCCCCTACCCTCACCCCACACCACACGGGAACTTTGCAGTGGAGAACTAGTAGGTGAATAGCCCAGCAATCCTAAAATGCAGACCCTTTATTTTTCAATTATTTGGACCATTATTAAAACCAATGTTTACACAGACTTGCCTAGGAGCAGTCAGACAGGATGCAGAAATCTAGCTTATTCCATTTGCAAACACTCCGTGGGGCACAAAGACGGCACCCTGGTATGCCTCTGAGTGTAGTCTGCTTCTCAGAATACATCATTTGCACACAGGCTGACAGGCCCGATACCCTGACGGCCAGCTTTCCCCTCCTTGTTCATTTCAGGTTGAAAAATCAATCGGAGATGGTCTTTCTGATCTGATTGTCTGCGTGTTTTTGACACATAGACAAGAAAATAACTTCCCTATTGCTTTCTTAACACAGAAACTGGGAAACACTACCTCAAAACAGGTTTGCAATTCCGCAGCCAGAAACAGTTTTCCCGCCACCTTCCACAATTCATGTTAATCTCTTTCAAGATGGGGATATTTCCAGTGCATTAAAAACATGACTCTGCCATAATCTCTCCTCTTGTAATTTGTTGTAGGAAAATGCACGCTGCCTGGTGTTTTTTTGTCTATCAACCTTCCCATTGAAATATTCCACTTCTAGATCCTAATGGCTCTGATTTCCTGATTCATCAACTTGAATCATAAAGCTTTTAAGTCTGCATAGAAAGTTTGTGAGGGTGGTATTCTGTCTGTAAGACCTTCCATTTCATTGCCTGCAGCTTGTTACTATTTTTATTGTTATCATGAATATCCCTTTGAATTCCAGAAGAATTCTGATTAGGAATAATAGGTAGCTGTGTTATAAGAATTTAGCCACCTTGAAAGCCCAGTGGAGAACAGGTGCTCCTACTCTGACCTATTGCCACGGGACAGGAGTGAAATCCAAGGACAGAAACCATAGTAAGCAAATGGAGATGCAATTGTCCCCAAGGTATTATTCTCGTCTGCAAAAGTAATTATGGTAAGGAAGACACACTACTAAATGATCACTGCAGATGAATGAAATACACCTCACCTTAGTTTTGTTTTCAAAATGGCATTGTGGCTGAATTGTGCTTTTACTTTTTGTCATGTATGTTAAAGATCATACACGTGTTCCAAATGAAGAAAATCACATAAATCACAGATTTTTGTATTACCCTATTTTAAAGTCATGATACTTCAGTCCACATTTACTTTTCATAAGATTCATTATAAGTGTCCAAATTAATCACATACTTTTAATTAGACATCTGAAGCAAAATTTAGTGCTGGGGTTGATTTTTACTTTATTGCCTTTATTATCATGGTTTAATAGAACATGCATGCTGTTATTTTTTCAGTATCTGAAGGTGTACTTAACCTAGAGACCCAGTCCCAATGTGATTTATAAACATGGAAATCTCTCTTTTAAATATTTTTATTCCTCCTGGAAAATAAATTCTAAAGAAAACACGTTAAGAAAAATAACACTGATGTTTAAGTTCTAGAACAGAAGTGTGCACTTAAAATAAATTTATAAAAAATAAACAGGAAATCAAAACCTTTAGGATTAACTTTCAAGAAAAATAAACCCTTATGCATATGTATTTTAGATATAGTTTAAATATTTTAAAAAAGTCTCTTTTTAAGGAAAATATACACACTGCTGAGGAATAAAAAAAAAAGACATAAGGTTTAACAACTATGTATAAAAAACTGAAACAGCATTCTTAGAATATAAAAGTTAATTTAACTGAAATATACACATCAAAATTAGGACAATTTGCAGATTGGCTTAGAAAGTTAAATCAGGAAAAACAAACTTTTACTATTTTCCAAATTCTCAGAATCCAGTAAAAGTATGCAGAGTCTGTCATTTCTCAAGTACCCAGCTCATGTACTATATTATCTCCAGACATTGCTCCGTGCTCTTGTCATGGTATTCTCCCTGCCCTCACCCACCCTCTACTCCCCAACTCCAGAAGTTCTAAGTTAGGTGAATAAAACTGGTTTTAGTAAGATAGTTTAAAATTCCAAGGGACATCAGTATGTCCTTTGTTCTTGTCTGTTATGTCACAGAGTGCAGTTTTAGGCTCTGTCACCCACCTCCGGAAATATGTCACCTAGTGCAGGAGAGGAGGCAGGGAGAGAGAAAGAGGAAACGTATGCATACTTACCTTCACACTGAGTAGCGAAAGCCTATTTTCCAAAATAGGAATAAAATCATTATCCTTATTTTACAAAAGAGGGCCCCAAGGACCTGAGAATTTAAACAATCTACTCAAGGTCACAGAGCTTTCAGAATTTAGGGATTTACTTCCATTGAATGTGCATTAATAAAAGTGCTATGCCACTTGAGTATGTCTTTGTTCTTTCGTTATTTCTTTCGTTCTCTCCTTTATTTCCTCTCTTTGTCCTTTTTTAAAACAAAACAAAACTGGTCATAAGAAAAGTTTACATTTATAATTTGGATTCTTGAGACTCCCTTCATATTAAAGCCTTCCAGCATTTGTCTGGAATGAAATGGGGGTGAAAGCACTTAGAAATTTCAAGGGAAGATTAAGCCAAAATGCAAAATGCCTTCCCTCCCTCTAATACACACACCTAAAACTCTCACTGATAAACAAGAGATCCTCTATTCAGCTCTCTACAAAATAATACAAGGCAGTTAGTATTTGTTGCTGTGGGATTTTTAGTAGGAGGACTTAAGGGGAAAGTGTATACAAAGCTTTCCTACCCCTATGTACCTCTCAGTGGAGCTGGATTAAAGTGAAGATAGGGGATGAGCAGTGTACCATCAAATGAGATAGAAGAGGATATGAAAGCACATCCATTCCTCACGTTCACACCTTTTCTCCTCTGTGCTGCTCGCTGACTACTCTCTTCTCATCCATTACCTCGTTTTCTCATCCTCTCTAAGGTGCAGTCTCATTCTTGAGAAGAGCACCTTCATTCCACGTCCTCATTCTATTAGGCCATCTCCACCCACCACGATGAATCTGCTACCTGCTTGCAATCTTCATGGGCCCTAAGGAGGGGTAAGTGCCAGGAAAGTCACAGCTGACATTGTATTTACTGCCTCCACAAACACACTCACTCATTTAAAGAAAAAATGTATCTGAGGGCCTGATATGGCAATCACTGGCTTCCTAATAGTATCATGGTTAGAAAAACATGTGTGGATTTATTAGTGCTTAGAAAGCCCTCTCTCATGTTTAATTATAAAAGCCAATGAGTTTAACAGTGCATAAAAAAGTTAAACCTAGAATTGCCATGTGACTGTGCGATTCCACTCCTAAGTATATATCCGAAAGAATTAAAGCAATGACTTGAAGATGTTTTGCATTTTTTTTTTTTAATAGAATAAATGACATTCATTTAAGGGTTCTCAGTACCCATTTCTTTGATCTTATTCTTATGAATGGTTCAAGCTCTGAGCATTGCTTGCCTAGAAGCTAAGCTCTTCAGTCTAAGGTGACAATAGCCTTGTTGATATTATTGCTTCTTACCTCTCTGCCTTTACCCTATCTATCCTCCTGACTACCACAAATTCAGTCTTTCCAACATATGAATCTGAACATTTTTTATCTATAATTAATATGTGCTTAAAAGAGCTCCTCTTTACCTAACAAGGTGGCCTATGAATCCCTCAGAATACCATGAAAGACCCTTCATGATACTGGCTCCTTGAAATTCACCAGGAGCCCCTCCTGACTCACTAAAGTACTGACTTAGTAGGCCACATGGAGCGGCTCACCAGCCCACCTGTGCCATCTGAAACGCCTCCTTCCTTCAACTCATCCTCCCAGACCCTACCCAGATGTCACCTCCATGCTGCCACAACACGTATCACCCTGCCTTCACATACCGCATTTCGTCATGGAGACTTGCTAATGCAGTGATGTCCATAAATAGGAGTACCATAGGGACACAGACCATATCTTATTTTCACATCTCTTACTGTGGCCTTGGCCAGAGTATTTTTTCTTTTCTTTTTTTTAAAATGTAAATATATTTTATTGATATTTTACAGAGAGGAAGGAAGAGAGATAGAGAGCTAGAAACGTCGATGAGAGAGAAACATCGACCAGCCGCCTCTTGCACACCCCCCTCCAGGGATGTGCCCGCAACCAATGTACATGCCCCCGAATGGAATCGAACCCCGGACCTTTCAGTCCGCAGACCGACGCTCTACCACTGAGCCAAACCAGTTTCGGCGGCCAGAGTATTTTTTCTAGTTTCTGTGGAAATATCAGAATATCTACTGCACCCTTATTTATTGAGAACTCAGAATGTGGGGCCCAGTTTTACCGAAATTGTAACTGTGCGCCCTAGTTGTGGTTGTTGCTTTGCACGTGGTGCATCTGTTCTTCAGGGCACTATTGATTCGAACTATCTGAACTCCTGCCGGTTATGGTTACCTACCTTAAGGGGATGACTTCATAGGCCATTGCAGATACCTTCTCTGCCTTGAGTAGTGAGAAAGTTGGAGGTGTAGTAGAGACTCATAACCTCTGGAATTCGAAAAGACTGGGAGGAATCTAAGTTTAATTAATTTCAATGAGCATGTGTTAATCGATTTGTAAAATGGAAACAATGCTACGTAAGTCACAGGGCCGCTCTCAGGCTTGAATGAGGCCAAATGCATAAAGCACCATGGAGACAGGCTGTCTCCCACAGAGTAAGCACTTGAGCTCTTTCATCTTTTCCCGGATAATTATTTCAAAATCACTCCATGACGCTTATTTTGATATTCCACCTTACCCATTTAAATGCACATGAAAATGACTCCCACTCTAATGACAATGAAAACACCAGATGTGTATTTACTACAGTAATCTGTAGCCCACAATTAACTGGTCTGCATTCAAAACAGAGAGGATACATGCTTAAACAGGTAGCAATATGCCTCTGCTTTGCTCCCCATACAGATGTAGTAAGACCTGTCTCATCGCTTTATGATATTTGGGGTATAACTTAATATCATCAGCAATTGACCAACAGATCCAAAGAGCTATCCTGAGGCACGCTTAGGCACAGGAGACATAGAAGGAATGAGAATATGAAGAAATAAATCTGATTTTCCTGACCAATGATTTAAGTTCTTCATTTCACAAACAACATAATGGATAAATTCAAATCAATAACCACCATGGGTCATATAGTTATTTAAAAGTAAATAATAATAATATGAAAAAACTTAACATATACTTCTACAAAAACTAAAATCCATATGCATGGAGTAATTATTTAAATAAATAAGTTAGGAAATAGTATTCAAATATTTAAATAACCATTATATAAGATAGGTTTCAATATCTAATAACCAATTTAATCTATGTGACCTACCAGTAGAGAGCTGTGAAAGGGTGTGTTGTTGTGTTTAATTATTCAATTAAAATGATAGACTATCAGAATCTGAAAGTAAACTGGAAAAAAAAGAAAACTGTTAGGAGACCAAAGTCTAACTAATTTTAAATTTAGGTTAAGTCACATCCAATGATAGCACGCCTCCTAAACAATGCAGAGAACATTTTTCCTTTCTTGTCCTATATAACAAACATAAAACTTCTTGCTACTTACAAGAAAAAGATGAAAACTATCTAGTGTTACTTTAAAAGAGGGTCTTTTTATAAAGCTAGTAATGGCATGTAAATATTATGTAGTGGCATATATTTAATTCACACATGTTGGTATGATATTCCCATTTTATACCTCAGAAGTATATACTTAGACTAATAGTGGGAAAAACATCACATCAAAATGTTTTTCATTATTAATTTGCTGTTAAAATGACTTTCAAAGAGAAAATGACCTAATACTAAAGTCAGGTAATTTGTTATAAACATAAAGCCAGTTTTATATTCTACTAGAGGCACAATGCAAGAAATTCGTGCAAGGGGCCTCACAACCCTGGCTTTGTCCAGAAGGTCATCTGGAAGGACATCTGGCAGGTTGTTTGGCTGTCCAGTCTAATTAGCATATTATGCTTTTATTATTATACATAAGCCCTCAAGACTGACTCAGACAAATTTAACCAAGGAAAAAGGTGAGCAATGACATTTCCTGTTACCGAATAATGAAACATATTTGAAATATAATAAAAGCATTAAAATTCCAAATCAAAGTATCTGACTTTCGACTTTCCCAAATTTAAAGGGGTGATGAGAATATGATGCAACCTTAATGGGAACGGATCCAAAGATCCAGATGAAGAGCCTGGGGTAAATGTTCATTTTAAATGTTTTTAAATAATCATGCACATGGCCAAACACTGGTTTAACAAAGTTTTATAAGAAGTTCACTTGGAGAGGAACATTTTTTAGTTTGTTTTACCTTGGGCCAACAACTCTATAACTTGTTGAAACTTTCGGGGTTTTTTGTAAGCATGCATGCCTCATAGACTGGGAAGCTATTTTTCTCTTTTTCTCCATGCACAAGATCATTAGTTGACTGAGGAGATTTTGAAAAGAAACGCCAGTGGCTGGATTTCCTGCATCTCTAAGCCCTGGACTGGGAGGTATGGGAAGTGTCTGGGAAGCTTTTCGCTGAAGGAGGAGCGTTTCCAAGCAACCTAGCACAGTTGAGCAGCCAGAGCAACTGAAACAATGGCCATACTGGCAGAGATCCACTGAAGGGGAGTCCACAGAAACATGGTGTGTGTAGCCTTCCTTTAACACACACACACACACACACACACACACAGAGAGAGAGAGAGAGAGAGAGAGAGAGAGAGAGAGAGAGAGAGTTTAAATATGAGCTAGAATAAATAATAAAGACAGAACTACTAGAGAAACCTGTCTAGAGAAAGTCGGTTTACTCTCCACATTCTTTTCATGGTTTTTCATGCAATGGACTTTCTTTCAGGAAGGTTAACCTATCTGTGTCAATAAGCATTCACCTCTTTCTCAGTTGCCAATGCGCATTATGAATATAGTGGGTTGAGCTCCATTTCACAATGCACCAATGTATTGTAAAGCGACCTCATCCTGTACCACTGGTAAGCTCCACTTTAGTTTAGTTTTAGAATGAGATGGAAACACACTAAATGAAAATTGATGATAGCTAATGATATATGCTGGGACATCTGGCTGGGACAGAGAGGGGGGGTAGAATAGAAGGTCACATATAGCTTTTCTCTGATAATTTGTAAAATCATCTATCTTAGGAATCAAAGTGTCTATAGACTCCAAGTTTTAAATATACCTTCTTAGGCTCACTGTTGTTCTAACATTAATTACTTATGTTTCATTTAATGATCCCCAAATCCTGAATGGCAACTCAGAATGAAATGTCCATAAACAGATTGAATAATAAAGAGCTTCATACAGCTTTATAATCATTTAGCTGACCTCCTATTTAACACTATTACTTAAAGGGCTACTGGATCTAAGTATTTTAAGCATAAATCAATTTCTTATAATGCTAGCTCCTTAAAAGCCTCACTACTGTCAGCCCAATGTATGCTTTGGGTTTATAAATTAAATGATATTGGATGACCAAAAAAAAAAATAATTAACAGTGATAATCCAAATAAACTGTTATTTCTTCCATTGGCTATTTAAGAAAATGTTTGTTTTGATAACAATCAGCAATATATGAAAGATAATTTCTGAGAGGTGGTCATTCACTCTTCCCTTTTTACAGGTGGAAGTCCTTTGAAAAGACCACTTGGAATATTGGAAATAAGTAAAGTTCGGACCATTAAAAAAAAGGATGGGTTATACTACATATCTTCTTAGAGCTGATGTGTCTTAGATGATATTTATGCTTTCATTCAAAGGTTTCATTTGGTATGTGTTTTATGCAA
Organism: Vespertilio murinus; assembly: GCA_963924515.1. Taxonomy (NCBI): domain Eukaryota; kingdom Metazoa; phylum Chordata; class Mammalia; order Chiroptera; family Vespertilionidae; genus Vespertilio; species Vespertilio murinus. The sequence continues at coordinate 9,155,974 of OZ004704.1, read as the reverse complement.
GGCTCACCTGCATTTGCTATGAAGAACAGAATTTAAAACACAAGATGTTCTTAGGAAAATGCTTGTGTGTGTGTGTGTGTGTGTGTGTGTGTGTGTGTGTTAATGTCATCTGTCATGAACACATATTTTGCAATCAAAAACAACAGTAGTATATTCTCTTGGAGAGAATTCTATAAAAGGAAATGTGAGTAGTAATTAAACACATCACTTTTTGACATTAAATGAAATAAAACGAGCTTTCTGTCAAGCTCTAATGCATTTAGAAACCCTCAAAGGCACAAATTACCCTTATTCAATGGCTTTGCAGTAAAAGAAATCTAGAGAAGCAGGATCAATTTACAAGCCCTGGTCAAACCTACTCTGTTTCCTCGCAAAGAAGGTGTTAAGCAGTATGGTTTAATATCCATTCAACCGGAAGAAATGCATTACACATCGAAGCTATATGCAATGTTGATAATTACCCACCTGTTGCCATGGTAATTTTGGAAGCTGCAGTGGATATAATTAAAATTCCAAACCCATAAAATCACCTTCCCAAAACTTAATAACTTTAATCAATTCAAAAATTAGGAAAATATCTTTCCAATTAGCTTCAACAATAATTAACAAATTGAGGGAAAGTAAAAAAAAAAGAAAGAACATATACGATGCTATTCTTTCTTGCTCTTGCTATATTCTCTTCCTCTGTCACTCTAACACTACACACAGACACACACACACACACACACACACACACACACACGCCATGCGCACGTATTTTTATTTATTTTTCTTTGAAATTCTGACGGTAATTGTATTAATTGCTATCATATTTCAGCAGATGGTGACAATATGTAATTAGATTCGGTAGGCTTTGCTCACTGAGATCAATTTCTATAGCTTCCTCTACCATTTAACCATTTAGATTGTTTGCAAACCCTACTTAATAAAGAGTAAAGACATTTACAACACACTGTGCTCATTCATGCAAAAACAGCGGTAGTGTTTGGGGTTTAAGGCATGAAGTTACCTTCATGAGCCTTTCTGAGCACATGCCATGAAGAAAAGGTTTATCTATCTTTTTTGTTTAAGACAGTCACCAAAACTTGGGGGCATTTTCATTGCCCTTAAAAACGTGCAGGGTGATTGCACAGTTGGAGGAGAATTCCGTGCCCTTGGCCGCCCAATCAGCTCAGGGCCCAGATTAGGACTGTCAAACTGTGTCAGGACTTTGCGGTGAGTGCTCACTAGAGTGCCTTTAATCCTCCAAGGCTTTCTCAAATGTCCCCGCCATCTGGAGGAAAAGGAGCTTCCCCGCTGGGCTCTGCTGACCACAAATTACTTTCCAAAGAGAAAGACAACAATAGAAAGCAGTTAATAAATATTTGATTTTTTTTCCCAGAAAGGGAAGGCAAAACCACCTTTCCATCTCAATTTAGCATCGAATGCTTTTATGCAGTACACATAAATGAGAGAATAAGGCCTGCCTGGGATTTACTTGGAGAGCAAAAGTAAAAGTTCATTACAAAATGAAAGAAATATCCGAGGAGGTATTTGAGTAACTGCTAGTGTTAGGGCTCACTCTTCTTTGCATTTTGTTCCGGTTTTAGAATAACTAACGATCACTGCATATGCTATGCAAAGAGCGTGATGGTTTTTAAGTTATGAAAAGTGCACATTCGTCTGTGATCCTGCCTATTCCCCAAGTTGAATGTGTTACCAGGATCTGGGTTAGAAACTTGAGTTTAGAATAAGTTACTTTCAGTGCAATGTCCGTCCCCACCGCAAGTCCCCAAAATAAATCTGGTTCTGGTTTCCTCATTCAAGGATGTGACCTAGTCCTCTCCTCCAAGGAAAGCCACTTCCTTGTCTGGCAGAGGAGGGACTGGGGGACCAGATGCACGCTCCTTGAAGGGACACTGCAGCTGCGCTCAGGACCCACCGGGTCTGATCCTCTCCTGCACTCTCGAAGCGTGGATATGCGGCTGCAAAACCGTTTGTGTGCAGGGCAGTACGTGGTGCATGAGTCTGCTCTAAGCAAAAACGCTGCTTTTCAAAAAGTGTTCAATGTTTGGCATTATTTGTTTTTGATCCTGCCTTGGTGCTTGCGCAATTTTAAAGCCTTTCCAATAACATGTCTGGCTGTAGTAATAAAGCTTTATTATATCCCAAAGTAGCTTAGTATTGTTGCCATTATACTTGCTTTTTTAAGAGATGCCTTTGAAAGTATTTCTTTACATTCTGAATATAATAATTGAGTTATAGCATTAATCTTATTATTTCATCATGCTTTAGAGTAAGGATTTGCTTGCCTTAGTTCCATGGTCAGCAAACTGCGGCTTGCAAGCCACATGTGGCTCTTTGGCCCCTTAAGTATGGCTCTTCTACAAAATACCATGGCCTGGGCGAGTCTATTTTGAAGAAGTGGCATTAGAAGTTTAAGTTTAAAAAGTTTGGCTCTCAAAAGAAATTTCAATCGTTGTTCTGTTGATATTTGGCTCTGTTGACTAATGAGTTTGCTGACCACTGTCCTGGCTGGTTTGTCTCAGTGGTTAAGAGCATTGGCCCGTGGACTGAAGGGTCCTGTGTTCAATTCTGGTCAAGGGCAGGTATCTCGTTTGCAGGCTCCATACCCAGCCCTGGTCAGGGCTCCTGTGAGAGCCAACCAATCATTGTGTCTCTCTCTGCCTCTCCCCCTCCTTTTCACTCTCTTTAAAAATTAATGGAAAAATATCCTCAGGTAAAGATTTATAACACACACACACACACACACACACACACACACACACACACCACATAAAGTAAGGGTTTGCTAGTTGTTGTTGTTGTTTTTCTATAAAGTTCAAGCCTTAATTTTCATGAAGGCCTAACCATTTATCTTTGACATGTATTTATTATGTCAGAAAGCATGTATACTTATTGTGCCATGTGTACCCCAAATCTGATGCAATACAAACCTATTTTTCTTATCTCAGTGCCTCTAGTGAAAACCCAGGGCCCAATCTAGAACATAGGTAGGTATGATGAGCTCTGAGGACTCATTTGATGCTACTCCTTGTTGCTCAGTCCAGTCCCATCTCCTGATCATACAACAGCATGCTTCCTAATGTATCTAGAATAAAGTACTTGTTCCTGTTTTATTGTATACTTGTGGACTAAATAAAATATTTTTCAAAGGTAAAAGATCAAACTCTGCCATGATATTAATATGCTGTGAGAACTAGCAAATTTGAAGGTCCAAGTTAATAGACCCATTCCAACAGCCAAAACATTATGTACAGTTTACCCAATTAGATATATTTGATGCCCCAAACCTCTAGGCTTGGTGATTAAGATCTGATATACATTAACAAATTGCTCTACTTTTTAGCTCCTATTAATCTGAGTGAAAAATATCTTAACTCCTAATAATAAACACCAGAGAAATGATAATGACATTTTTGAATTATAGCTGTTATATCAAGAAAAACTAACAGGTGACAAGTGGCTTCTATTCTGCACAATCTGCTGAGGTGACAGGGTCAGCCAGTGATGCAATGAGCAGCATCATGCAATGAGCTCCGGTGATGGTTTTAAGTTCAGTCCGTCCCAGGGTAAGAACTGCTGTGACTTATTCATTCAGTTACTCATTGGAATACTATAAGAGGAAAAGGCTCTCCAAGGGAAAAATCGTGTACACACAGGCAGGCAGCACAGACACTTGCCAGCATAAACTGAGAGCCTATTCAACAAGCAACACATGCGATGTTCTCTTGTTCTATAAAAGAAATTCAAATATCTTCATGACAAAAAAAACACACAAAACAAAACAAAAACAACAACAACAACAACAACAACACGGCCCAGCCAATGTTGCTTAGTGGTTGAGCCTTGACCTGTGAACCAGAAGGTCACGGTTCTTCCCAGTCCGGGCACTTGCCAGGTGTGTGGATTCTATCCCCAGTGTGGGGTGTACAGCAGGCAGCTGATGATCAATGACTCTCTCTCATCATTGGTGTTTCTATCTCTCTATCCCTCTCCCTTCCTCTCTGAAATTAATAAAAATATATTTTAAAAAAACAAACGAACAAACAAAAAAACCACACAAATGGAAGCCAGAAATATGACTGTCACATGTCAATCCCCAGTAAATGCCAAGACAAAAACCAAGAGAAGCTTTTAGGAGCCCTGTGGGGAGGACACGCATCAAAACAGGAACTGCATTATCATTTGTGGAACTCTGTTGACATGGGTGAGCACAAACAAACTCAGCTGTCTGGGCGGGGACATTTTTCAGCACCTCATTAAAGCACCATTGTTTATGTGACGTGATAAGTACTCACAGACACTCACTGCTAACACATGTCCCAAAATATCATCGCGTCAAAACTACATGTCATAGTCAAGCAATGTTTATGCTATTTAAGAAACAAATGACATCAAACCTCAAAAACAAACACGTACCATGATCTTGTGTTTCAAAGTCTACTATAAACAACTATAAATGTTTTTGCTAATACTCTCAAATATTTCATTTGCCGCATTAAAAGATGCTATAAAGAGAACCTAACAGGAAAAAAATAAGCAGTCTAAAATTATATTGCTTTTACAAATAAAGTTGAAATTATTTACATACTCAAAGAGGAACACAACAGTACTCTGTAACTGAGTAACTGTTACTACCTTTCACTTTTTAACTGAAAAACTATTATATAACAGTAGTATACTTAGTACTTTCAATACACTTTATTTTCTGGACTATGGGTAGAAATTGTAACAGAGGTAGTTCTGAACTATCAGTATCAGTGACAGCTTCATGAGAAGATGAGAAATGTTATGAGATGAGTTATAGTGATAAAATGATGGCTAATGATGGCTCATTCTATCTCATACGTGGACTAGGGAGATATGAACATTACTGATTCTAGTAAAATGAAAGTTGCACAAGCTTTGGGAAAGCTGCTGGTTCCAATCTACATTTAATTCATTTTAAAGATCAGGTCGAAGGCTATAAATACCTCATCATTAAAACAAGCAAAGAGAAAAGCATAACCAATGAGAAAATACTCTATTCATTACTTAACTAAGCTATGTTACATGTGGTTATGTTTAAAGGAACAAAATCTAAAGCTTTAGGTTTACAAAAATATATACTACTATGATGACTACCGCTCAGTTATGTATGCGGATATCTGAAAAATTCAGTTTAGAAGACTAAAAAGAATCCCTATTTTTGTAGCACATTTTAAAGACAAATGCAAATATAAAATACAAATACTGAGATGAGATATTCCATGGAAGACATCAACTAAACTGATTCAGCACACAAAATATCCAAGAGTAAGACAGTGTACTGTGAATCTGTGCAGTAGTTAAGTAGTCATATGCCATTCTTCTCTTGAGGAGAAGGGAAAGATGTCTACCATCCTAGAGGTCTTGAGGACAAGACACTGAAGGACTCAGACCTCTACACTGAGATGGCCCATCAGCCTACACCTCTTATCTACACTCAACCCATGGAGCCAACATTTGGTTCTCTAATTTTACACAGATGTCTCATAAAAAGTTAAAATATAACATTTCTAAGACCATGGTTCCCAAACTATGCACCAAGGCAACTTGGAGGAATTCACAGGGGCTCTCATGATACTTTAAAATTTCTAGAGAAACACAATGATATTGAACATCTGGTGGAGACCACACCAGCAGTTTTCTGAAGGTAGTTCACAGTTCCAAGAAATACGGTGCTCACACTATGTTCCTTTTGATGATATCCTATCTTTGTAGAGCTGAGATTCAGGGATTGCTGTTAGAAAAAAGGGGAATTGCTGAAAAAAAAAATCAATGTAGAACAGGAAATGAGGGTGGCAAAATTTAATCTTAACCGCAGGTCATGAAGTTGTGTAGAGTTCAACAGGTGCATACATCTCCAGAGGATAAAGTATTATTTTTCTTTCAATTTATATGTCTTATTTTATCGAATGGCTACTTAGTGGTCAGGGCATAAATCTTTGTTAAGTTGTTTGCACTTAACTATTTAATAAACAGAACTCTCATAAGTTGATAGAACATAAATCCTTATTAAGCTGTTGGACTTAACAACCAAATAAATTAACGTTTGAGTATTTCTTTTGGACTATGGCACCATGAAAAAGTGCCTAAGACATCAAGAACATTTGTAAAGTTCTGATGCACATCCAAGCACTGTAAATGGTAGAAATATAATCACATGTTCAGGCCAGCATCCTGATTTTCCCCTTGGGAATGGCATACTGTCCCCATTATCAGCCCGAGCCCTTCAACTGAAGTTGATTCTACTTCTGAGTCTAGGAATGGACTAACCTGGGGCCAGCCCAGTGGCAACCTGAGAGTATTCATGCTACAGCAATTTGATCAGAAGCAGACAAATGACTTAGTTGAAACCAAGGCAATGTTGTGAGAGTTTCCACTGAGACAATTAGGAAAGAGGCAAATCATTTATTTCTACAAAGTTTGACCCTTGGAGGATGAGCTACCAGAGACTATAGAGCTAGAAACTGATATGAAGGTCAAAGCTGGAGAGGGAACCAAACCAACTCCTAACAGAGTCGAAGCACCTATATCCCAGTCACCTAGGGCCACATCTCAACTACTACACGGCTATACCCATTCTTCTAAGACCTAGCATAGTGGATGCCATTTAGAACCTGGCTACCTACAATATTGTCCATGAACTAGAGGCACGTACATCATCTAAAGCCAGCAAAAAATGCAGAATCTTGGGCCTCATCCAAATCTACTGTATCAGAATCTGCATTTTAACATGTGGTTTGAATGAATATTGAAGATTAGAAAGTTGACAATTAGAAAAGAAACTTAGTAGCAATTAATTAATCAATTACTTATTTATTTTTAAGTCACCACAGGCACAATTTTGGTGAAGGACCTCAATTTTTCTGATTGGCTCACACATGCAGCATCTTTAAAGAGACTTGTGTCTGCCCAAATCCAATCTTCAAATTATAATAGTAATAGTTTGTGGTCTATTTCCCCCCAGAACATAGATCTCTTTATGAAATACTATGGCTTACTATCCTTCAATGGCTCTCCAGTGACTTAGAGAATAATGTCAGAGCTCATTAGTATAGCATATAAAGGCCCCACCAGCCGAACTCCTGAGTCTACATATTCATTTCCCTTCACTCCATCCTTCACATTTGCTGCATCTGCCATCTCACACATTTGTAGTTACCATGATCTGCTTAATTCCGGCATGCCATTCTTCCTCTTTAGAAGTCCTCCACATTCTGACCTCTGCCCATTCAATTCTTTCAAATTCCATTTCAGTTGCTAGCTTGTCCTAAAAGAATGAGAGCCTAGCAAAACAGGAAATAGCACCAGCTTTGAGCTAAGCCTGATATTTCTTATGCAGATAGTGTGTAGAAGTCCAAGCCCATAAGCATTCCTGACATACAAATCTGAATAAACTGATGGGCATTTCATATTTCAACTTACCTTTAGTGAAGAATTTGTTAATATCTGTAACCTAGTGTCCACTACAAATGCAATATTCCAAAGTAAGAAAAAGAATGTAGTCTTCTTACGAATGCACAGAAATATCTGGACAAGTGAATTGCAAAGCTGAAATAGTATATGGTTCATGAAAAGTATTCTTGAATTCTTAGGTTGCATGAATGTGAAACCTGCCTCTCTGCCTGGATCCAGTCTCTAGTGTTCTGGAAAATTAATCACATCTTGCTGACTCATAAATACCTTCTCCCTTCCTTTTGATGGCCATCATCCTATTTGCCTACTATTCCCACTAATTTTCAAACATTTTTTTTCTAAAGGAGAATTAACATTTCCTAATTATGTATCTGTCACAGTGTAGTTTGAGAGCCTTTCACATCTCAGTAAGTTTGAATTATAACAGGGATTCATAACCACAGCGATTTTGTTCCCCAGAGGATATCTGGCAATGTCTGGAGACATTTCTAATTGTCAGAATAGGGGGATGCTACTGGCATCTTTTTTGTTAGAGGCCAGTGAAGCTGCTGACCATTCCAATAGACAGGTCATCCCCTCACAACAAAGAATTCTTTGGTCCACAATGTCAATAGTGCCAAAGCTGACAAACCTTGGGTTATAGGACACATGCAGACTTTGTCTGCAGACTTCTTGCACCAAGGTGTCTCTTTTCAGGAAGCTGGCTCTACAAAGCTAGAAGAAGCAGAATTAAGAACAGTCACACAGGAAGAGGAGTTTCTTATGGACAAGAAAAGGCCCAAAGGACCTTAAACACCCACAGGGACCATAGGGAAAAGGTCCTGGTGTGCAGTAGGATGCTGGCTCTGGACACTCAAATGCTCAGGCTTGGCAAAAATCCATACCTGAGGCATAGAGCTGAAGAGCTACAGGTTTCCAAGGATCCATGGGGATTTGTGGATGCGAGGCATGCATCAGCACTGACCAAGGTGAACTAAAGAGAGTGGCCCTGCCATTATTTTCTGGGTACTCTTCAATTCTTATAGAATCCTGAAGGATGCCATCGGGCCTGCGATTTAACTTCTCATCTGCCTTGTAGGATGTGAATTTAGAATCATATTTCTTTTATTTAAAAGATAGACAGTAATACATCTTATTGTTTACATGAATGAGATACTCTTTGCATCCTTCCACATTCCAGAAGCAGTAACTAATGGTGGGTGCCAACAATACAATCCCTCTCAAAATGAGCCCGCATGTATTTATAGAGCATCTATTATATTATTGGCATGATGTATATTACAGGAAATAAAATTAACCATGTTTCCTTGCCTTTCAAAAATAGGCTATATAGAGGAAAAATAGCTTTCATGCATAAAGAAATGGATAAAAAAGAAAAAAAAGGTTAAGCAGGTTTAATATGATGAAAGGTTCTTAGAGTTAGCTAGATGGGGATCAAGGGTGACCATTCAGAAAATAACTCACTAGAGTGGATGGAGTACAAATCTCCATGGTGTCAAGCCAGGAGATGGGAAAGGACGCAAATCATGTGTGAGGAGTTTGGCAGTAAAAGGAAAGTTAAGAGACAATGTTAACTATTTATCCACTCTCCCTGCCTCAGTCAGTGGTTTACACTCGCAGCGTCTTTCTCATAGACAGACGGCTGACTATCCTATAAATGTAAATCTTCCTGTGTCCAGGCAATGTCAACATTTTTGCTAGTAGTGCTTCAGTGAAGGAGTGGGGAGAGAGGGATTATCATCAAAATAGTGAAGCCCACCATGAGAAAGCAGTTACTGTATAAGAAAATTTCTCAAATAATTCTTCCTAGATTGCCTTAAGTAGAACGAATTCTGTCCCTCACCAATTCTTTTATAGCAGGTTGTTTTCTTTCTTTCTTTCTTTCTTTCTTTCTTTCTTTCTTTCTTTCTTTCTTTCTTTCTTTCTTCCTTCCTTCCTTCCTTCCTTCCTTTCTTTCTTTCTTTCTTTCTTTCACACTTTTACACTTTCACACTATCACCTGATCACTGGTATGTCTCTATGTGTTTGTCTACCCTGATTGTGGGCTATGATGGTAAAAAAACAACAACATATGCTTCTATCTGTCGTGGTTTCAGTATTTAAGAAAGACGAATCTCAGAAGAAAGGTGGGGTGGAGGGGACAGGAAGAGATTAACCAAAGATCTTACCTATGGACAGGGACAGGGTTCTTACCTAAGGCCTGGGGTGGGGCGGGAACTGACTGGTGAAGAGCAATGGGGAGAAAAATGGGGACATTTGCAATACTTTCAACAATAAAGATTTTTAGAAAATGCTTTGCATTGACTAGATCATAAACAAACAAAAAGACTAATGATTGAATGTCAATGCATAATCATATTAAACGTTTTAGTAATAGCAATCTGATGGGTTTCCTAACATAAACATTTAGCTTTAATCACTAACCTGCCAATTGATAGCTAGAATCTATAGGTGTTTTATAAAGATTTGCTGAATGAATGAATGATTGAATGGCTCAACCTAAATGACCATAAGATACCTATTTTAAAGATTTAACAAAAAGACAAAGAGATAAAGTAAATTAATATTTTTATTTTAAAGCAGTGTATTGAAATGTAGATTTATTATTTTAGAATTATTAGACTTGTGCTCAGTATTTTAGCCTCGGTAAAACTTCATTAAGAAATACAGCTCAGACTTGTATGTAGCATGAGTCAAATTCCATATTTACCCCTTCCAAAATTTAAAGCTATGTAGAGAATCTATGAAGTTAAAATGACTTGGTATAACCCTGTTAACAGATGTGCTGAGTCTTGATTATTCCTGATAGCAGGCATGAAATAAAGAACACTATAATTCTTCATTTTGTCATATTAGCACCGACTTATCGATGATGAAATATTGTACAATTTACCTGGACTTCCATTATTTTTATTATGTTTTCACTAATCAGAAAAAGGTACTTATGCAATCTACATTATGCACCATGGATTTTGGCACAAAGTGTTAAGCAGATGTTCAGATAATTTAAAGGCACAAGGGAATGAAAACTTAAGGGGAAAAATGCTAATTTCCTAGAAATGTGATAAATCATTAGTAATCATAAATTGTACACATTTCTAAGAATCATGTCCCTAACTGCACATTTATACAAAAAAAAATCTAGCAACTTCATTTAACCCACTGAACACAAAATGTGTTCTATTGCCTTTCAAACCTATGACCATTACTAATCATTTATCTTTGATTATGACTTCTAAAATCAACAACAAATTCTTTGGAGTAAATCACCTGAACAAAAACTATAATTTTACACAAAAAACATATCTCATTTTTCAAATAAACAGAATATAAATATCAGTACAATCACAGTGAATTTTGCAAATAAAAGGCAAAAATTATAGGATCTACCCAATACCAAAAGAAGCTACAACTATTTTAAATACTTAGTGTGGGCATGCATTATAATTAATTAGTAGTAATGAGTCTCTTAAAAAGTGTCTTTATCAACAAGCTGACAATTATTCAGTGGAGTGAAGTTTGTGTTGATTTGGTTTTCAGACACAGGGACATTTAGAAGGGCAGGATGCTGGCCGTACAGCGGAGGCCTGAACATTTGCCTGTGATAATTACATCTCCTGTCAAAGGCCCTGCTCAGTGTCGTTCCACTAGATTAACCTGCAGATGGATGTATCCTCTCAGTCCTGTCCTGCTCTGGCTCCATGTTGAATGAGGAAAGACAAATGCCTGGAGGACATTTTCTCTCCCTGTGTTTGAAAACAAGTGGATTACCAAGCACAGGAAACTGGCTCTAAAACACTGGGAGCCCAGTAAACAAAGCCATGGGTGGAGCTGTGTACCAGTAGATTTCTGTCGGCTTGAGGGATAAGAAGTTGTTGAGGTCCAAACACTGACTCAGGACAGTGTCTCGTCCAATTCTTTCTTACCCAACAGATGACACATTCTCCATGGCTATGGAAGGGAAAAGCCCTTCCTTGACTCTCTCTTTGCCAAGCTCTATGCTGAGCAGGACAATGCTTCCTTGCTCTTTATTCCAATACTTGGAAAGCACATCCACAAAGTGCAAGACCTTCACCATCTTGGGGACTGTTGACGACCCCTCCTTAATGTCTCTAGGCTGTCTTCTCTGCCCTCCCCCCATATTAGCATCTCCACTTTCCCTCTTCACCTTGAAGTATTTGTTCTTATCTCGAACTTTCTCAGTGAGGTCTATCCAACCACTCTGTTTGAAATTGAAACCAACCACCCTCCTTACCTGTTCTATCTTCTCCCCCTAAAAAAAGTACCATGTTCTAATATATTACTGTTTATTGTCTATCTCTTATGGCCAGAATGTCAACACCATGAGGCCGGGCACCTCTGATAATAGTATGTTGCTCATCATTATATCCTAAGTACCCAAAAGAGAAGCAGCACCAGGTTGCCAATCAAGATTTAATGAACAAGATACAGGTACCCTCTTAGTTTAAAAGAGATGGTAATACATGGATAAATAACTGTAACACTGCCCTGACTGGTTTGGCTCAGTGAACAGAGCATCAGCCTGCAGACTCAAGGGTCCCAGGTTCGATTCCAGTCAAGGGCATGTACCGTGATTGCAGACATATCCCCAGTAGGAGGTGTGCAAGAGACAGCTGATCAATGTTTCTCTCTGACAGATGTTTCTCTCTATCCTTCTCCCTTCCTCTCTGTAAAAAATCAATAAAATATATTAAAAAATAACTATAACTCACCACTTAATGTGTTTTTTGTGGGGTTTGTTTTCCCCTCTTCTCCTGAGATTGGAGAAATATGAACCCTTTGACACCATAAATGTCTTTAGACACAAGGGGTGGACCTTCCCCACACACCATGGGCATCTAGAGCCGCAAACCCCGCATATCAACTCTGGTTGCCCAATTTTAAAAGCAGACTTGTTAGTGACATCTCTGCGTTTGTTAAGAAAATTATGATAACTTAAATTATTAAATATTCCAGTGCATGTGGAAGAAGTGAGGACGGGTTCTATTTTGGATGCATGGCAGTTAAATGGTGAAAGACAGAATGTGGAAAGAGAGGGACAAACTAAGAGAGAAAGAGGGGGAGGAAGAGAGAGGGGAGAAGGGGGGAAGAGAGAGAGAGAGAGAAGGAAGAAGAGAGAGAATGAGAAAACAAGGCTTTGGAAATGGCAGGATGAGGGGACAAGGTATTCAGAATACAGGTAAAGAAGATTAGCAAAGATTTATGAACAAACTACTACTTCTTATGGTTAAATTACAATGATCTTAGATTCATTTGACTACGTATTTGGCACTCCTGGAACCCTGGAGAGACAGGTAAGGACGAGATCAACGTTGTGAGGAACAGAATGCTATTTCTAAACATCAGATATTTTGCTCTGATACCCCGGGTTTTTGTGTGTGTTTAATGACTTAGAGTCTTTAGGATAAAAATCTAAGACCATGGCAGGACATACAAGCCGTTTCAGGATAACACTTTGGCCGGTCTTTCAGGAGGCCCAGATCTTGTCACTGCCTTCAAAACAATCCATGTTGTGGACTCACCCAGGCCCCTTCTGAGATCTGAAAAGGATAAAGCATTTCAAGCCTCTGCAATTTTGCTCTTGTCATCCCCTTCTGACAACACCCTTTGCCCCAGAGTCCACATGAAAACCACAGACAGATTCATTCCTGAAGCTTCCTTTTAAACATTCCCTCTGAAGGTTGCGCCCCAGCAGCCCGAGTAGAATTAGAAACATCCCGTCTTCCTCCTACAATCGTTGGTTGTGTGCCTGTGTCGGTGCCACACTTTGAGCTGCTGAGAGCAGAGTGTGTGTCCAATGACTGCTCACACCGCTGGCACTAAGATTCTTCCTGGCATGCAATGGCTTTGAACAAATATTTATTGAGTACGTGGGCAAGCAGACCTATAAGAAATTGTAAAATCCTAAACTGCCTTTTAGAAATCCCCCCTTTCTCTCCTACCGCCCAAATTAAATCGGGTCCAGTTACATTATCATGTTAAAGAGGCTGCTATTACCTTTTCAATATTGGAAGCATTAGCAATTCACATGGAATGCATAATGTATGACATTTTGTCAAAATATTCAGTTAACCACATAGTCCACTTATTGATCAAGAGAAGAATAGATGGTTGGCATTTGTTCTCATCAACAGGGGTTGCATAAACAGCAGAGGAACTCTTTCCTGATTTCTTGAAATCATACATCCCATTTTTACTTATTTCTTTACTGCAAAATGTTCAGACAGTGGGCTCATGGCTATACCCTACGTACCCTGACTATATGTAGCCCTTAGCCCAGGGGTGGGCAAACTTTTTGACTCAAGGGCCACAATGGGCTCTTAAACTGGACCAGAGGACCAGAACAAAAGCAACCTGACCATGCTGGCACTCTCATCTTGGGCTGCTGGTGAAGGAGCGGAGGGGAGAGCAAGAGAACCCTCCGCTCTTTCTGCTCCGCGGGCCGGATAGAACAGCTGAACTAGGGGCCGTAGTTTGCCCACGGCTGCCTTAGCCCAAAAGAAGCTTCACTCTGCGTGTCAGGAAGTAAGGTGGATTCACCTTGATCCGCACCAGACTGCCTGCTCACATCTATTATTTACCAGGAGGTGCCACAGGGGTGAGAGATGTAAATCCCGCCCCCATACACCCTCCTTATTTCTGACTAAAGGTGATGCAGGAATAGCCTGCCCCAAAGCTGACGTCCAAGGGCCACGTTCTGACTCTCTCAGAGATAGCTTGCAGCACCAGCTGAATTCACTGAGTGCTGTGGAAGTCATTTTCGCCATCAGGAAGGGACTCGCTGTGACCAGCAATGGGCTGATGCGATCAAATGGACCAGCGTGGGCGGGGGAGCATTGCCCCTCTTCAGCCTCAGATATTGACAACATTACCTCCACCCTCTGCCATTCCAACATGAGGATGAAAAAAGCTTCCGAGCAGCCCTGTCAAGCTGTGACAATGTGAATGAGGAAACATTTTAAATTTATGAGAGGCTGCAAATAAATCATTTAAATACACACCAAAAAGGCCTCATTTGTGAGTGATATCCTCGAGAAATTACCTAATAATTTATCCAAAATGAGCACCTCCATTCCGATGAGTGACAGCTGGCAGGTTTTCTTGCTTTCTCCTTGGATTTACAACTCATTTATTCAGCAGGTTTTAAGCAACTGAATTTAGGGTTTTTAATCCACTGAAAAATCTGGCATATTTAGTGACTTTTTTTTTCTTTTAAAATAAAAGTCAACTGGTACCTGTACAAATTTTGATTGTTTTGAAAAATATTTTATTGATTTCAGGGAAGAGGGGAGAGGGAGAGAGAGATAGAAACATCAATGATGAGAGAGAATCACTGATGGGCTGCCTCAGGCATTCCCCACACTGGAATTCTAGCTCACAACTCTGGCATGTGCCGTAACCTGACCAGGAATCGAATTGTGACCCCCTGGTTCATGGGCTGATGCTCAACCATTGAGCAATGCTGCTTGGGCTTTTTTTGTTGTTGTTCTTTTTAACCCCGGAAAAGCAAAAGGGAAAAGGTCAAAGATGGATCAGTTGAGAAAAGAACAGTTAAGCCATTTGCTGTGAGTGGGTATCAGCCTTTTTGCTTCTTATCCACTACATTACCTCCCCAAAATATTTAATAATTCTTATCTGGCATGGCTTATGTACAGGTACCATTATCATCTGTTAGCACTGAGCTCTAGAGAGACAACTGAATTAAGTGTTGTTACCAAAATGCCACTCCTAACTCTCCAACTAACTTCCCAGTTAATCTAGTGACTGCTATTTAAACCCTTTGCTAGTTAAAAACCCACCGTTTCTTTAAAAAATACCAATAATTACTATACTTCCTATTGCAGTAGTTTATTGAAAGAATTCTAATAAAACAATTTGAATATGCCTATGAGAGACATAGGGAAGCAATTAGACCCTCAAAAACGTATGCATATTTCTTAACTGTTTTATCAGCAGCCAACCCCTAGCAAAAATGTATACTGCACTAAACACATTAAGCAGAAAATAATGTGCAGTCCTACATGGTATCAACACTTCTGATTTAGAGATGCCGTGAATGTTGATCAAATGGCCACAGTGATGATGGGAGAGGGGTCAGTAGTTGAAAGTTAATGGGATGCAGGCAGCCCTTTTTCACACTTGGAACATGTGAAAACCATTCCTCGGTTGTGTTTATGGCTTCATTATAGGTCCACATCTTCACACTTTCAAAGAAAAGCAAATTTCATCTCTCTAGGAGAGAAAAGTGTGGGCTGAGAGGCGACCTGAAAACTGCACGAAGCTGAAGAATGTGCTTGAGCCACGTGCAAACTCTGATGCGTCTGAGCGTCACCAAGGGATGAGGAGTTACCCTCCTCCCTAGCTGTGTTCTGGAACACACTGCTCCTGGGTCTGCTCTTTCATTCCACCCCAATGGATGCCTCTAGTTTTCCTTTCTCCAAATGTAAGTAGTCCCTCAAATGGTGTGGATTTAAGCTCATCCGCATCAGTCATTTCATTGTTGCTCCCATGCAAATCGATGGTTCCAGATACAATACATAAATTCCCCAGTGTTTCACTCTTTTATCAAGCCAATCAGTGAACTTGGAAAAAATAGCTGAATAATATTACAATAATTACAACTGATTAGGTCAATTGGCAACAAACTTTGGAGCAAGTATCTATTTTTTACTACTAAGCAACATTCTAAAGTAAATGCAGCAGAAACCATTTTGGCTCAGTGGCTAGAGTGTCCACCTGTGGGCTGAAAGGTCCCAGGTTCGACTCCGGTCAAGAGCATATACCTTGGTTGTGGGCAAATGTCCAGTAGGGGGTGTGCAGGAGGCAGCTGATCTATGTTTCTCTCCCATCGATGTTTCTAACTCTCTATCCCTCTCTCTTCCTCTCTGTAAAAAATAATAAAATATATTTAAAAATAAATAAATAAAGTAAATGCAACTGACGAACTAATTCTTAAAAATAGATTTTTATTGATTTCAGAGAGAAAGGGAGAAGGAGAGATAAAAGCACAATGATTAGAGAGAATAATTGATTGGTTGCCACCTGCATGCCTTCATGGGGGATCGAGCCTATAACCAGGGCGTGCGCACGGCCTGGAATTGAACTGTGAGCTCCTGGTTCATAGGTCGATGCTCAACCATTGTGCTACACTGGCTGGGCCTGACAAAGTATTTTAAACCATTCCTTCATCGGATTCTCTTCTGAATCCATTCTTCATAATGTCTTCTCCTAAATGATCACTATGCACACACATAAAATAAAAACAATACAATACTGTGTATTGGACCTGCATTATTTTTCAAACAAATTAATAAAAACAACTCTCTGTGGCTCAACACTTGAAACAAATATTGAAAATGTCTTGCCAACTTCAATGGGCCCAAGCATCTTTCTCCGTGTCCAGTGCAGCAGCAATGGACTAGCGAGAAACATCTGTCAGTGAAGACATTTTGAGAACAGGCTCCATGCTTGGTTCAGATTCACTCAGAACAAAGCGAATTTCTCAGCTGCTGGAATGTGACTGGCAAAGCAAACTGTGGCGTGTTC
The DNA here is from genome assembly GCA_963924515.1 of Vespertilio murinus. Classification (NCBI taxonomy): domain Eukaryota; kingdom Metazoa; phylum Chordata; class Mammalia; order Chiroptera; family Vespertilionidae; genus Vespertilio; species Vespertilio murinus. The sequence continues at coordinate 9,138,964 of OZ004704.1, read as the reverse complement.
CAAAGTCAATCTGTTCTCAAAGAAAAAAGGGGAGGTGAAAAGTGTGTAATCATATGATGATTTAAGAATGAGTGCTTAAAGAATGATTCAGGGGCATGTGCTTGATTCGAAGTAAGAAACTGAATTTTATCTTCAGATTCACTCCATCCAAAGAAACTCTGACTGTTTCAAAACAGAGTGAACTTATTTTCAACTGCTCGGCTCACAAAATAAAACATAAAAGGTTTCTCAATCAACTACTAATACATCAAAAGTTTCTTTTTTCCCCCAGAAGAAGTTAATAGTACACTATAAAGTTCAACAGTTTTCACTTTAAATGAGTATAAATAAGGATATTTGCGAAATAAGCCAGTCAGAGAAAGATAAATATCACTTGATCTCACGAAATTTGTGGAATATAATGAACAACATAAACTGATGAACAAAAACAGATCCAGAGACAGAGAAGTATCCATCAGACCATCAAACCTCAGAGGGAAGGTAGGGGAGGGGGTAAGCGAGAGAGATCAACCAAAGGACTTGTATGCATGCATGTAGCCTAATGGACATAGACACCAAGGGGGTGAGGGCATGAGTGGGGTTTGGGGGATCAATGGGAAGATAAGGACACATATGCAATACCTTAATCAATTAAAAAAAATAAAAATAAGTAAAATAAAAAAGATAATTATCCTCTACTTTTTTGTGGGGGGGGGGTAATTTCTAAAAAGTCATTAAATTATTTTGTAACTGGAAACTTATAGGTACTCTTAAATAAACTGACATTTTCAAAAATTTAGAAGGCATTACTTTTTAAAGAAATATTTCTGGAGCAAATATTTCCTATGTTTTAAAAATAGGGAAGACTACTTATGTACGATATTGATTTGGACCAAATTTTTCCTTGCCTGTCCTAACTATGTCCCATGAAAAACCTCATGCCACTTCCAGAATGATTGTCAGAATCTCTGAAAATGCACTACTCAATAAAAGCATGAAAAGCAATGGCCAAATGATCAGATTTAACTTTTTGAAAGCTCTGAAAATTAACTAAAGGCCTGTAGCAATCTGAGAACTCAAGAAAAACAGCCAAATTTGAATAAAAGTAGCAAGACTTTCAGAGCTTTGATTTGTCTGTCACTATTTCCCATCCCCCCACATCAAGGTAGGCTCGGGAACCTGCAGCCTCACAGGCATCTTGGCTGTGAAAAACAGCAGTCCCCAAGAAGCAGGAACAGAACAGAAATGTCTGCTCTTGCACTTTTTTAAAAACAGAATATTGAAATTGTTTGCCAGTGCAAGTAGGCAAGAAAAACAATATTAAAAAACATCAGGACTGGAAAGGAAAGAAATAAATGTACTTCTATTTACATAGGACATTATTTTGTATGTAGAAAATCCTACAGAATACACACACACACACACACACACACACACACACACACACACACAATTGGAACTAATAAATTAATTCAGCAAGGTTGCAGGTTCATGATCAATATACAAAGATCAACTACATTTCTATAGCCTAGCAATGAATGTAAATGGAATTAAGAAAACAATTCCATCTGCAATGGCACACAAACACAAAAGTGCTTAGTGATACACTTAACAAGGCTTGTGCAATGGAAACAATGAAATAGCTATTGAAAGAAACTAAAGAACAACAAAACAAATGAAGAGCTCTTCCAGGTCTGTGGATCAGAAAACTTAATGATATTAAAGATGGCAATATTCCTCTAATTGGTCCACAGATTCAACATAATCCTGACCAAAATCCCAGAAAACTGACAAGTCAATCCTAAAATTCATGTAGATACACAATGGATCAAAAACATCCAAAATAATCTTGGGGGTGAAAAGTTAGAAGATATACTTTCTGAATTCAAGCTGATTAAGAAGCTATATAAAGCAAGACAATGTGGTATTGGCATAAGAATAGAAATATATATCAATTGCAAAGAATTCAAAGTCTAGAAATAAAGTCTTAAGTTTCTGGGCAATTGATTTCAACAAGTTGTGAAATATATAACTTTCCAACAAATGGTGGTGGGATAACTTGCTATCCCATGAAGAGAAATAAAACCACACACTTACCACCCACCATAAACAAAAAATCACTCTAAATGAATCATAGACTTTTATGTAAGAGCTAAAAATATAAATACTTGAATCTTAGGTTAGTTGATGCTTTCTTGGATATGACAATAAAATTCCAGCAGCAACAAAAATATAAATTAGATGATATACAAATTAAAAACACTTGTCCTATAAAGCATGCCATTAGTAAAATGTAAGGACAGCATACAGAATAAGATAAAATATTTATAAGTTACCTATCAAATAAGGGACTTGTATTCATAATTCAGAAAGAACTTGTACATTCAATTATAAGAAGGCAAATAACCTAATTAACCAATAGAGAAAAGATTCTCATAGAAATTTTTCTAAACATGATATACAAATGACCAATGAAAGTCTTGCTATCATTAGTTAATAGGGAAATGCAAATCAAAATCACAGTGCTATACCACTTCAAAATGAGTAGAATGGCTAATATAAAAGAGAGATGATAATAAGTGTTGATAAGGATATAAATAAACTGGAATCCTCATACTTTGTTAGTAGAATTATAATATGATCGAGCAATTTTATAAAACACATTGGCAGTTCCTTAAGAGATATCATAAAACCCACAAATTATACTTCTAGGCATATATACAAGAGAATCAAAGTCAATGATCCACACAAAACTGATACATAATGCCCACTACAGCATCCTATATAATAAAAGCCTAATATGCTAAGTGTCTGGTTGACCAGTCAGCTGTTCAACCAATCAAAGTGTAATATGTTAATGATATGCTAAGGCTGCTCAATTGCTCACTATGATGTGTACTGACCACCAGGGGGAAGATGCCCCGACCTTTAGGTTAGCTTGCTGCTGGGGTCCAGTGCATTGGAACTGAGCAACTGAGCGAGAGGGGCCGGAAATGCCCTGTAGCCCTCCCACAGCCCCTCTCTAGCTGAAAAACCTGCTGCATCCCTTCCCAGCCCTTATCTTGCACTGGTGGGGTCCCTCAACCTGACCTGCACCCTCTCACAATCTGGGACCCTTTGGGGGATGTCAGAGAGCCGGTTTTGGCCCAATCCTACAGGCCAGGCAAAGCCAAGGGACCCCACTGGTACATAAATTTGTGCACTGGGCCTCTAGTTATTCATAAAAGTAAAAATAATTCAAATGGCCATTGACTGATGAATTAATAATCAAAATGTAGTGTACTCATGCAATGGAATGTTATTTTTCAGGAAAAAGTAACATCTGGATGCATGATACATCATGAAAGAACCTTGAAAGCTTTAAGCATAAGAGGGCAACCAACAAAAGGCTATGCATTATGTGATTCTATTGATATTAAATGTCCAGAATCAACAAATACATGGAGACAGGAAGTGATTGCCAGGAGGATAGGGTATGGAGATTGAGAGATACTTCTAATAGGTACTGGGCTTCTTTTTGGGGATGATGATAAAGTTTTAAAATTTGATATTAGTGATGATTACCCAATTCTACAAATATATTAAAACACTGACTTACACACTCTAAAAGTTGTATAGTATAGTGAATTATACCTCAACCAATCCCTTTAAAAAACTAGTGCCAAAGGTTGATACAAAAATTAGTGAGAAACTTAATATAAAGCCCACACACTGTGACAGGCATCACAGTATTCAAGGACTGTTAGCTATAATTAGCTGTGATTACTATTTGGAAACATAAATGCATTTATCATAATTGATTTGTAGATTATAACATCCTACAAAACATTTAATTTATCTTTTTCAATATGAATGCAGTATTCTTACCCACTGCCTGACTAATTTATTATTGCGTATCCATAGTACTGCTTTTGTAAATATCAGTTCATAACAATAGCTGTAAGTGTACTTCACTCACTTTATACCTAGAAAGTCTTATCTTCTAAAACAATTCTTTGTCTCTAAGTAGTACTGTTTTTCCCCTGTGTCATCATGATCTCCTTTCTTGATAATGTTGTTTATTGTGAGAATATACAGAAATCCATACAGAATTTTAATGAAAGTTACACATTAATAACATGCCAGGCATGTAATGCCTCTAACAGTACTTTTGCCAAAAATTGCAGAACCCGTTTACAACATAAAGGCAGATGCCCATGCCCCAAAGAGCTGGGTTTTCTTACAAAAGAGATGTAATTGTCTACAGTAAGTTTTGTTTGTTTACTTGTTTTTGTTGGCTTTCTTACTGGATTACTCTAAAGACTGTTGCAATTGGAAACCAAATTTTAATATACTCATGGGTACTGAGAGAGTTTATAAATTTCCCTATACTTTATGACTCCTGTTTCCTTGTCAAAAATTGGACTATATGATCACAAAAGTATCTTAACCCCATGGGCCATGGTTTTATATCTTAACTTCTTAACTTTGGCACAAATTAAGCCTCGCTATTATAGAGGTTTCTCCCCCATTGTCTTTTTTTCTGGAGAAAGGAAGAAAATGTCCTTTCCAAAAAGAAGTCCCCAACCCGAGTGTGAGAAATGACGGTTAGTGAGTACATGCTAGCAAATACTAATAACTATCTTGGGGGATTAGATAATTATTATGTATACAACACTTCATGCTTTGCAAGTGCTTTAAAGCTATTCATTAGTTTCTCATTTCAAACATAGGGTGAATCAGCAAGTTATCACCATCTCTACCTTCCACAATAGGACCCAAATGAAGAGAATAGCTGGTTTCTCAATACCCTAAACTGCTGCTGTGTTACACTTAGTAAATGAGGAAGAATGCATAATAGTGCAAATTTAACATTAACCACGCCATTATCACCACATACATTATATTCTCTCATGCTTTGCACAATTACATTTAAGATTTCAGTGGTATTTGGAGACCTCAAAACAACATCAGGGTTTATAAGGAGAGGATTTTGGAAAACACATCTGATTTAGCTGTGCTGTCTCCTAGAATATTGATTTATTCTAAACCAGCTGAAAAGAAAATTCTATACACTAGCTAATGAAGAAGAAAAAAAAATAGACTGGTCCCTCAGCTAGATTTTCAGAGCCAATATTGCCAAAGTTGTGGTCATGGAGGTGTGAAGTCAGAAAGTTTGTAGAGCACTGCTGACGGTTTAAATGGGAAAACAAAACAAAACTTAAAGTGGTAACAGGAAAAGAAAGATGCAAGATAGAGCCCTAGCTGGTTTGGCTCAGTGGATAGAGCAGTGGTCTGTGGACGGAGGGGTGCCTGGTTTGATTCTGTGTTGACAGGGTTGTGGGCTTGATCTCCAATAAAAGGCATGCAGGAGGTAGCCAATCAGTGATTCTCTCATCACTGATGTTTCGATCACCCTCTCCCTTCTCCTCTGAAATCATTGAAATATATATATTTTAAAAATCCACAGCTAGTTTAATGCTAACATCTAATAAAGATGGAATATGCAAATTGATTGTAACTCCATGACAAAGCTGGCAGCACCCACAGCCAATAAGGAGGGGATATGCAAATTGTAATAAGAAGGCAAGAGGAGGAAGGCGGATCTGGCCTGAGTGAAGGTAGAAAGGTGGCTCCAGTCAGAGTGAAGGCTGTGCCAGCAGCCAGGGGGAGGAAGACCTATTCTTGTATGAACCTTCATGCATCAGGCCTCTAATATATATATATATATATATATATATATATATATATATATATATATGTATGTATATATATATATATTGATTTCAGAGAGGAAGAAGAGGGAGATAGAAACATCAATGATGAGAGAAAATCACTGATCCACTGGCTCCTGTATGACCTACACTGGGGACTGGGCCCACAAACCACACCTGTGCCCTGGCCAGGAATCAAACCATGACTGACTTCCTGATTAATAGGTCAACACTCCACCATTGAGCCACACAGGCTGGGCAGTAACTATGGAACTTGACAAAACCCTAAAGACGTACAAGCTAAGGGAAACTCATCCCTCTAGAAGGCACCCCTGTATTTCTCAGGATGGTTGGGGTGCAGCTAAAACCTGGCATTTCTGCTATGGGATTATTCATGACCCTAAGCACATTATTCACAGGCAAATTATTAGTACCTTTCTGGTCATCTTCATTGTCCACGACAACCGCAAGCATCATTATGTCCAAAAATGTCTGGGACTGGCCATGTCATATTCCTCAAATTCTACCCTATTCTCCAGCTTCCATGACTGGGGTTAGCAGCAGGATTGTGAATCAGTATCTGCCTGTGTCTCCATCTTCCTATGCCTGTCTTTATCTGCCTCCCTTCGCCCAATGCTCTTATTTCTGGAACACTATTCTCAGTTAAAGGCCCAGCCCAGAGCCATTTATCCATTAAAGCATCATCACCACTCTACCACAGTCCATTTTCAGGTTGTCTTTCCTGTTGGGCCGTTAATTCCTTTCTCCTAGAGCCCTTATTTTGCTCTTTGTTTTGAAAAACAGTGTCTAGTGGAATGCCTAGTATATGACTGAAATCTAATAACCATTGTTTTTCATTTTTCCTGAATATTCTACATATCCAAATTCAGTTTTTCAAATGACTTGTGTACCTCTTATTCTATCTTATTTATTGTGGCAAAAGCTGTCAATTAGAGCTGAAGATGAAAAAAAAAAAAAAAAAGACAAGCTGCAAACAGGAAGTACAGTCTATTAACTAACTTATTTAACCTTTTGTAGAGTTTAGAAGTTTGGTATTTTTCCACTTGTTAAGTTCAAAAACTAATTATTTAATAATAAAAATATAAATAAAATATAGTCCTCCTCTTCACCTAAAGGGTTTTATACATCTAAAAGCTCATAGTCATGGGTTCCAATGAAAATATATTTTATTGATAATTTACAGTGAGGAAGGGAGAGAGAGAGAGCTAGAAACGTCGATGAGAGAAACACTGACTAGCCACCTCCTGCACACCCCCTACTGGGGATGTGCCCGCAACCAAGGTACATGCCCTTGAATGGAATTGAACCTGGGACCTTTCAGTCCGCAGACCTATGCTCTACCGCTGAGGCAAACCAGCCTCAGCATCCAATGAAAATGTTAGCAAAATATTTTGTATGTACCACTCACCAAATTACTTCACATTTTTTCTGGATAGTTTTTTCATCTACAAAAGAAGTTTTAGGACCCTCAGTGGTGATCAAAATGTATCCGTTGAATCCTATATTTCCATTTAAACCATTCAAAGAACTGAAATCCCTGGGACAGTACCCAGGGAAGCCTTAGGTTCCCTGGAACACACTTTGATGACCACTGCACTCTATAAAATTCTGATGTCTCTCATTTTCTACAACTTTTTAAAAAAAATATTTTATTGATATTTCACAGAGAGGAAGGGAGAGAGATAGAGAGCTAGAAACGTCGATGAGAGAGAAACATCGACCAGCTGCCTCTTGCACACCCCCCACGGGGGATGTGCCCGCAACCAATGTACATGCCCTTGACCGGAATCGAACCCAGGACCTTTCAGTCCGCAGACCGACGCTCTACCCCTGAGCCAGACCAGCTTCTGCTTTCTACAACTTTTTAATGTAGAGCATGTCCTCAAAGCCAAATGCATCGTGTCCCATGCAGTCATTGAGATTCTTTGCAAAATTAATGCATGGCCATAAACTTCAGATTGAAAAGTCCATATTCATACACATATGAATACATATAAGAAGCAGTCAACATGGGGATGGTTTTGACTGAAATCAGAGTGTCCAGTTCAAATAAGGTAGTTATTCAAATAAGGGCAGAGGTCAGAGTGCTCTATTTAAGTTTTGATACATAAGCATAAATTATACTTGGAACATTTATTACTTAAATGTGAATTATAATAAGCTTTTAAAACATTAATCACTTAGCAGAACAAGAGTGAGTTTTGCCAATTTCCCAGTGAAATAAAATACACTACTTTTAATTTTAAAACACTTTAGTAATAGTCTTTGCCTACTAATTATAAAGAATGCTCACCAATTAATTAAAAGAAGGAAGGAAAACAATTATTCAACGTGATTTCCAGTCTTCAAGGGTATGCAAGAAAAGCAACACAGCTTCATGCATTCGTTTTTTCAAATAAATCTTTTTTCAGAATGGTTATTTATTTATTTATAGGGTCTCTCTCAGCCTAGCTATCGATACCATATAACCTAACTCATTTATACGGAATTCTGAGGTTTCATTTTTATAACCAAACTAAATTAGTTTCCTGGAAAATAAATAAGCAGCGAGTGGGGGAAAGGTATCACTCCCAACTAGCCAGACCTGTCTGCTGGCCCATGGTTAATGTCATAATATAGTAAAATAATCTGGCAAATGTTGCTGCTAGGAACCAGCTTCATTAGAAAAGCCAGGGAAAGGGCTAAGGCTCTGCATGCCCTCAGCATATACTTGCTAATTAAAGCCATATGCATCCATCAATCTGGAAAGCATGGGAATAATAGGAGAACAAAGAAACTAGCCTAGAGCCCAGTTGTTCCATGGGGCTGTATGTATTGACAGTACCAACAAGTCAGCTGCAGCTCTGGAAGTTTAAATGTAAATGTTCAGGAAGCAATTCCCATGCTAATTCCTAACCAAATGTTTTTGAAAACAAACATCATCCATATTCTAGGATTTAATCTGAGAGTCAAGGCAACATCATTGAATGAGCATTCCTCAATCTCACAGAACAATGGATTGTGTGGTTAGGGGACACTCTAAAAAGGAAAAGAAGGCACAGTTTAAGAAACACTTAGCAACGTTTCTAACTGGAGAGTCTGAACTCATTCCCATGCTTTAAAAAAAGGAGGGTGTTCAGAATGCTTCCAACATGTCATACAAATAAGAGCAAATTAATAGAGTAAAAACTGAGTAGTGATTCCAAGGAGACTTGGAATAAGAGTCACTTAGAGTTCATTGTGTGTTACCAACAGAGGTTAAACCTAAGCCAGCTTTTGAAAATCAAGACAGAATTAAAATGGTTGAAAAGCAAAAAAAAAAAAAAAAAAAAAAAAAAAAAAGCATGCACATGCAAAGAGATCCAGAAAGCATAAAAGCTCAAATGTGAAAATGAGCAAGATGGGTAGCTGTGCTCTCTGAGGTTCAGAAATCCAAATTGGGTTCATACAATGAAAAAATGTAGGGCTCCTGACAGGATTCAAGAGAGTTAAGTGCCCTTCAAAACATTCATTTGACAAAATTAGCCAAACTGAGTCATAATGCATTTCTTTTTGCAGAGAGTGGGAAACGTTTTGATGGGAAGAAAAACAGCAACAAAACAAGAAACACTAGAGTCTCAGAAGAGCTGTTCTACGATCAAAATTATTCTAAAATATATTTAGATAGCCCTCCATTAACTTGACTTGCAGGCTGAATCATCCTTAGCAGCAGAACTATCCGCACCACTGTAAATGTCAGGATACGCAGTTTACTTTTCACGCTATTTATACTCCAACTACTTCCAAAACAGATTTTTGAAGGGCACAGATAGAGTACAGTCCTAAAAGAACATTAACATAGTAAATGAGGATGAGCAAGAACATAGCAGGAACACTTATCTAAGAAAAGGCACCACCATCTAAGCAAAACCAAGGACTGAATTTCTGGTAGTCACAGCAAAAGCTAAGTAAGATGAATTCCTTCAGTCGTTTATTCATTCCTTTATCATGAAGCAAATATGTAATGATTGCACAGCATATATAAATTATGGTCAGTGGAAACCGGTTTGGCTCAGTGGATAGAGTGTCGGCCTGTGCACTGAAAGGTCCCAGGTTCGCTTCCGGTCAAGGGCATGTACCTTGGTTGCAGGCACATCCCCAGTAGGGGGTGTGCAGGAGGCAGCTGATAGATGTTTCTAGCTCTCTATTCCTCTCTCTTCCTCTCTGTAAAAAAATCAATAAAATATATTAAAAAGAAATAATAATAATTCAGAAAAATAAGTGATTATGCTCTTTATAGCAACATTACAAAAACCGTAACCTACTAATTAGGGTTTATAACAAACCTTGATCAAGCTATGGACAAAATACCTGGTTATCCTATATAATAAGAGCTTAATACTAGTATGCTAAGTGTCTGGTCATCTATTCAGCCAATCAAAGAATAATATGCTAATGATATGCTAAGATTGCTCAACCGCTTGCTCTGATGTGCACTGACCACCAGGGGACAGACAGTAGATCTGTTGACCAGTCTCTATTATATGCACTGACCACCAGGGGGCAGATGCACTGACTGGTAGGTTAGCTTGCTGCTGGGGTCTGGCCAATCAGGACTCAGTGAGATGGGCCAGACATGCCTTGGAGCCTTCCCACAGTCTCTCCCTTCTTGGCTGGCCAACTTCCCATGTCCCTCCCTGACCCCGATCATGCACTGGTGGGTTCCCTTGGACTGGCCTGCACCCTCTCACAATACGGGGCCCCTCAGGAGATGTCGGAGAGCTGGTTTTGGCCCAATCCCTCAGGCGAGGCCAAGGACCCCACTGGTGCATGAATTAGTGCACCAGGTCTCTAGTACTTATTTAAAAGCAAGCTACATTTTAGTAATCTGAGGTAATGATTTGGAAGACTAGTGTTGCCGGTACTTTTCAAGACATTTACTTTGCTAAATTAATATTTTATTTTATTTTTCTTCTTGTTGTTTTCTTCTTTAATCTGCCCCACCTTACCCCTACATTCTCCAGTATACAGGGGTGGGCTTGGGTTTCCTGACCTGTGCCATTGGCCATAGTTAATTGTATCACAATTTACTGGACATCAGACTAAAGCGGTCCTGTAAGATGTTGTTGTTGTTGTTGTTGTTTTCCTAGCACATTATTCTGAAAGACCCTTGTTTAGTTTAGGTTATTGCTTTAAAGAGAAGGGAGATAGACTTGAGAACAGTTAGAAAGCCAGCTTCTCTTTGCACTTGGTGAAAGATAAGAAGGAAGATGGGAAGAAAGGGGGCAAAGGAACAGAGGAGAGAAGGAAGTAGAAGGAAAGAGCTTAGAAAAAGGGAGGAAGAGAGAAAAGAAAAAAGTGGGGAGGGGGGAGAGGAAGGAGGGGAGGAGAAGGGGAGAGGGGAGAGGAGGAGGGACACTGCCTTGCTTCCAATGGCTTTTCCTTTTTCCTGATTCTATTTACAGGGTTTATTGAGAACTTGTACTTTCCCCCCTTTGATTATATCATTACATCATCCTCCTGTTTTAAAAGAGTTTCTAAAAAGAATATCCCCATAAATGGACTAGAGCAGGGGACGACCTAGTCCAGTAGGGGTGATCAGTGCCTCACCAATACAGTATTCTAAGTCATCTCAACTTCCCCAAAGCACTGGGAATATGGAAACAGCAAAAGTAGTGCTGTCACACCTAGTTCCCAAGTCCAAGGTTTCTACTCCAGGGGTCACAAATGCCACGTGATTTGGTCCTCAGACTGGTTAGGTCTTGCCACAATGCATGGCCAATCTCAGGTACTTTGTAGCAAGCTCCATTTCACCACCCTATGATCTTGACTTGCTTTTCCTTCTCCCCCCTCCCCCGCCCACATACACACAACTGCTTACTATCTTATCACATCTTCCCCTCCTTAAGTGTTTAAATAGTTCTGCCTTGTAAGTTTTTAGTTGTCATTAATCAAATGTTCTTCCAAGTATCTTAAGTATCATGTTATCAACTTACAAATTAGAAGTATTATTTTAGACATAAAGTAAATAATTTCATGAATATAAATTGAACACGTTATACACAATATACTGTGCAAGACACATGGGGAGAATTAAAGAGGAAAAATCAACAACACCCTTCCTTATGGGAATTCTTCAAGTGATAGAGTAACTTAATTGAGCCTATGAAAGTTTCTGCTTAGCTGTTTCTCCTCCATAATCTTGATGCTGCCCAACCAGGAATTTTTCTGTACCTAATAAGGTCTATAGCTAAATGAATTGAAACGGAATATTCCTTTTTCAATAGGATGTTAAGGACATTTTCCATTTTGGCTGAGTTCTTGTATCTGCATAGATAATGGATTTGTTCCCTCATCTGCTTTTTTTGCAGGAAAAATAAACAGAAAAAAAGACTAAACTTTAGACTGAAACTTGCATGCATTTGCCATACATTTTAAAGAAGTCTGAATCTGGTTTATTCAATTTATAGAACTACAGCTCTCACTTTCCATTAATTTTAAGTATAATTGTGGGTACCTATAAGCATTTGTTCTGATCATTCCTCCCAACCCTTTAAGCGTTAAAGGACAGCATCCATTCTCTTTTCCAAGTGCCTTACTTTCATCAGCGACATTTGACTGAAAGGCTGGCTTACCCTTCCTGGAAAACAAAATATCAGAATCTTGATGTGGATAAATTCTCTGGAAATACAAGGTCAAAATACATTTTTAGTTGACATGTTCTCCATAGAATTTAAGGAGAACTTTAAATGTGTTAATATGTTTGTCCATGTGTGAGATCCCTGCTCTAATCTCCAAAGCATTTCCACTCTCACAAAGAGAACAGCTCTTTTAAACACAAATATAGTTAGTCTTTTCATCTGCAAAATGGGGATAATAAAAGTACTTACAGCACAAGATTTTCATGAGGGCCTAATGTCATATTTCTATGAAAGTACTCGTGTGTTCGAAAGCATCTTTAAAACAGTACTCATCTACCTAACCCAGTGGCGTAGTGTCCCTGAGAGTTGGTGGTTAGAGCCTGATGCTATATCGACAAGGGGTAATAAAGAGTCCAGAATGTTCAATACCATTAGTCTGTGTCGTCCTGAAAATTCATCATCAAAGACTATTAAAAAGCTGTGTGCTAGACACTAGGGGAATGGAAATGGGGCTTTGGCATCGACTTTCTTTTTTGGGCATAAGACATAGAATATAATGATTATGGAGAATAATGCATGATTGCTCTTAAAGAGATAGTCTCACTATTGGAAAAAAAAAACAGGATTGCATTTTATTTCAGAAGAGTTTCATGGAAGTGAGACATAAACGTGGATGAGGAAGAAATGGTTGGACTGAACAAACAGAAAGAAAGATGGGCAGCATGGCAGGCGCAGAGGGCCCTGCATTCACAAAGGGCTCAGTTGTGAAGGGGGATCTGGGGAGCGAGGCAGGCAGGAGCCATAAGCCTGGAGTCTGGCTGGCCTGTCCTGAGGCGGGTGCTGCTCTCTGTTCTTCATGCTCTGGACTCTCTTTGTCCTAATTCCACTCCAGTGAATGGGCAGCAGAACGTGGAACAGTATTTCTCGTTCCTTCTCGCAGTGAGGTCTCCTCTGTGCCGCCTCCTTGGGCCTGAGCATCAGGAAAATGCCTATATGTGTTTAGATCGGCTGGTCCAGGGCCAGAAGCTAGTCGTTGTGAGCCAGTGCCCAGAATGGCTGGTCAAGCCATTTGGACTTTATGTGTCTCACATTCAAGAGAGATCAGAAATGGTATGGTCAGGAAGGGATTTCTGGTTGTTAGCAGAGTAAGAAGCAGTATGGGCCAGGCCCAGAGAAAGCAAGGAAGTGGCAGATCCATAGGACCATATGGAGGAAAAATCAGAAGAATTTTGGCAATGAAGTGACTATCAAACAACTCAGTGGCTTGCAACCTGGGCTTCTGAGTAGAATGTGGGATTGTGAACAGAAATGAGAAAACCACAAGGAGACCCTTGTTTGGAGGAAAGGTGATAAGTTCAAATTTTAGATGCCTGAGTGGGGTTGTTTCAAAATCAGACAGATGAAGGAGTCTAGCACAGGATCATAAATTGAAGACCTGGAGCTTGAGAATGGGCAGGAGAGGGATATAAAAATCTGTACTTAGTCTACATACACATGATATTGGACAGGTAAGAGCTACATAGAAATGAAGGAAGAGCAAAGAGGGAAAGAAAACTAACTCCACACAAGAGGAAAATCCTTCCACAAACCTACAAAGGCAGGGGTGAGGAAAGGGAATGGGGGTGGGGGAAGAAAGCTAAGTGATTACAGAGACCAGAAGATGTGTTGATAACATAAGTGAGCTCTAGGATCGGATCCCAACCTCAGCCAAGAGGCAGTGAGAAGAGTGTGTGGTGAGTGAATGGAAGACAAATAAATCAAGGGAAATTTGAGGGCATAAAGGACAAAATACAAAAAAATAGGGGAAATGACTGAGGGTTGGAATAGCAACTGACAGAAGACTTACATGGAGGGTAAGACATAATTACTGACTTTGAATATTATAAAAAAATTTTTGTGTTCTGAAACTGGAGGGGCTTACCAAAGTAGAAAGTGAGACCATTGTTGAGAATAAGAAGTCAAGGATTAAATGAAAAGTATTCAAGTTCAACTGTGTCAGAAGGCAGCCTAGAGTAGAAGGGACCTAGCATAGGAAGGAATACATAAGGAGCTTACTAGTAAAGAATGGATGTGTAGACATGAGGACGTAGGCAGAGTGGCTGTGATGGTTAAAGAAGAGGACCATCTCCCTGTTTCCTAAGCTTTACCTTTACTAGTACAGTGTATTCAGGTTAGAATGGTAATCCTAATATATAAATACCCTGGGTCCCTCACATCCGCAATGACCAGGAGGCTCAACCAACAGGAAGTCAATCCTGCAGTCAGTGCTGGATTGCTGTGGGGGCTGCGAATCAGGCCCAGAGAGAGGCCTGAAGAAAGAAGCAGAGTCTGATCCATAGCCTCTGTGGCAGCTGTTGATCAGCACTTGCTTCTTTCTTTCTGGAACTGGTCAGCAGCTCCACCTCCAATTCTCTCCAGGCTTCCACCATGGCTCCTGATCAGCCCCGCCTTTCTGATCAAGCCCTGTTGATAGGCTCAGAGATGCTGACTAACATACAAACCGACCAATCAGAACCATATCTGGGTCAGCTGTGAGGAGCCAATGGCTGCCTAAGAGGCAGAGTTTTTGATGCTGACTGGCATAGAAACTGACTGATCAGGACCAAATCTGGGTCAACTGTGAGGAGCCAATGGCTTCCTAGGAGGTGGAGCTTTTGATGCTGATTGGCATAGAAACCAACCAATCAGAACAAAATCTGGGTGAAGTGTGAGGAGCCAATGGCTGCCTAGGAGGTGGAGCTTTTGATACTGGCATAGAAACTGACCAATCAGAACCAAATTGGATGGCAGAAGAGGGAAGTTGGGGGTGAGAACAGGCCTTCAGGGGAGGACACTTAGGAGTGATCAGGCAGGCAGGAAAGGGCAGTTGAGGGCACAATCAGATCAACAGAGGAGGGTAGTTGGGGGCAATTGGGCCAGCAGGGGAGCAGTTAGGTGTTAATCAGGCCTCAAGGAAAGTGGTTAGGGGGTGATCAGGCTGGCAGACATAAGTGGTTAGGGTCAATAAGGCAGGCTGGCAGAGGAGCAATTAGGAGCCAGTAGACCCAGATTCTGAGAAGGATGCCCAACTGCTGGTTTAGGCCCAACCCTACAGGGAGAGTCGGACATCCCCCAAGGGGTCCCAGACTGAAGAGGGTTCAGGTTTGGCTGAGGATCCCTACCCCACCCCCAGGTGCATGAATTTCATGCAAAGGGCCTCTAGTTTCTTATAAAATAATTTTACTATATCAACATTTTATATTTTTTTGTATTTTAAATCAAAAGACTAGATACACAGGCACACACACACACATACAAACATATATACATCAGACTTTTTGATATTTGTACTTGATCATGATACTCTGAGATACATAGTCATTTACATTAATAATAATAACAGTAATATAATAACAGAGCAGTTATGTTCAAAATGCATTACATAGCTTGGATCACATGAAATCTAAGAGCTCAGTCCTGTTATTATCCTCATTTTACAGTTAAGGAAGTGAGGACTTAGAAAAGCTAAGTAACTTGACTTAGATAATACAGATACTACATAGCAGACCAAAAATGCAAACTGAGGGCTGAATAATTGCATGGTGATGTCAAGGATCCCAGTTCTACCTACTGAAAGGACAGCCAAAGTCTTACAACTGAGAATGGATGTGCACTGAGATCAAGAAGGAACTGAATGAACAGGTGGAGCTGGGTACAATATAATACAGGATCCGCACCAAAAAGGAGACATATATTCTTCTCCATGTTACCTATACATTTTCCCTGATCTATAACAGGGTTGATAGAAATCATGTGTCCACACAGCAGGTCAATAAGCTGACTGCTATGTATGTGACCACTTTCCTGGACACCAACAGCCAGTGTGGGAGAGCCTTTGATCATTGGCTGGGATTGCAGCAGCCTGAGCACTCACACAGCCTTCACCGCCAATCCTCACACCCAGGCCTTGCTGAAAGACCAGAAACAGCTTTATTAGAAAGAAGACATTACAAAAAGATTCCTTGACAGAATTCTCAGGAAGGTTTTCAGTTTGTTTGCTTGTTTTGTTTTGTTTTTGTTGTTGTTGTTTTTGTTTTGTTCTTTTTTTGTGGTTTTTTTGTTTTGTTTTGTTTTGTTTTTAGTGCTAGCCCAAAGCCAGTGTAGCAGTATCCTCTCATGCTCTAAAATCTAATGAAAAAAATGGTCCTGAGAAAATGATTGACAGGGAAATCCATTTGCAAAGCTTTTGCATTCATCCCTTCAGCAATTTTTAGTGAGTGCCTAATATATGCAATTTGATCCTGGCCCTTGTGGAATTTCAGACTGATAGAAATTAACACACACACATATATACACACACACACTCATAAGATTAATTTAAAATATATAAATATAATTCCAAACCCAGTTAAGTAAATATGTGCCATTGTTATTGTCAAACTAGAATTTTTCCCAATGTAAAAATCAAAAGGGTACATCAATAATTTTCTAAATGTAATATCCCTCTTTTTTCCCCATTCCAAGCTAGATCTATGATAATAGTTGAAGGGGAAAAAAGAACAACAACTGAAAATTAGGAGTAATTTATAATTTATAGTTCAATAACTACATCTCATTTTATCTTCTGACATTGCCAGCCTTCATAATTTTAAATAATGTTTGCAAGTGCAATAATATGTCTGCACTTGTACAATGCACTGTGTGACAAACTGGAAAACACAGGAACTATTTAGGAGAAATATTTAGATTGTGTGCAATTTAAATAGATAATCCACTAGGCAAGGACTGTGTGATTCTATGTCAGGTACAACCGCATTGCGAAATGTTGGCACTCAATAAATGTGAAATAACAACGACAGCCTTTCCCCTTTAAAGCACATAATTACGCCCGCCCCCTACTGTGCACCAAGCCCAGAGACAGATCTTTTGTTTATTAAATCCATAGCCCTGAAGGCATACAGTACCAGGGCTTCCCTGGGAATCGCTGTAAAGTCCTCAGTACCTTAGGCAGAACTTCAAATATCTACAAATCCCCAACGAACATCTTAATTTAGCCGTCCACCGTCTCTATGACTTAACCAAATGCAGGAAACCTCTCCCCAGTCCCCAAAGTGGAATCCAAAACACTAAGTGGAAATGTGTTTTCAAAGTTCGTTTGAAAATATGTCATGGATTGAAATTACTCTTAGCTAATTTGCCATTTCTCTCCTAAAGCACCGTGGCAAGCCGCCGAGCGAGGCTGCGAGGGCTGGAGATGCAGGAAACATCCAATAGGTTCCCAAGCTTGAGTTCCAAGCGCGTTTTTATCCAAGTGGCCAGAACAGAGGAGGGGACAAAAGTGACTCATGGGCAGCTTGACGGGGGGACATTTGCACCACAATGAACTGAGCAAAGCAACAGGTCACATTAAAAAATATTGCAGACAGCAACAACAGCCAAAACCCCTTGGAGGAAAATTTTGGATGGAAAGCACTTGTGCTTCACTTCATCGTTATCTCCCCCTCATTTCTCATGTTTGTATTTGAATGCTCGCACTTGAACGTTCCTTTCACAATCACCTCTGCCGCATTTGGTCCTGGTGAAGTTCAACATATGCTCAGCAATTCACTGCTACTAAAATAAGAAATGCAAATTCAGCTAAGTGAGCTCCACATCTACTGTTCAGCTGGGCCCGGGCTCCTTTGTAGTTTGTGGAGAGTATTATCATTAGGAGAGAAGGGTTAATGGTAAAGGCCGAGGATTGTTTAAAAATTCACATTACCAAAGTGGATTACATTGCATCTACCGGGGGGATCAACAATGTAAGCCTACACTAAGCCATTATTGCAGAAACAAAGCTTTCACTTTAAGCCTTTGGAAACAAGCATGAAATGGACAAAAGGAAAAATTCTTCTGATGTAAGAACAAGGCAAGTACTACATGCTTTTCCTCCTTACTCAGTTCAAGAGCCAAAAAAAATGGACCCTCTCCTCCCAAGAATTCATCAGGAAGTTATCACATAGCATGTTGGAAAATGTTTCACTTCTCTTGCTGGAAACCCAACAGAAATCCTTTATTTAAATGGCTTCACCCTTCTGTTGAGAATCAGCCACAACATGGAGATGTGCATTCTTTAGGACTGTCTCATCGTTGGTTCTTTTATCTTCTAATGAGAAGGAAAAGAACAATTTTGATAAGTACATTCCTGCAGGGAGCATCATGGTTCACCCTGTGCAGTAGTAATTCATCGCAAACAATATCTGTGTGTGGTGACTAAACGCCAAACCACCCATTCAGGGCGGGAACAGGGCCCGGCCCCAGGCTGCTGCATTGTAATATTTTCCACCACCCACTTGGAAGTGCAGTATTGCTATCCCCTCTTACAAATGGGAAACTGAGGCTCAGAGGGGTTAAATAGCTCACTCTGCCTCACTTCATAAAGGAACAATGGTTCACACTCAGGTCTGACTGAAATGACCGTGCAGGGCACCGCCCATTCCAGCAATGCCTTCCAATGACAAAACAAGTTCCTGTAAACTGCAAGTCCTATTAATAAATTAATTACCCGAAAGGCTCTACATGAAACTGAAGGCTCGCTGACAAATTTGTTTTCCTTACAAATTTGACCCCAAGAGTGAAACACTTTTCCGGCATATGTACGTGAGACCTATATAACTTGTGTCATCATTAAGACTATGGGATAGATATACAGAAAGAAGATCTTAGAAATTGTTGCAGACATTAATTAACCTCTCCTGCTGGCATATACCTTTGGCAAGTCATATGACACCTTTCATGCTTCAGAATATGGCCAAGAACCAGTGAGTAAAACAAACACATAAATAACAAGGCCTCCAGCCATCAAAATACCCTACACACGTGCCCAGGAAGGAAGGCCATGCATTTCACACATGGGAGATAACTGCAGGCCTTTGTTCTGGGCCTATGCTTACTTACTTTAAACACAATCCAGCCAACTTGGTCATGTGCTTTCCTTGTTCACAATAAACAAAAAACAATGAATTGAAAAATAGAAATAATTATTATAGATTAAAAAAAAAAAAAAAACACGAGTCTTGCCAGAACTGTGAGGCTACTGCTACCCAAAAATATTTATAAGAATTAAAAATGCATAATATGGAGAGAAACCAAGATGGCGGCATAGGTAAATGCCTAACTGCAGCCTCACACAACAATTTCAAAAAAACCAAAACATAATGGACATTATATAGAACTATAGGAAAGTTGACTGACTGGAAATTCTACAACTAGAAGGAAAGAGAAAACCAGAAGGAAAATCAGAGGAGTTGTGAAAGCCTAAGGTACGGAGACACTGTGCACATGTGGGGAAAGGAAGGAGCTGGAGAGGAGGGGGTGGCTGAGTACCTGGCAGGTGTTTCCTTGCTGGAAGGAGATAAAAGTTCCAGACTGTGCTGAACCCCAGTTCTGAATGAATTAAACCCCAGTTCTGGGCAAGACCCTGGGGACCCAGGCTCTTAGAGTGGGAATTTGGGCTGTAAGGCAGAAACTCAGGCGAGCAGCAAAAGACACAGCGAAAGACAGAGTCCCAGGGGCATGCACAGGACAGACTATTGACTGTGCCGCTGGATTGCCCAAGCAGGAAGGAGACAAAAGCTCCAGAATTCTTTTAACTCCACTTCCAACCCCCCTTCCAAATACACTGAACCCCAGTTCTGGGCTCATTGGGGGAGAGACTAGACTGTCTGGTAGTAGGCGAAACTCTAGGGCACCTTTCTCTCAGAAGTGCTTACAGCGAGTACCAAAGGTCACAGAGGAACACTGAGACTCAGGAACTTCATAGGGCGGGGCTGAAAGGAAGCCAAGGCTGTAGTCTCCACCCTGAAACTCCACATCTAAGCTGAGCACAGAGGCTTTTGCAGTTCTCCAAGTCTAATTGAATAAGGCTGTCTCCCAGCAAAGACACAGCTGATCCTCACAGGCAATTGGCCTGGAGGTCAGTTCCTCCCAGTGATACCAACAACAATCAAAACTTAACTACAATAAGGCTGTAGACACAGTCCAAAAAGGGGGCACCAAGAGTGTCCACCTCAGGTAACTGGGAGGCTGACCCACTGAACCATATAGGACTGCTTAGCACACAAAGCCACCCTACCAACTCAGGGAAGCAGCAAAAATGCCGAGACAAGGAAACAGATCACAAATGAAAGAAATGGAGGACAAACAGAGTTCAAAACCATGGTTATAAAGTTTTTCAAGAATTTCCTAGAAAAGGCCGATAAATAAATGAGACCTATGAGGAAATGAAAAGGGATCAACTAGAAATAAAGAATATGTTGTCTGAAAAAATATTATACAGTCCTAAAAAACAGAATGGAAGATTACAAGAATCAAGTCAAAGATTTGGAACATAAAGAGCCAGAGGACACTCCTCCACAGAAGCAAGAAGACAAGAGAATCCAGAAAGTTGAAGATATTGTAAGAAACCTCTGGGACAACTTCAAGGGAACCAACATCAGAATTATGGGGGTCCCAGAAGAGAGAGAGCAAGATACTGAAAACATATTGAAAGAAATAATGACAGAAAACTTCCCCCACCTGGTGAGAGAAATAGACTTACAAGTACAAGAAGCACACAAAACCCCAAACAAAAGGAATCCAAAGAGGACCACACCAAGACACATCACAATTAAAATTCCAAGAGCAAAAGACAAAGAGAGAATATTAAAAGCAGCAAGAGAAAAGCAAGTAGTTACCTATAAAGGAGCACCCATACGATTGTCAGCTGATTTCTCAACAGAAACCATGCAGGCCAGACTGGAAAGGCAAGAAATATTCAAGGTGATGAATAGCAAGAACCCACAGCCAAAATTACTCTACCCAGCAAAGCTATCACTCAGAATTGAAGGCCAGTTAAAGAGCTTCACAAATAAAAAATCTAAAGGAGTTCATCACCACCAAACCAGAATTATATGAATTGCCGAAGGGGGTTCTTTAGGAAGAGGAAGAAAATAAAGATAAAAATTATGAACAACAAATACGTACCTATTAACAAGTGAAACTAAAAACCAAGGGAAGTAAATAACCTGATGAACAATATTAACTGGTGAATATAATAGAATCAGAGGTGTAGAAGGGGAGTGAACTGATGATCCTCAGGGAAAAGGGGAATGGGGGTGTGGGAAGAGACTGAACATAAACTGTGCACCTATGGCTGAGGACAATGGGGGGTGGGGAAAGGGCAGAGGGTGGGGTGGGAACCTGGTGGAGGGGAGCAATAGAGGGGAAAAATGAGGAACATTTGTAATAATATGAACAATAAAGATTTATTTTAAAAATTAAAAAATAGTGCTATAGAAAAAATGCATAATATACCAGTGGACACTAATGTATAAGTAAAAATAAAATCATAGTCATTCTAGCACAGTACACCTATTCCAAAGGAATATATAATAAAATATAGATATAAATCTAGAAAAATAATATTTTATTGTCATATTAGTAATTACAGTAAATATTTTACTGAAAACATTGAATGGAATATTTTATATTATATAAAATATATAGTTTAATTCTTTTGATTATTTTATTTAAAGGTAAATATATAAAAGTATAAATATAATAAAGGCCAATACTTTCACAATGAACATCCTGCTTAGAATTTTGGACTTGAAGAACAGAAGTTTCACTAAATGGAAGCATTTTTAGCAGATTTGTCTATGTAAAGCTGCTTAAACTAGAATATGAATCCTCAGTCTACTGGTATCCAACACGCATATTGTCCATGGTGCAATTTTGATAGTAATTTTAAGTGTCTTCTCACTTGTTTTCAGGACATGAGACACCCTTGGGTCATCTCCTTCACTAAGTATGTATTTATAGGTTAGAAATGAAGAGGTTTTGATTGTTGTGTAAAGTTGATAATAAGCATGTAAGAAAACCTTAACCTAGGATGAATAGAAACAATTTAGTGACATGGAATTGAGGACATATTTATATCCTGCAGAACTGTAAACTCCTTGTAGGTAAAAAGACAATGAACAAATGTCCCCTTCTCCCCTCCCAAGACTTAACAATCAATAAACTTTGGAATTTCAGAGCAAATGAATGTATTAAGTTCATTAAGCTTTGCCCAGTATACATTTTTGGAGACTGGTGGGAATCCAGAAGGAAGTTACTTTATTATGGGCTCACACTCCTATTAGCAAGAAAAGTCCAAACTCAGCAGGAAAATCATTTCTGGACAAAGGTACCTTGCTAACAATAGTTTTCATTTAATCCTAAGGAATATATATAATGGGGGGGGGGTGGAAGCTTTTGGATATAGACTTTTCAATTAATGAATGACTGAAATGTTTGCTAAACACCTACTATAATGAAAACATTAGAGTAGATTCTATATTGACCTCCACTCTGATAAGAAGTTTACATCATTGTATATATTGGTACTTTCATTTCTGAAAGGAAGTTTACTAAAAGTACAATAGATGAATCAGGGGCACAATCACACTTTTTTTTTTTCATTTTTCATTTGCTACCTAATACAGATCCCTTTCCAAAAAAGTTACAATTCACATCCCTATGTTAAAATGTGCTTATTTCCCCCATCCCCTCACCAACACTGGATGATATCGATATTTTTCCCCTTTTGCCAAGTTTATGAGGAAAGTACCGGATATCCTTGGATTTGCATTTCCCATGTTACCAGTGAGCTTGGGCAGCTTTCCATGAACTTATTAGCCATCTGCAGCCCTTCTCTGTGCATTACCTGTTAATATCATTTACTCAATTTCCTTTATATTGTTTGTCTTTTTAAAACAAGTCATAAACTTCTTTTTATATGAGAAATATATAACTCTTATCCTGTTCTACTTTTCCTTCTTTCCATTAGTTCATGGGAATATGCGTATAGAGTGAGCCAAGGACTCGCTGGACTGCTAGGACTGCTGGACTGGTTTGAAACAAACACTAGTGAGCTTAAAGGAACGTGTGTGATACTTTCTAAAGCATTCAGCTCCACAAGGCCTGGACGCTTTGTTCTGTTAAATCATGAATCTCAACCATCTAGAACAGAGTCTGGCAAATAGTAAGAACTCAGTAAACATGTACTCATACATTTACTCAAGACAGAGGTTTGTTGAATAAGTATATATGTATATTAACCTCTAAAACTGTGAAATATGGCTTCTCCAACTGGGAAGGAAGGTTGTTTGTACTTTGCCATCACTTAGTGTTTCTAATGCTTAACACCTCATTTAATCCTTGGGGAAAGATATGGTTATTTCTGTTACGTATATGTATGAAAAACTCAAGACTAGGAAAGTTGTTTTTAGATAACATAGACAATAAACAGAGAGCTGGGATATAGATTCAGGTGTTTTTGATACTGGATAGAGCATAAAAAAAAACTGAATTTATATTCTTCCCTATCAGCACACGGATCTGGGTTGACAATATGCTTACCATCTAATTTACAACTGCACTAGCCCCAGGAAAGAGAAACAATCAAGATCTACAAGCCAAAAATAGCATTTCATTTGCAGTCACAATATATAAAGTATTTATTTTGTGGCCAAAAAAAATAGCAGTAAAAACATAGGCTCTAAGACATTTAAGCGGTGATGTAGATACTTTTAAAAATAAAAAATAGGAGACAGAAAACAATCAGAAGTCTACTTTTTGAAAAAGGCAAATATTGTATAAGAAGAGTGTAATTAACTCAATCAATGTGGTTTAGGAACAAAATTCTGCAACTAGTCTAGAAACATGATTCCAACCACAGAACTAAAAAGTCTCCTAATCATATCAAATTCTAACACAATCATATAAAGGGTAGTCTAAGATACATGTTTAACAATAAAAATAAAAAAGCTTTCAGGTCAAAAAATAAATTTAATAATAACCTGACATAAGACATATATACTTTATTAACTCTGTGTGTATGCAAATTAAGTCTCAGTTAATCTGAATAAAATTTTATTATCATTGATTGGACTATTCTCTATAACTCTAGAATAATCATATTAATGCAGTGAAATCATTAAATGTGTCCTTTTTCATATTTTAAGTGCTTTTTTCAATATTTCATAGTGATTGCTAGGGATTATTATTGGTTATCTCAAATGTGCCTGTATGTTTATTATCAGTATTTATAATTTAAAAATTTCCACAGGCAAAAATTCTGGATTATTTTCTTATATTCAGAACATCACAGCCTGTTTTCACTGTAAAGTTAAATCAAACTGCAAATATCTGAGCTAAGAATTTGATAAAGGCAAGCAGAGATACACCAAATGAAGTACTAGCTGAAATACCAATGATGACCATGCTTGGGTAATGGTGATTACTGCTAGAAGGTGATAATGACATGGAATCACTCAACTAACACTATTCAATGAAAAGCCTTCCTATCCAAAAACCACGTAGTCTGCTGTGGCAGTCCAAAGCCTTTGGTATTATTCTTTTTAGGGATATATTTCTTTTCTGTCAATCTTTTGTGGAAAAACATTCTCAAAGACAAGAAAGCTTGGATTAAGGGTTAATATTGATCAAATATATTTCAATAGCATCACAATAATAATCTCTGTATTGAAAATTCATAATAAAAATTATAAGCAAGTTCATATAGACAGAGCCCCATGATAATTACTAGAGTAATAATTATTAAAAGAAAGTAAACTGCTATAAATATGTCATTTGAATAGAGATAAAATTATTCATTGTAAGTTTTTTTAAAATATATTTTATTGACTTTTTACAGAGAGGAAGAGAGAGGGATAGAGAGTTAGAAACATCAATGAGAGAGAAACATCCATCAGCTGCCTCCTGCACACCCCCTACTGGGGATGTGCCCACAACCAAGGTACATGCCCTTGACTGGAATCAAAACTGGGACCTTTCAGTCCGCAGACCAACGCTCTATCCACTGAGCCAAACCGGTTTCGGGTAATTGTAAGTTTTACCATAAATAGCATGTTGTGGGTTTTTCTTTAATATGTTTTATATATTAATTTTATCTGAAATTAATATAACACACAATGTCTATAACAATTAAAGAATGGCAATTCCTCAATTCCTCTTCAAATATTTGGAGAATGTTAATTAAAATAATAATCTAAAACAATTTGTACCTCAGATATATACATTTCTATTTCCAAAGTATGCAATAAACTAACAAAATTTTTATAACTTTCAATGTGAAGTTATGAAGTCTATATAAGATAAATAAAAGGTTTTTTACCTTTCACTTGATGAGGAATTCAATATGATTTAATCGTGAAATAATCTTTATCTCATAATATAACATTTCTCATAAGTTAATAATATAATAATTCTCATATTCATTCTAATATTTATCACACGGGCCTTCCTTTAATTTTCATAAAGCAGTGTCAATTCAATGAACCACTGAAATGACTGAACCTACAACATTCCTTCCCAGGAGATGTTTCCAGGAGTTTTAAGAATATTTTTCTGTAACTACTTTCTCTGTGCTTTTAAAAGATCTTCACAACAACAAAGGCACATTTATTTTACAGATTATAAGAATTAAATGGAGCCCAATTTGACAAATCCAAAATCCAGGCGCAATGTAGGAAACAAGAAACTTCGCTCCTATGAGCCTTAGTTTACTTTTTAACTGGAAGAAGCTGCTGAGGGTTAGCTAGAAAAGAATGCTCCATCTCAGCTCTGGTCCAGCCACCCAGAACCTTCCCCTCCTCTGTCATCCCTCCTCCCACCACACAGCAAACTGTGTGCTGGGGGTACAGAGGGGGTGGGGGACAAGACAAAACATTCCCAAGACATTCTGACGGAGATGCAATTATAAAGCCCTTAGTATTTCACTTCAGAATAAATTGACAGTCACACTATCAGACATTAAGTGACAGTTTTTAATTATAATCATTAAACTCTTCTTAGTTCCCATTAAAATGCCTACATAGTGAGTAACCTGCATTTTCCACGCTGTAACTTAAAACCAGATATTTAACACAGTTCGCGGAAACCCAATATCTCATCCTACAAGAAAGAGTTTCATTTTCTTAAAAAAAAAAAAAAAGGTTCTGAGAAACTGTTCTGAAAATACAAACTTCTCATGTTGCACACCTACACTGTCATGGTCTTAACAGGAGACTAAATTCTTTAGCTAAGCTCACTCAGGAAGCATGCGCTCTTGGAGAACACCAAGGCTAAGGCGCCTATTCCAGTGGCACAGCCAGCAGCTGAGACAGGGAACAATTCCAATGGCATGCCTCCTATCAGAAAGGGAAATGCCCACAGAAAGGACTCCAGGGAGAGCCTTGAAAATCTCCGTCTGTTTGCATCTGACTACTAACTCAAATAACCTCCTGGATATGCATTTTCAGTGACTTCATAGACCCTATTTCAAATATTTCAAACACATAAATTGCATTAATGTAGCAAGCAATCAAGCCTCAATATGCTGTATAATTTACTACCTAATCTATCAAGTCCATTTACAATTATAATAGTAAAAAAAAAAAGTAAGGAAAACCCCCCTTAGTATGTAATATAACTTTGAGGGGAAAAATAGTACAGATAGAAATGTTTCCATACTACCTTATATTTAAAATACAACTAGCCCTAGCTTGTTTGGCTCAGTGGGTAGAGCATCAGCCTGCGGACTGAAGGATCCCAGGTTTTATTCTGGTCAAGGGCACATGCCAGAGTTGTGGGCTCAGTCCCCAGTGAAGGGCATGCAGGAGGTAGCTGGTCAATGATTCTCTCTCATCATTGATCTTTCTATCTCTCTCTCCCTCTACCTTCCTCTCAAAAATCAATAAAAATGTATTCTAAAAAATAAAATAAAATACAACTAGAATATCCATTTATAATGCACCAAGTCCTGTGCTAAGATTACTACCTCAGTTTTAACTTATAACACTGCCTTCCAAATAGAAGGTAAAGACATGCAGCATTATTTCATCACATCTTCAGTTATAAATATTTACCTGTAAACATCAATATCTGAGGGATAATCTTGTTAGAACAGCATGCTTTTGAAGATGCAGAGTTTAAAGTTCAAAACTATGTGTTGTTTTTTTCTTTTGGGGAAAAAACCCCACAACATTCCTTTTGAAAAAGGGGGAAGGGATTAAACAAAAAAAAGGTAACAAAATAAGCCTCATAGACACAGACAGCAGTATGGTGATTACCACAGAGAAGGTGGGGCTGGGAGGAGGTAGCAAAAGATAAAAGGGGGGAAAATGGTGATAAAAGGAAGCTTGACTTCAGGTGGTAAACATGCAACAAAATACACAGATGGTATATTATAGAATTTACTATTGAAACCTATATTGTTTTATTAACCAATGACACCCCAATAAATTCACTAGAAATAAAAGGTAGAAAAATTATTTTGGTATAAAATATTGGGTTCAGATCACAGAAATTTATAGACTGCCTATGCTGTGATAGATTCTGAGAATATAGGTAATAATAAACACATCCCCTTCTTTTGAAGGTTTATAAATGGAAACTAACTTGAAATTAAGTTATAAAATAAGGCCTGGTAGCATGAAAGAGTTTCAGTCTAATGAGATGGGAAGAGTTGTGGGGACAGAGCGCTCTGCAACAAGCAATTGGGGTGAAGTTATTGATGGGAAGCACGTTGCTAGGCAGCAAGACCATTTTGGACCAATGTGAAAATCTAGGGCAGTGGTAAACAGGAGAGAGAGAGAGAGAGAGAGAGAGAGAGAGAGAGAGAGAGAGAGAGAGAGAGATTCAAGAAACACTGAGGAGTCAGACTGTCAGGGATGAAGGTTTATTGGAGGCAGAGAAGAGAGAAAAGTCCAAGTCTGACACCCGGGTTTGTGTCCTCCGTGACTCAGGGAGTGAGTGTCCTGGGGAGTTAAGTTCAGAGATGGAGATCTAGATGTTAGGGTCTGGGGTTCGATTCCAGTCAAGGGCATGTACACGCAGGTTCAATCCCTGACCCTGGTTGGGGCATTTGTGGGAGGCAACTAATTAATGTGTCACTTTCACAATGATGTTTCTCTCTGTGTGTCCCTTCCCCTCCCATACACTCTATATAAAAAAAAATCAATGGAAAAATATCCTCATGTGAGGATTAAAGAAAAATTAGTAAACAAAAGAGTTGAAAATTGCTGAGCTTGTCCAGAAAGCATGTATAGAATGAGGGGGGAAAAGAGCAAGAAATCTGAGGAAATACTGATGTAAGAAGATAAGAGAGTGGTAAATTCTGTCCACTGTAGCAGATGAAGACAAAAAACTGGATCATCAGGTTTGGTGAATGGAAATTAGGAAGATTCCCAATTATTTTAGCAAAAATTGTTTTGATGGTGTGGCAAAGGCCAGAGGTTATCATACTGGATTGAGAAATCAGGTAGTAGATAAACCAAATAAATGTTTATAACAAGAGGTCCAGCTGTAGAAAAGTGAAATCTATAGATAAACTGTGTTTACTAAACACCACTGTCAATTGGGTGCTACATCCTACATTCTAATTCCCACTGCTTGTCTTTGAGGGAGTTAATATCCCGACTTTACAGAAACAGTAACTAACACTCAAAGAAGTTGGGTTGCCAGCCAATATAACCTGGCCAGGAAGTGTCAGAGCCGTGACTCAAAGTTTCTTCTCTTGGACTTCCAAGCTCAGGGGTCCTTCACAATGTTATTTCCTTTCACACGCCCCGTCTGACCTTAAAGATTCAGTATCAACCACTCCTTTCACATCTAATCCATAGGTTCTGAGCCTTTGCACTCCTGTGATTTAATGCATCCAGTGACCTACTGGCACCTTGGAGAGCTCCAGAGACTCTGATCATATGAAGGCATCTTCACACTGTTCTCACCACTTATGCAAACTCCAGCTCATTCCTACCCAATGAACTGATACACTCTCACTATACTCTCCAGTTTCTTGATCTTACACTCCTTCCTCTGCCCATGAAGGCTTTCTACCTTCTCCAGCTGGTGAACTGTAATCTTCCAAGGTCCATCACCTCTCAAATATGATCTGAAGAGGGTAAAGGGGGTCAACTATATATACTGACAGAAGGAGACTGAACTCTGGGTGATGAGTACACAAGGCAATATACAGATACCATTGTATGTGTACTGTGTGTGTGTGTGTGTGTGTGTGTGTGTGTGTGTGTGTGTGTCAATGTCGTCCCAAATTTTTAATTTGTAAAAATCTGATCTCCAGCTCTTCGTGAGGTGCGTCTCTTGTCAGGCAGAGCTAACGGTCCCCTTGCCATGCATCTACAGGACACACTTTTCATTCAGAATCATAATAATTACTTTCATCTCTCCCCTGTGGGAATGTGAGTCTTTCAAAGACAGGGATAGTATTTTATTAAATGTAGAATCAATAGTTCATAAAGCAGTGTGTGGCACATAGTAGATAATAAATAACTGCTTGCTGTGTAGTGAAAACACAGTGGGCCTTGGAGGTTGTACAGGAAGTGGCGTGTGGACCTCCAATCCTCAGGTCACCTCTGTGGCTCGGGCAGGTCACAGTCTGTGAGCCCCGAGTCCCCATCTGCATAGACATCATAATACTTACCTTAAAGAGATGCTATGAGGATTTTAATAAAACGGGCACAAAAAAATGAGTCTCTGGTATGTAATTAAGTACTTAATAAATATGAGTTTCCTGTCTTTTGAGCAACCTCCAACCTTTTTGAATGTCTGAATGCGGAGTAGGTAAGGTTAAAAGGGTAAGTATGTTTAATGGTTAAACAAATATCACTCAAATCTGCAAGTCAGAATAAACATTATAGTAGGAGCTGCATGTGTGTCAGAGAAACTCCTGCACTCAAAGAATTGACAATTCTATGAGGAATATACAAATTTAATTCAATTATGATTTTTAAAATAAGGCAGAATAGTAAGTACGCTACACTAAGTGCTTGGATACTGCTGATAGGGAATGCCATGGTGGGTGCAGCTGCATTCAGTGAGGTACTGAAGTGGTCCCCCAAACACAGAACCTGAGTCTGAGTTTTGAAGAATTGATTTTAAGCTGGAGTCATGGATATATAAGAATCAGAAGGCTCAGGAAAAATTTCTCTGGGAATGCCAACTGGGTTCGGTTAGAGTATGAGAAAGTGAGGTGGAATAAAGACCTCATACTGTGCAAACCTGAACAGTCAACTCATTATCTGGCTTACAATTATCACACGTCCCAATTTAAGTCCCTATACCCTACTTGTCAGAATTTTCAAAGTTATACACAAAAGAAAAGGGAGTTAGAAAGTCTTCTATCTATTTACTACTTATGGCTGACTTCCATTTACTACTAATGTTGATTACATGTAACTATTCAGCCCCAGCTTGCAGGATTTTGAGAACAGGAAAAAGGAGATTCTGTGCATTAAAAATTTTTTAAATAAAAATAAAAAAAATACTGCCTATGTCCTTCTCCACTGACCAGACCTCCTTTTCTTCTACCCATACTCAAAATGTTCTACTGCCCCCTGCTGCTTTTAGTTTCAGAAGCTAACACACACACACACACACACACACACACACACACACACACACACACCTTTTATGAACTTTTACTGATTCTACTGCTTCCATTATTTTACTTTTTTCCTTCCTGTTCTTCTAGGATTAGTAAGACTCTACAGCTTGTTATACATTTTCATCAGGAAATAATAACCAACCCCCAAACACATCATTTTCCCCTGGTTCAGATGGTACCCCAAACTCTCTACTCCAAGTATACAATCTGTATGTATAACTGGAGGTTTCTCACACATGATATTCTGTATACGTTTGATTAAATGTAATATAAAACATAAGCCTGGCTTAGCCGATGTTACTGAAATTTGTTCATTAATTTCAGTTTCTTAAGGTGCTATAGATCATGATTTCTTTTTCAATGTGTTGTGATCTACCAGTTCCAGTGTAACAAATACTTATTTTGTTTATTTTTTTATTATGTATTGGTTTTAGATATGTAGGTTAGTAGTTACACAATCATATACTTTATATAGTATTCCCTATGATATTTCCAGTACCCCAATTAGCACCAAACATAGTTATCACAATATTATTGATCCCATTTCCTCTGCTTGCCTGACTTTCCAGTGACTATGTCATAACTATTACTAGACAGACTATATTCCCTGTGGTATACTTTACATCTCTGTGACTATTTTTAATCAATTTCTACCTTTTTAATTCTTTCACCCTTTTCACCCAACCCAAACCCCTTCGCATCTGGCAACCATCACCTTCTTTAAGGTGACTCATACCAGTCTTCCCAGGTTCATCTCCCACTGCTTCTCCTCATTACCTCTCATTCTCTTTTGTAGATCTGGGTCTTCATTCCTTCCACATAGAGGGCTCTGCCTCAGTCCTCAGTCCCAGGGCATGCAATTACCTCTTTATTGCTACTTTCAAGCACTTTTCTAGAAGGCCCCCATAAAAACAGAAAGAGTGGGTCCATAATGTCAGAGCAGGCAGCAGGCTGGTCTGACTGGCTCTGAGTATCTCTGAGTCCATGTATTCTTCTAAATTCTTCTATCCCACTATGCCAGGGCTGCTGGAAAGCTGCCCACTGTACCAATTGTTGGGAACTTAGTCTAAGTTCCTCCTTTATCCTCTGCTCACTGGTAACAGGTGTTACGTCCAAGTCCCTCTGCCTGGGGCTAGACCTCCTAGGATGCAGGGTCTTAGATGGAGAAGCCATGAGAGGTTGTGGGAGTATAAGAATGAGTCTTTATTGTGGAAGCCAGTGGCCATATAGCCATCAGACTAAGAACCATCCTCACAGCAAAGTCCATACAGGCATGCAGCTGGACATCAGCTGGTGAACATATATCTGTCCCATAAAGCAGCATCAATCTCTGTACCCACAGCTATTATCTGAGCAGCTGCATGTTGCCTCCTGGACTCACCACCTCACATCACAGTGGTACCTGAATTATCTGGCTCAGCAGCTTCTCCTGTCTTTCCTGCCCAGTTGTTCTCTCTAGCAGACTTTTCGCTCCATCCTCAGATGACTCCAGCCTACTCCAGCCAACTAGCTGGTCAGTAACCTACTTTTATACCATGGAGACATAGAAGGCTTATGCCAACAGTGACATCAATCATATTTGCTACAGAAGGGCACAGTGCACCTTAGGTCCTTTCACCCACTCATAGTGCCTTGGCCTGATTAGGATTCCTAGGCTCAGGGTCCTTGGACATCCTGGTTAGGCACCTTCCCAGAGCGGCCTTTGGTCATTCTGGTATATTGATAACAAGGCCTTTGTGCTCCCACCAGCCTTTGTAGCCAGGGACCTGACATTGTTTCCACACACACTAATACCTACAGCAACTGTGATCACATTCTGACTTAATATTAATGCTGTTCCACTGTTTGCATGCTTGTCCTTTCAGTGGACTCTGTACTCAGAGTGCCCCTTGAGGGCCCTAAGTCCAAAGTTATAGAACTCTATGTTTTCTAGTCCTAATACAGCTTGGTACATAGGAGGAGAGAAAGAGGAATCTTATGTAATTTCCTTCATGCCTATGAAATCTGCTGCCTTCGTGCACTATCTCCCAAATAAACATATCACAGTTGAAATTATATATTGAATTTGGAGCTACTCTAAGATGAAATATGTTTTAATGATAGATGCAAATAAAAGTTTCCTCTTCAGTGAAAAATAAGTAAATGAAATATAAATATAAGAAGCCACTGCACTTTGGTTGAATCCTTGTTTCATTGCCTGTGATAAGCTAAAGGACTGACTTCTAAGGGTGCCGATAAGAGATAGGCATGCTCCTGAACTTTAGCCACTGAAAATCTTTGAATTAAATTCTATATTTTTATCAGAAATCACCTGAATTAAAATTCCCACACAAGAGTAAAACTAAGATATTCCTTGTAACACTGTTATTTCCAATTCAGGGATACATAGATTGAAATTTTCAAAAGTATATTGTTTGAATTAATGATACAGCATCTCCCATATTAAACTTTTTATAATCTACACTAATAAAAGAGAAATGCGCAAATTGACTGCCACTTCATGACACCCACCAGCCAATCAGAATTGAGTATGCAAATTAACCTGGCAAAGATGGCAGCCCTGCCCCCCAGCTTCTCTGGGCTTCTGGGAAGCATACAAGCAGGAGTGGAGCTGCTGGGAGGGGCAGGACGCCTGCTATGAGGAAGAGGGAAGGGGGCAGAGGGAACTACAGGAGTGGTGCTCCAGCTGGAGCAAAGACTGAAGGTTCTGGCTGGAGCAAGAACAAAAAATGGCAGCCAGAATGAAGGCCTGGGTCCCAGGTGCCAGAGGAAAACTGGTGCAAGCAGTCAGGGGAAGGAAGGCCTATTTCACAAATCTTCCGGCAGTGGGCCTCCAGAGTTGTTATAAGATTTTATTAAGTGAATGGATTATTAATGTGGTCACACAGATGACAACAGACTGTGAATTTATATCATGACAGCTCCAGATCTCATGTAATCAGAATGGTGTGATCCATAACCCATTGATAACAGACAGCCCTTACTGAATGACAACTATTTGCTTTAGAAACACAGGGCTTTCTAGAGTTTGACCCATTTAATATCCCATCTGATCCCCATCACTTGCTCTTTATCTCTTGCCCCTTCAGTACTTTGGATCACACATGTCATTTCCTCTAGTGGATGTTACACCCCCAACTTAAACTCTCTACACAAATACAACTCCTTTTCATGACTCACCTCCAGTGTCACCTCCTCACATCGCATTTATGAACTTCTACCTGGAAGTTAATGCTCTGTCCTTGACATTGTGCAGCAATTTCCATTTCAGTACTCTGAGGTCTGGCCAACGGCTTTGTGTAGGTGTGTTCCTCCATCCCTCCCACAGGAGTCCCCGAGGGAATTTGTTCTATTCAACTTGAACATTCCATGATGACTGCCATGCAGTTGGCACCAGGTAAATGTTTTCAGACTGATAATAACCAAGAACTGAACAAAATGAAGTTTAAATCTTGACTTTTCATTTGAATAGTCAATTACTTAAATCATGAACAAAAAGACTGACATTTGTATTAAGTATTTTAATATTAGCTATGTCCTCATTCATATACTTTAAAACAAAATACTGCAAATTAAAAAGACGTAATTCCTAGGTGATAAAAAATAGATTTCAACATGAGCAAAAGCACAATTCTGAAATATGGCATATGCCTCTGCACCCTTGGCAAAATGATGAAAAAAAAACAAAAACAAAACAAACTCATCTGCATTTCTCTAGTTCTATTTTTGCCACTTATTAGATATGAAATCTTTCCATGAAATGAGGTCAATAATATGTCCTTTTCTTATCTCACTGAATATGGATATGAGAATACATATGAAAATTCTTTCCTTAAGCTAAAATGCAAAACCTTATTATTACTGTGTCAAAAAGTTGATATTCGGTGTATTTTTGCATTAGAAACGATTAAGCCTGATGAACATTTGGCCCAATCACTGCCTAGCACACTTAGGGAGAATCTCCCTTTGAGAAATAAAATATTCATCATTTCTAATTATAAATGTTACTGTTGTCAAGACAACTTTTCTCATGAGGGATACGATGCTAAAATAGTCTTTAACAATTTTTAAAAAATCTAAATTCTTATTTACAAATGAAAATACATCATTCCTTCTATATCTCACTAATCAAAAAATCTTATCAATTTAAAAGAAATCTTATTTGGAAAAGGTTTCAATAAAGTTCTCTTCCTTAGGTCTACTACAGAATTAAAATTCGTGACATGAAGACTTAACCAGGTAGCACTTACATTAAGAGCAGGGAGTCTGGAACTAAGGTTATAAACGAAGCAGGCACAATAGAGCTAGCATGCCCCATTAATGCAGGGCCAATGGGGCAAAATGATGTTCTAAGCCATGAAGAACAAAAGGGTCAATGGATATAACAAGACTCTCCTTTTAGCAAACACGAATCTTGGACATTTCTAAAAGTATGATTCACTACAACACTACAAAAATGAGACACCTTAAATTGAAACTTTCAAAAACTTCTCTTTCTTGTATTATAAGAAAGCTGTATCCAAAAATAGTCATTATGCCAAGTGACAAAAGTGTTATCTTTATTCATAAATTCACAATTGTCAAATATTTATAAATTTTTTAAACATTTCCATATGTCATGCGATTCTCCCAACAACCTTCTGAGCAGACAGGGCAGTGAGCATCTATTTTCATAAATAAGAAAGAAGGACCATATACACTTCTATAGTAAGTGATAAGTCAGCCATTCTTTCATTCATTCACTCATTCATTGATCCAACTTTTAGAGAATAGCTACTATGTGGCAAACACTGTACTTTATGCTGAAGGAATAAAGGACTTAATGACATTAAGCTCTTAATTAGAAAACAATATATAGAAGATCCAAGTTTTATAAACTTCAAATTCAGTAAGGATAGTATTTTTGGCTCCTACTAGCATAATGATATTGCATTGAAGCTCTAGGCATCACAGAGGCTAAGGTTAGAGAAAAAGAGAAAAAGGGTTTCACAGAGGAAAAATATGTAAATTTCTTCTTTTCCCAACACCAAACAATATGCTGGAGATTTATATATCTTAAAACTTAAATAAGCAATCAAATATTAAACAGTTATTTAACATATGATATACATCCATCAATATGTTAGTCACTAAAGATACTGGAAGTAAATACCAAAGTTTTGTTATAATTCAAAACAGAAAGGATGTTTGTGTGTGTGTGTATCTAAATGTGAGACAACCCAAACACATTTGTCATACATTATAATTTAGGATATACAAGTATGTTGCTTTGCACAGAAAATTATGACATGACATATATTGTAAGCTGTGAAAATATTTAGATGTCCTTGTACAATATAGCTCCATGACCTTTGTCAAGATCACTGTAAATATCAGACTGAAAATTTTTATAATCTCTGAGACTATGACACCAGATACCCCATAGTAATTCAAATAAGTAAAACCATACTTTCTACCTTGAGAATAGAACACAGAACCAAACAATTATAGAAATCTAATACCACCCTAACTGATTCATTGTGGAAGACCTTGAACTTAGTTGAAAATCTTTATTCTAAAGAAAGCTACACATGTGGATTTTTACAAAATCCATAAGAGACTCATGTGATTTTAATTATTTTATATATTTGATTAGTTTATGAAGCAGAAAGACCCATTTTTATTCATTTAAACCTAACATGCATGTAAATGATTTTTGTGAGTATTAAAATGTCCTATATGTTTTACATTTATTTTTATTGTGAAAAGGTTACAAAATTAGCTTTACCGTGAATGAAAATAACATATTCTGGAAAACAGTGGCCTTTTATTTCAGACTTCCCTTGACATGATCATAAGAGATGGTTAAACTTAGTATTATAGACTAAATAATGATTAGTACAAAATACTGCTGTGTTTTCAATAACTTTCTTTCATCAGCCCTGTAGATGGCCAAGACTTTGACTTGACAAATGGGCAACAGTAGTGAAGCCCAGCAACTTCCATAAAATATGGGAGTGGCTCCCCCATTGGGTCTGAACAGCACACATTTTTGACCAGCACATCACAGAGCTTAAAATAGAATAAAATACAATAAACAATGTAAATAAAACGAAAGCCCTACCAGCACACTGGAAATCTCTGTTTTTTTTAATATATTTTATTTTTATATCTTTTTTTTCTAACTAAAAAGACATCATGAAGACTAGCATATAGTCCCTGAAGAAAAGAGGAACTAAATTTCAATGTAATAACAGATAAAACATCCAAACAAGATGTATAATATATGAATAATATTGTTTTCTTTTATCATCCATAAAAATCACACTTTGAACTAAAAACACACAAAAATGAAAGTTACTCCTACATGAAAAATATAGTTTAAGATATATTCTGGTAACAAAATATGTTTTTAGCATTGTTGATGCATAAAAATTTCAGAAGGAATTTTTTAAAAATGTAAGTGTGTTCATTCCAAATGCTTGGAGCAGTGCAGAGGTTTCTATCTCTTAAGAAACAGCTCTCTCTCTCTCTATCTCTCTCTCTCTTGTTTTTAATATATTTTAATGATTTTTTACAGAAAGGAAGAGAGAGGGATAGAGAGTTAGAAATATCGATGAGAGAGAAGCATTGATCAGCTTCTCATTCACACTCTCCACTGGGGATGTGCCCACAAATAAGGTACATGCCCTTGACAGGAATGGAACCCAGGACCTTTCAGTCCCCAGGCCGATACTCTATCCACTGGACCAAACCGGTTTCGGCAAGAAACAGCTATACCTCTTAATTAAGAATGGCTGCTACAATTCAGCCATTGGGTGAGCTGTCTTTAACCTGCTTGCCTGAGCAGGTCTGATAGCAACGGTTGTGGCAAGAGTGGAAATTAACACAGCGCAAAGAAACCAATACAATCCGTACTTGCTTATAAATGTAGGAAAAAAATATAAATGTAGGAAAGCAGCGGAAAAATATTATACAAAATAATACAGCCACTGAAATAAATATAAAATTATAATAACAATTTTATTATATAATAAAATAATTCAATTCTATTGAATAATAGCAATTTTTCTTTATTGCAAAATAAAGCATTAATTTGCAATCCCCAATTTGTTAACGAAGAGTTTATCATCAACATCCCTGATAC
Source organism: Vespertilio murinus (assembly GCA_963924515.1). Classification (NCBI taxonomy): domain Eukaryota; kingdom Metazoa; phylum Chordata; class Mammalia; order Chiroptera; family Vespertilionidae; genus Vespertilio; species Vespertilio murinus. Next base: position 9,101,098 of record OZ004704.1, on the reverse strand, counting down.
TCCCTCACCTCACAAAGGCTGAGCCATCAGCACTTTAAGGCCTGTTGGAAAAATTATAAAGTTTTGATAGAAATGAGGCATTCTGAAGGGGGACCCGAGGAGGAAAAAAAATGAAAAACCACCACGAAGCCCTAAGTCTATAAACATCCATAAATGTATTGAGATGTTTCTGTTGTATCTCATTTGTCTTTTTCATACTTCATAAATGATTTTTAAACTTTATCTTATTACTTTTCTTAGAATTTGGCCATTTATAAAGTTGAGGTTAATAATCAAAAAGTCCAAAGCAATAAAATAGTCTAAATGCCATAACTTCCAATGAACATATCCAAGCTGGCTGCTTTCCCTTTAAGGAGAAGGTGAGGTGACAACCTGTGGGCCCTGCCCTCATACAGGTTCACAGACGGGCTCCAGAACCCATGGGAAACATGTGCAAAAGGAAGGAACACGTATGGAAAATAGCTTCCTCTGAAAATTTTTGTGGAACCATTTTCTTCCCAGAAAACCAATTCAGGTGCTCTCTCCTACACAGATGCTTTTAGAACCCAGGACTGAAGCAAACATTGGCAGGGTATCTCAGACACAAATGGATTAACTAGAATGTATGTACTGGCCACTGGCCTGGGAACTGAACCAACATTGACAACATCCGGTTTCTATAGAAAACCATGTTCCAAGTTCTAAATAATTTACAAACATTTGGTATATACGGACATAAAAATAGTTTGCTAAGAGGTACATCATGAAGATAAGATGTAGATGAATTCATGTTGTTGTTGTTGTTCTTAAGATGTAGATGAATTCATGTTGTTGTTGTTGTTGTTATTAAGATGTAGATGAATTCATGTTGTTGTTGTTGTTCTTCTTCTTCTTCTTTTATTATTGTTTTTTACCTCCCACTTATCCCTCACAATCTGACAAAGGAATGATAAGACCATGGTTTACCCAGGTATACAGTTTTTGTTTATAAACAAAACCTATGAGATTTTTTAAATTAGCAGCAAGAATACATAATAAATCTCTGGCACCCTTCCTCTGGTTCCACTACAGTCACCCTCCCCTATTTAGTGAGCCTTGTAGACATTTATTAGATTGACCATTTTCGCCTGGGGAATCTCAGAAATGTGATTCTCCAGATTTTGCTGGTTAGCAAACACAGATTTTACTGTGCGTGGTTTCTCTTGAATCTGGAATAAATTGTCATCTGCTGGCAAATAGCTCATTGAAAGCATCCAAGTTCTTAGCATTCAAGTTGAAGAGGGGGGAAAAAAACACACATTAAGAACATTTTGGCTCCAAACTCTGAGGCAATCATTAGAACATTTTAGAAATGTAAAATGATTACAAACCAGAAGAATTTCTTCCAAACTTAAAAAAAAAATCGGAAACATAAAAAGCTTCACTTCAGATAACATGCTTCCACTTTTAATGTATTACTGAAAATGTGAACTATTTTAAAAGAGTCATTATTGTGATAGTACTCATTTATTTTTATTAACTATCTAAAATGGGTTACCAAAGCAGGCTGAAATAACGGTTGTTTGTTTGTTTGTTTGTTTGTTTGTTTGTTTTTAATGAGGACTAAGAAGTACAGTAAAAAATGCTGTGAATTAAGAAAATTACTCTGCTGAAACCGGTTTGGCTCAGTGGTAGAGCGTCGGTCTGTGGACTGAAAGGTCCCAGGTTCGATTCCCGTCAGGGGCATGTACATTGGTTGTGGGCACATCCCTGGTGGGGGGTGTGCAGGAGGCAGCTGTTCGATGTTTCTCTCTCATCGACATTTCTAGCTCTCTATCTCTCTCCCTTCCTCTCTGTAAAATATCAATAAAATATATTTAAAAAAAATAAAAGAAAATTACTCTTAGAATGATGTCACCAAGATGGAGACAGAGGTCATTCCTGACTTTGCTCTCCCTCACAAGAAGAACTAATATCTATTCAAGTACAAGGGGGAATTCTAGAACACAGGGGTACAGCTGAAACACCCCCTATAACTCAGAGACCAAGACAGACCAGACTAGAAAGGTAAGAAGGGCAGCTACACATTAACTGCATCTCCCCAGCACAGCACGGGACCACGCAGAGCCTCTGGTTCCTCCAGAGGGAAAGGACCCACGGTGGACAACCACCCCACCTCAGCACTGTGGGCCACTTCATAGGAGCCCTACTCTGACCTCTCACCACATAAATTGCAATGGGATGTGTAGGGTCCAATACTGAAAACCTGACTGTGATGGAAAAGGGGGCAGCTTCTGGGGCACACTGACCGGGGAACTCAGCGGGATACAGATCGGCCTGATTCGGGTTCACAAGGGAGTAGTTTTGCTGGACGTAGAACCAAAGCAAGGTACTGAGTCATAGCCCTACCTGATATGACTTCCAGTCCCATCTGACAAGAAGGCTGGTGACAACTCCTGGAAACTGTGTCGCCCAACAGCACTCAAGGCAAGAGGCAGGAGGGCACAGCTGACAGCCCCACAGCAAAGTCAGTGCCTTGTTTGATCATGGAACTTGGAGTGCAGGTCAACAGAGTTTTGCCAATTTCAGAAGTGCTTGCCCTTCAGCTCTTGGCAGGACCTCTAGTGCATGTTGCTTCTTTTGCTAAACACAGCCACGAGCCTGTCTAGCCCGGGAACATAATGAAAGCCTATAGGATGCTTTGAAGCCCATTTAACAGTCCTACATGCAGAGGCACTTGAACAGAGAGAACAGCCCATGGCTTGGAGCACTCATCTCACCAAGAATGCAATGCACACCCAGACCTGATTTAGGTCCCCAAACAATAAGCTATCAGTCTCTTCTAGGCCAGGAAATCTAATTCATGATCCCATTTAATATTAAATACAGTACCCAGTCTCAGCCACCTAGTAAGCCTGATCAGAAAATCAAGGCAACAGCGGAATCCATCCTTATAGCTTCATTCGGGGAGGGAGCAAAGCCAGCAGGCCTATCCAACTTGTTCTTAGGCAACTGCACATGCCCCATCCATGTCATCATGGCAGGAATAGTTACATAGCCCAAATAGACCATAAAAGCAGGCCCCACTTGCCTTAGGCATTACTAGTAGGAAAACCCTAAACCCAAACTGAACTAACTAGTGAAGAACTATATCTGCCAAAGTAGAGCTTAAAAAGTCTGCAAAAGGAGCCCCATAACTCACATGGGCAGATACCAATGTAAGAAATTAAGGATCACCAAAAATCAGGTAAATATGACATTATCAAAGGAAACTAGCAAAGCTCCAAAAACAGATATTCTAAAAGAATACATATGAACTATAAGACAAATAATACAGAAAAATCATCTTAAGAAAGGTTATTTTTCATCATAAGAAAGTTTTATGAACTACAAGAAAACAAACAAACAAAAAACAACAAAAACATACACACAGACAATGAAATAAAATTAGGAAAACAATGCATGACCAAAATGAGAAGTTTCATAAGGAAACAGCAACTATCAAACAACAGAAATCTTAGAGTTGAAAAAAATATATAATTGAACTGAAGAATAATTTGACCTCAAAGAGCGAAGAATCAGCAGCCTGAAGGATAGAACTGGAAATTATCCAGTCAAAGGAGTAGAAAAAAGAAAAAGAAAAGAAAAAGAGTGAAGAAACCCTATAGGAATTTTGGCACACATGAAAAGAAACAATTCACAATATGGAAATTCCAGAATCAGAACACAAAGACAAAGGGACAGAGAGTATATTTAAAGTAATAGTTCCTGAAAACTTTCTGAACCTGAGAAGAAAAGCCAACAGTTAGAACTATGACGCCAAAAGAATCCCAACAGGTTGAACCCAAATATAGTTACATCGAGACTCATTATAATTAAATTTTCACATATCAAAGACAAAATAAAGAATTTTTAAAAATATATTTATTAAATGATTTTAAAGAGAAAGAGAGAGGGAGAAAGAAACATCAATGATGAGAATCATTGATCAGCTGCCTCCAGCATGTCCCCTACTGAGGATGGAGCATGAAACTCAGGCATGTGCCCTTGGCTGGAATTGAAACTGGGACCCTTCAGTCCACAGGCTATTGCTCTATCCACTGAGCCAAACCAGCCAAACCAAAAAAGAAAGAATTTTAAGAGCAGCAAAAGAAAAGAGAGGAGTCACATAAAAAGGGAATCCCCATCTCCTAACTGATTTGGTTCAGTGGATAGGGTGTTAGCCTGCAGACTAAAGGGTCCCAGGTTCGATTCTGGCCAAGGGCATGTACCTGGGTTATAGGCTTGATCCCCAGTAAGGGTCTTGCAGGAGGCAGCTGATCGATGCTTCTCTGTCATCAATGTTTCTAACTCTTTATCCCTCTCCCTTCCTTTATGTAAACATTAATTTAATATATATATATATATATATATATATATATATATATATATATATTTGAAAAGGAATCCTCATTTTCAAAGGGCTATGGGTGGATTTCTCAACAGATACTTTTCAGGCCAGGATAAAATAGGATGACATTCAAAATATTGGAAAAAAATAACTATCAACCAATAATTCCATACCTGGCAAGGCTGTCATTCAGAAAGGAAGAATTAATTATTTTCACAAACTAAGAAAAACTAGGGGAATTCATTACCATCAGGCTGCATTACAAAAAATGCTAAGGGAAGTTCTTTGAGTAAAAGTAAAAGAATGTTAATTAACATCATAAAAAAGATATGGTGATAGTGATGTAAAAATAACCATAGACATAATAATCTGTTATTAATTACACAACATTAAAATATGTAAACTCTAAAAGCAATATTCTAAAATGTGAGGATACATAAACATGTGAAGTATACAAATTTTATTGAAGTTAAATTGTTGCAAGTTTAAAATAGAATGTTATATATTTAATTATTTAAACCTCATGGTACCTACAAGGGAAAATCTTATATAATTTACACAAGGTAATAATGAAGAAGTCAATGTGTACTGATATCAAAAGTCATCAAAACACCAAAAAATAACAAAGAAGGATAAGAACCAAGGAATATTGGATCTTAAAACAATAAGAAAATAGTTGCAAATGACAATAGTAAATCCTCATTTATCAATAATTACTTTTAATGTAAATGGAGTAAATTCTTTAGTTAAAAGACATAGAACAGCAGAATAATTGAAAACACAAACACACACATATAAGATCCAATAAAATGTTGCCTATGAGAGTCTTACTTTAGCCTTAAATGGTAGCCAAAAAAACTTAAGAGAAGCTATGCTTATATCAGACCAAAAAAAACAAAACAAAAAACAACTAAAAATGGTAAAAATAAAGCTCATTGTAAAGAAGTGGGGGAACAAAGCCGTGGGGTAAGAGAGGAAACAAATCGGCACTCTGGAAATCCAGATATATTAACAGTAAACCACTTTCAAGAACAACTAGAAGAGTTTCTGGTTGCACATAACATAATACCATGTTTGAATTGCCAAGCTGCCACCTAGTTACTAACAGAGAAGAAAGGGCAATGTCTCAATGACACCTGTAAGTCATAAACAGAAAATCCCAAGTTAGAAAGGCTGTAACTTTCATTCACTTTTAAATGGTCGCAATCTGTTTGATGAAATGTGCAAAAATTGCTTTCCTTTTAAGTATTTAAACTCAGTTAAACATATTAAATGGAAGTTAACATTTCTTCCTTTCACAGATAGCCCACCACACTGAGAAAGGGTGGTGTGACAGCACGGAAGACAGTGGTGCACTTAGACTGCTAATGCCCAATATTGTCTACAGTCAGAGAGCCAGGAGTTTAATAAAAATTGGACAGGGGTAACTTCCTGAGGCTCAGTATCTGTAGTCTAGCATCACAGAATGAAATATAAGGGCACAGTGGGGTTGTTTACATGCCAATCACTTGTCAGTTTCACTGGTCCTCTACAAAGAGCCCTGGTATTTGGAAACTGCTTTACCAATCAGTGTAATTAGAATTTTTAAACACAGCAGTAGACACTCTTTCTAAAACCATTAAATTAAATCACCAGCACACAGGAAAGGAAAGGTGAGGCCATGGTAACTTTTGTGCAACTGAAAAATTACATTTTTATGACTTGTTTCCAGATCAAGTCACTGGTCTATTTTTTTTACTTTTATTCTCTTCGTTGAATGCAACATTCTGCTCTCCACATCTCTTTAGATATTTAACATTAACATACGTGGGTGGAGTAATATAATAAGCAGTAAGCTAACTGCTATCTCTGTGTTTAAAGCAAGAAAATATGAACTGCATTACCAGTTTGTTTCTCTGAGTATAACAGGAGGTAATTAATGGACATTTGTTTGAACTGTTAGTTTTTCTAAAATATCTATCTTATGTAAAAAAAAAAAACAGGGGACAACTAATTCATAGAACATGTATGAACATACTACCGTTTCCTAGACATGTTCTTGGATTGAATAGGTTTCATGTGACATGGACCACTGTACAAATAAAATGAAAATGCAGTCTCCTCTAGAGTATTCTGTGTCAAAGAACATGATAATGTGAGCACAAAACGCTGCTAACACTATTTAACAACATCTGTCCTCTCTTGTTCTCTGCTCTTTCTTTCCAAAAGTAGCCTATAAATTTAAGTAGATTTACTTATAGTTGTGCCCTTTCAACTGAACATAGATTTAAGACTTTTAGAAGAAAAAGATTATTGTGCACAGATTGGATGTTTCAAGATAACTTCTTAAAATCCTAAAAATAATGTAAGATTTTGTTTTGATCTATTTCACTTTATTGAGCTAAATAGCTTCTCAGGCAGCCCCAAGTCACTCTTGAGGGGGGTGGGGTGGGGTGACCACTGAATTGAATTAGCAATGAAATAGTTCCCCTTACCCACGGGGGATGGGGATTCATTCCAATCCCCCAGATGGAGCCTAAACTGTGATTAGCACTAAACTCTATATACACATCCTATGTTTTTTTTTTCCTACAAATACAGACCTTTTCACTTAAAGGAAGCACTATATGGCTTCTCTTGGCATTCCACCTTGCCAGCACCACTATGCTTGCACTTTGGGGCCACTATTAAGTAAAATGAGGGTGACTTGAGCACAAGCAAGGCGATAGCCTGAGCTGGTCTGATCACCAATAGGGTTACTAGGTGGCTGATGGGTGGGGAGCTCTACAGCTTGGAGATGCTGGACAAAGGAATGACTCACATCCTAGCCCTGGATTTTCTCATGCCACTCAGAATGGCATGCAATTTAAAACTTATGAATTATTTATTTCTAGGATTTTCCATTACATATTTTTGGACCATGGTTGACTGCAGGTAGCCAAAACCAAGGCAAGCAAATCCACAGGTTAAGGGGGATGGCTGTAAATATGCTAAGTTGGATTGAGTGGCTGTTAAGACAGCTGATGTGGCTAAAACTGGTTTGGCTCAGTGGATAGAGCATTGGCTTGCAGAGTGAAGGGTCCCAGATTCCATTCCCGTCAAGGGCATGTACCTTTGGTTGCAGGCACATTCCCAGTAGAGCGGGTGAGCAAGAGGCAGTTGATCAATGTTTTCTCTCATTGATGTTTCTAACTCTCTATCCCTCTTCCTTCCTCTCTGTAAAAAATCAATGAAATATATATTTTTTTTAAAAAAGGCAGTTGATGTGTCTTCTGCCCAAGTACAAACCTGAGTGAGGACTTTCGGTGGCACAAATTGGCCTTGCTTTAAATTAAAGTGGAATTATTACCTTTCCATTGACATGGAGATTGGAAGTTATTTACCCCAGAGGTTTATCAAGATGCCTGCCTGCACCGTGGTTTGGTGAGGGGCCCCAGCGAGCCTTGGGGGGGAGGAGGGGGCTCCTTATCATCCCTGCTTGGGAGAAATTCTGCTTAACCTATGCTACTTATTGTCATTTTTGTATCGGATTCACTTTGCAATGGAATTCCATGACAGTAACATTACAATTAGAACCATTTATGACATGGGCAACTATTTAAGATGTGGGCTTTGTATGATCTCCCCAATACAAGCCATTGGCAGGTGCCTTTTGACACAAATAGTGATTGTCTATTCCAACACCAAATTACTGTGGTCCTTTTAGATATCTAACATTTGGTCCTATTTTTGAGAGGATACACCTCAGGAATTTTAAAAATGTTTGATTAAGTAGCACTAAATACCTATCTCTTTCCTCTATACATTTCCAGTTACCTCAAATGATCCTTGCTAGGCAATTCAGGCCTTTTAATACCCTCAGTGAATTTCTCTGAATGTCTTTGAGCTTGTCTCTGTCAAAATTATGATGTCGCTTCATAATATGAAATGGCTTATTTTATGGACCTGGAAAGATATGAATTCTAATAATGGCTTTCCCTTTTACTAGTCAACTTCCAGCTTTCTCATCTGTAAACTAAAGTATATAATGGCTCCTTCTCAAAGGAATGTTGTATAATTTAAAAATCCATATATAGCTCCTTGTAAAAGACAAACAATAGCCGAAAGCGGTTTGGCTCAGTGGTAGAGTATCAGTCTGCGGACTGAAAGGTCCCAGGTTTGATTCTGGTCAAGGGCATGTACATTGGTTGCGAGCACATCCCCAGTAGGGGGTGTGCAAGAGGAGGCTGGTAGATGTTTCTCTCTCATCGACGTTTCTAGCTCTCTATCTCTCTCCCTTCCTCTCTGTAAAATACCAATAAAATATATATTTTTTAAAAAGACAAACAATACATGAATTTCCTTCCCCTCTACTTTAGCATCAAAAATTATTAGCCAGGATTATAAACAAAACAAAGCAAAATGCCCTCTAAGTGAAACTGGAGAATGTATGGGAGAAATTTGACAGTGAAACATTTACTCCAGTGGCCTCAGGATATAAACCTCAAAATGTATGAAAATGAGGCACAGTGGAGGCTAAGGCCTTTGCATGTTTATCCGGCTCTATACTGAGCCCAGCATAGCACTTGAACAGGTGCTTGCTAAAGACAACAGGATACAATAAGCATCGCATATCATTCTGTGGATTTCAGAAAGGCATCTTTGCATAACAACAAAAGCAAACAGTATGAGATTCTAAGAAAAAGGACCTGGGTGCTTGGAGCTGGTGTAGACTAGGCAGCAGAGAGTCTCAGGGGGACCCTTCGGCGGGGAGGCTGGACCCAGGAGGCACAGTGAAGGTGGCTCACCTAACATGGGAACCCGTTTCTCACCTACGTTTCTAAGGGCCTTTCCAGCCTTATGGGAAGCATGTCATTCTCTTACTCTAACATGGAAAATGTAGGCCGCAGTAATGCACCTATGCCTCCAGTTCTTCAAACAACAGGGTAAGGGGGTATGGTGTAGGTGTCAAGAATAAAGCTAAGGGATGTTAAACCCTGATGCAACAATAAGTGCATTTGCTTTCATGACCCATTTCACACAGTTACAGGCTAGGAACGCCACTTGGTCATCATTAGTGCCTCAACGAATCAAAACGTGTAAGCAACTAGCTTTCTTTGTTGTTAATAGAGGCTTTGATTACAACTTTAAACTCTCTCCCAGTCAGGTATGGCTCAGTAGATGAGTATCACCTATGAACCATGAGGTCACAGGTCAATGCCTAGTCAGGGCAGATGCATGGGTTGTGGCTCGATCGCCAGTGTGGGACATGCAGGAGGCAGCCTATCATTGATTCTCTCTTAGTCATAGATAATCTCTCTCTTCCTCTCTGAAATTTTTAAAAATATTTTAATTTAAATTTTATTATTTACCTAAAACCATCATGTTATACCACAGCTATGCAATTTCATTGCAAATATCTCCTTATGTGTCCTTCTAGTGTCACTCCAAATGAGGACTTTGCACCCTGGCATTACTCCATGACCGATCTCTAGCCTTCCCAGGGAATTATCTTGACCAATGACCCCTGCCTGCCAGATAGAGTCTGAATGAAGTCCTTAGCCCAGCATTTCTGGTTCTTTAACATCACTTTAATGTATACTTCTTAGGTGATCTCTACTTAATGCAATACAACAGAATCAATAAACACAACCAATATCATTCTCTCTACATGAAGGCTTTTTCCCCTCTCTCATGCTTTTAGAAACTACAGAAATCCCCCTAAAATGGAATTGCTGTGCTGCCTTCCTATGAGCTCCAGTCAGAAGTGGCTTTTAGCGGAAATCAGTTTGGCTCAGTGGATAGAGCATTGGCCTGCTGACTGAAGGGTTCGATTCAGATCAAGGGCATGTACCTTGGTTGCAGGCACATCCCCAGCAGGGGGCGTGCAGGAGGCAGCTGATGGATGACTCTCTCATCAATGTTTCTAACTTCCTATCTCCCTTCCTCTCTGTAAAAAATCAATAAAATATATTATTAAAAGAAGAAGAAGAAGAAGAAGAAGAAGAAGAAGAAGAAGGAGGAGGAGGAGGAGGAGGAGGAGGAGGAGGAGGAGGAGGAGGAGGAGGAGGAGAAGGAGAAGGAGAAGGAGAAGGAGAAGGAGAAGGAGAAGGAGAAGGAGAAGGAGAAGGAGAAGGAGAAGGAGAAGGAGAAGGAGAAGGAGAAGGAGAAGGAGAAGGAGAAGGAGAAGGAGAAGGAGAAGGAGAAGGAGAAGGAGAAGAACAAGAGGCTTTTACTCCAGGCCTGTAACACCCATCTGACTCAAACGTGTTCCAGCACTGATGACAGCTCCATGGCTGCACGATTACGCAACCTGGTGTTGTTTGGGCCTTAAAGTAGACCCAGAAAATTGGCTAGGAGGTTGTTATTTTCTCAGAAAACAGATCCACCCATTAGCCAACCAATTAATTAAGTAGTCACATTTTTAACTAGTTTACTACAGATAAGGAACAAACTTTTATTTTATTTTATTTTTTAAATTCGTTTTTATTGATTTTTAGAAAGAGAGGAAGGGAGAGGGATAAAGAGATAGAAACACTGATGAGAGAGAAACATCATCCACTGGTTGCCTCCTGCATGCCCTCTGCTGGGGATCGAGCCCACCACCCAGGCTTGTGCCCTGATCAGAATCAAACGGGTAACCTCTTGGTTCATGGGTGGATGCTCAACCACTAAGCCACACCAGCCGGGAACAAATTTGTCTTTTAAGGTAACCATCATATCAAAGCTCACACAAGCACCTGTGCCTTTATTACAGACACTAACATAAAAAAGGGTTCTGCCATTAACATGTTCAAACTCGAAAATTCTATAAACACTGTGTACTTAGTACCATGCCAGCCACTTGTACATATTCTTATTTTTTATAACAAATCTGTGATTTTTGTATTAGTTTCATCTTACAGAGACAGAAACTGAGGTTCAGAGTGGTTAATTATTTTGCCTCATTCACACGGTTAGAAAATGACTGGGCCATGATTCCAAGTAACACTATTCTGACTCCAAGCACAGCTGTTTGTTTGTGATTAAACGTCTACCATTCATTCGTTAGCATTATATCCCAGAGACGGACATGAAATGAAGTAGCTGCTTGACATCTAAAGAGTCAGAGGAGGCCAATGAGTGGGGGAAAGAAGACTCATCCTACTGTGCTCATCTGCAAGGGGAACTGGCTGACGCAGCTTAGAATTGGTGACCTGCCTCTTTCCAAAGTGGAAGGCGTTGGGGTGGATCTGAAAGAAGCCTGAGGCCAAACCACAGCCAAAGTCGGTCCAGTCTCTGTTTCATCACGTGCACAGGGACAGCTGGTATACATGTGATTCACATATGCACACATACTCACATGCAGTGGTGCACTGGACACACACATACGTGCCCATAGTGGTGCGTGGGATGTTCAGGATGTCACTACTCTAAGTTCACTCATTCCTTTCTTAAGACGAATGAAAAACGACATCCAGAGACCTGTACTCACCACCTCCCACAACCACATCAAATTACAACTAAAATACAGAACAACCATCATCCAGACCTGCCAGAGAGTTGAATGGAAGTTGAATGGAAGTCCTACCACTAGAGAAGTGAAGAAGAAAGCACACTGAGATGGTAGGAGGTGTGGATGTGCAGAACAGGCTGAACCTGCACCCACGTGGGCCGCTTTATTAATCAGTAGGGAGATAGTCTCTGCAGAGGCCGCGCATAGGAGCAAGGGGTCCCAGCCCCACACTAGACCCCCAGCCCAGACTCCCAGGGCTGGGAAAAGAAGTCCTGTAACTACCAGCTGTAGAAACCAGTGCAGAGTGGGTCTCAGCGACACAGAAGCTGCTTGAGACCCAGCTGCTCCTCTTAAAAGGCACCATGAACTGAACTTACAAGGTCCTGCTTCCTCTGAGCTCCAGCACCAGGGCGAGGCTCTGGGGGACACAGACACATACCAGGAGGAACTGGATTGTTTGGCCTGAGACCCTGCTTCATCCAATTACACCCCCACCCAAGCTGTGTGCAGCGGCTTTTGCATAAGTGTGTACATTTCTTACATCAACAGTACAAATACACATGTATTTAAAAACAGTTCCGGAAACTATTTAACAGAGTGGGGATATGTAACGAGAAGATGAATGAACCTGAAGGATCACAGAAGGCTTCCCAGAGGGGGTGATGTCTGAACGGGAATATGAAGGACAGAAGCAGAGTAAACCAGGGATGCTCTGGGACGCAATGACCAGGTCTATGAGGGAAGAAGGGGCCGAGCAGGTAGCGGTTAGGCCTAGGGATCTGCATATGCAAAGGCCCTGTGGTAGGGGGAAAAGCAAGTCATACCCTGGGAACTGCATATGCCTATGCAACTGGAACACAGGGAGGAAAGAAATCAGGGTGAAGCTACAGAGTAAGGGGCAGGGAATGCAGGCCCCAAAGGCCCACAAAGAATGTGGGCTTATTATATGTCAAGTGCAATGTCACAAACTCAGAGCGCTTTAACCTTTGTAGGTCACGTTTAACTCCTCCCTTCCTTCCTCTCTCCTTTCCTTCAACAAGCCCTGATTGAGCAGCCACCGGTCTACCACTCCGGAGATGCTATTTGGATGCTGAGGCTACAACAGTGAAGAAAACAGAGTCTCCGCCTCCTGGAGCTCACATCTCAGAGGAGGCGGCAGGCAGGGAGACCTATGAAGTGGCATAAGCAATATCTACATCCTGGGGTCTCTGTGGGGACCTCAGGAGATCACCTCATTTTACAGTTAGTAAAATATAAACTAAACTGTTATATTTTTTTGGGTTTTTTTTAAAATAGACCTTGCCCTGGCCCGGTGGCTCAGTTGATTGGGTCATTGTCCCATACTGGAAGCTTGTGGGTTTGAATTCAGTCAGGACATACATCTAGGCTCTGGCTTTGATCCCTAGATGGGGTGTGTGGAAGGCAAACAATCAATGTTTCTCTCTCTCTCTCTCTCTCACTCTCTCTCTCTCTCTCTCTCTCTCTCTCTCTCCTCTCTCTCCTCCTCCCTCCCTCCCTCCGTCACCCACCAATCTTTCTCTAAAATAAAAATAAATAAATAAATAAATAAACAACAACACAAAAAGCATGTCCTCAGGTGAGGATTTTTTTAAAAGACCTTTATGAGTTTTTGTTTTTTTTCTTATCTATTAACTTAGATGTGGTGATGAGGGGCCTGTGTGGATGCTGAAGCTGGACAATTGGAATATAGGAGATGAGATGAAATAAGTAAATTCTGACCAAGAAAATACAGCAACTAGAGCAACTACTCAAAACAAGCTGGTAGTAAGTGCCTGGCCCTGGGCCTCACACGGATTTTATTTTTAATCATCCCGAGAACCTGAAAGGTAAGCTTTATCATCCCTCCACGTGAAAATAAAGCAAAAAGGAATCAGCAATTCTAAGAGGTTCCGTTGTAAGCACCTAAACTAAAACTTGCTCTTACAGCAACCTTTGAAATCCCCATGGTAAAGCCAAATGAAAAAGTAAAATTTAAGTGCAGACTGTTGATTACTTCCCCACATCAATGGGCAGTCCCTCCTCTTTCTTAATAGAATCCTGACCTGACTGAGTTATCCATCCTTCCACAAGCCCAGAAAGATGTCTTAACTAGTTTGAATCAATCACTCCATGGCATTTCTTGGGCAACTCTTGGTCTACCGCTATGCACCTCTCCTAAGTTGGCTCAATTCACTGACGGAAGGAATTCAGAATCCATTTGAAGAGAGGACCTATCTTCTTCTCCTCTCTCCCTTCTTTCTTCTCCTCTCTCCCACTGAGTTATGAACCTGTGAACCTGAAACCCCAAAGGACGGCCATTTCAAAAAGAGGAGCAAAACCTTAGGACAAGCTAATGCTGATAAAGAAACATTCTGAAACAGAAAGAAATGAAAGGATATGGGCCGCCCCACCTCTGACCGTCTTGCTCATTGAGGGACTAGTTTTCCTTACTATGGAACCCAAAAGCATATAATTAATCCACTAAATACACTACCTGTTTTCCAGCCTTAAGTTTATGCCTTATTGATAAAATAAAGAAAACTAGAGCTTTTTCCGTGGGCATCCACAGTGTGAACTATCATCCTGGGACTTCAGAAATTAGAGAGAAAGGTCCTCATTTTCAACTGCATGATTTAGAGAAAGCACACAATCCAGCAGTGAGTCAGTTTCTAATCACATACCAGTGATATGCTCTGAGAATGGATTTACTGGCATCACACACTCACTCTTCACAGCAACCAATAAGATATGTGGTCTATGCCGAAACTGGTCTGGTTTAGTGGATAGAACGTCGGTCTGCGGACTGAAAGGTCCCAGGTTTGATTCCAGTCAAGGGCATGTACCTTGCTTTCGAGCACATCCCCAGTAGGGGGTGTGCAGGAGGCAGGTGGTCAATGTTTCTCTCTCATTGACGTTTCTAGCTCTCTATCCCTCTCCCCTCCTCTCTGTAAAAAAATCAATTAAAAAATATATAAAAGATACGTGGTCTATGTCCTTCACTTACCTGAAGGCAGCCAGAACAGTGATTCCCACCCAGCACACTGTGCAAACTGGACTTCTAACCCCGTCTGTCCGCCCCCAAAATCACGGAGCTCTTAACCACAGTATGCTGACTCATGTGTCCTTTCTTCACAAATTCTAAAACAAGTTAACATCATACGCCCCCATAATCAACATGATGGAACAGAGTAATTGCCAGGAGTGTTTATCTTTTGAACGTTGCATTGCCTTACCAATCTGCATGCAGAAATGTAGTTTTGCATAAATGAACTGTTTAAAAATCAGACACAATGTTACTGAAGGCTTTATTTTTATTTCAAAAGGAAGTTTTCCCTTTCCATGAGAGAGATTTTAGTTGGAGGAAAAGAATGGAATGGCCTTCTTAAACCTCCTTAACAAGCATGTATGGAGCCTATACTATGCACTTAGTGGGAGCGCAGGTGCAGGAAGCACACATATGCTAGGGACTTAGGAGCCGCCGGCAGCAGCTTGAAGTCTAGAAGGAGAGAGAGAGGTACAAACTCACTCTGCTACCAGACAGTGGTCACCTGAATCGAACAGAGGCATAAGAAAGCTGCCAAGCCGAAACCGGTGTGGCTCAGTAGATAGAGCATCAGCCTGTGAACTGAAAGGTCCCAGGTTCCATTCTGGTCAAGGGCATGTACCTTGGTTGCGGGCACATCCCCAGTAGGGAGTGTGCAGGATGCAGCTGATCAGTGTTTCTCTCTCATCAATATTTCTAGCTCTATATCTATCCCTCTCCACTCCTCTCTGTAAAAAATCAACAAAATAAAATCAATAAATAAAATAAAAACAAAGCTGCCAAGCAGCGTTGAAGGGGGAGCAGGCTAGGATTCAACTCCACCATCCCCACCTCCCCCCCAAAAAAAGCCTCAGAGAAGACACACACCTCTGAGTTCCTTAGGTTCAGTCTGAAAAGAAGTAAGCTCCCCGAGTCAAGAGGCAGTCCCAGCGAGGGGCCAGGACCTAAGGTGATGGTGAGACAAATAAATATGACCTCTGCTATGACACTCTCTTGAGAGACAAGGCATACTGTTAGCAAAAAGTGGGGCGAGGGGTATTCTTTCAGGGGGTCCAGAACGAAGAAGCATTACGGGGAAGAGGTATGATCTGGGTAAGGCTGGAATGAGACCTTCCAAGGGAGGTCACCGTCCGTCTGAGGCAGTAAGTGAACAGGGTCACATTTTCTTCAGTGAAGTCAAGTTGGCCTTCCTAGTGGAGGAGGCACATTCTGGGCCTTGGGTGGTGAACAGAAGTTTCCCTGGTAATGAAGAAATTATCAGAAGCAAATGCCCAAAAATCCCAGATTGGCTAACTTACTTGCATCACTCCTCCGGTGTACAGTAAAATAAGAAAATGTCAAGAACTAAGAACGATGACTTGGGACCACAGAAGGAATGGTAAGGCCAAGGCAGGAATTTAGACTACAGACTGTGGGAATTAGCAAACACTCAGAGAAAAATAATGGTTCTATGAACTTACAAGCCCTGTGGCGGTGGGCTAGTCACTCAGTTAAGCACTTTAGGGCACAGTTGTTTTATCTATAAAACTGAGGCAGTGAAAATTATGTATCAGAGTTCCTTTGAATGCAAGGCCTGGGGAAACAACCTATAAAATCTAAACTGCTTCACAGTGATGCTGGACTGGAGAGAGGACAGGATCCTGGCTGTCCTTTCGGCTACCTCTGGCATTGGGCAGATGGTGGTGTGGGTGGAGAAATCACGGAGCAGGGCAGCCTGATTAGGAAGGAGGCGAAAGGCAAGGCAGGAGAGGGTGGATGGATGGATGGATGGATGGATGGATGGATGGAGGTAGTCAGCAGAACTCGACAGGGGAGATACGGGAGGGAATGCGTCAAGGTGACACTCAGTTCCAAGTTTAGGTAAGTGATGGGATGGGATGGGGTGGGACACAGAGCATGACAAGCTCCCGGCAGGAACCTGTGTATGCACAGCTAACAATGCATAAAACATGGTGAGGATTTGAAATACATGATAAAGCTCTTGAATTTCTAGTCTTTTTTTTTAACCTAATTAAAAGAAATGCTTGTCCCCAGTGCATTCACATGTGAAGTGCACAGCGTTGTATTCAAATGCCAGTCTGCCAATTGGGCAAATTCCATCATCTCTTTGGGGGCTGTTTTCTCCTCTGTCATTTGGTTCTCCTTCACAGTGTTGCAGAATGAGGCCTGATTAGCATGAATATAGCACGTGGAAGGGCTCCTGGGTCATGTATTCCACCTATGAGGGCTATTCAACGACTTCAATACATCACCCCCATTTCATCCTCACCACCACCTCCTCCTCCAATCAGAAGTCACTTCTCTGCAAGGAGGGAAGGGATCAGAAGCAGGCGTTAAGGCGCCAAAGCTCCTACCTGGCTGTCTCCAGCCATACACATGGGATGCCAGTGTGCTCCGCTCATTAAACAATCAACTGTTTTGAGTTGGGGCCAGAAAAGTAACATGGGCAGCACGGTCCCCTGAGGAGCTCCTACGGACTACAGCCAAAGCAGGAGCAGAGGCAGCCACACTGCGTGGATGCAAATGTCAGTCTGTCTGCCCGATGGCCTGGGAGGCCAGGGCGGGCGGAGGGTTGATAAGCTTGTTGCTGCTGGCCGGTTCCTACCACCCAGGCATCACTGACTCACTCCCTTCCCACTGGCCTGCCCTCCTCGGTACTGTTCCCCATTTCCCACATCCCAGCTGAGCTGTGATGACTCAGTCTCTGTGGGACTGGATTTGCTCAGCTAAGACAATGGCCTTTTAGGTGCAGGCGCTGAGAGCTCCTCTTTACCCTTTGTACAGGGAAGACAATTTAGGTGGAAAAGAATAAATGGCAGGATTTAATAGTGACCAAATGGGAAGCCTAATAGAAATAGGAAAGAACCGAGGAAACACAGAAAACGATGTCAGCGGGGCCTTAGCCATCCATGGAAGGACACAGCGTGATGACACAAAACCAGCTGCCTCCATCACTTCCTGTGACTGCTGCAAGGTCAATTTTGTAGTAGTTTTGAGGCACTGCTATTTTATTTGCAAATGAAACCGAATCACACACGCAGACAAATGTATAAAAATGTTAAGAAAGAATCTATACATACTGTAAAAGATGTCATTTTTAAAGAGTCCTCTAGGCAGGCTTTCACAAATAGAAGAGACAACATCACCCTAAGTAACTGGCACAAAAAAAGCCACTGATGTATAAGTGCGCTTCTTATATTGATAGAAGATATATTGATTTTGTAAACAAGCTACGGATTGCTGCTCCCTTTAGATTGACAAAAATGCAACGGTATTAAAAAATTCAATCCTCAAATGCTTTTTGTAGCCCAGTTGTCACGAACGATGACGCTGGATCCTTTGTCCTTCCAGCACTTGTCCGTCAGCCTGTGAGTATTTGAGTGTCCCCTCTATGTGACCACTGCTCTGTGGTGAATAGAAAGATGAGGCCCAAGCCCTCAAGGAGTGAACCACCTAGTAGGGGGTTCTGTTAACAAACAATCATAATATCAAAATGAAACAATTTCTACAATATACTAGACTTAGTCAAGGTAGCATACTTTCAATTTCCCCAACTAGTTGTGTGTGAATTAATCATGTTAAAAAGTCAGTAAACCACCCGGCTGGTATAGATCAGTGGTTGAGCGTTGACCTATGAACCCAAAGGACAAGGTTCAATTCCGGTCAAGGGCACATGCCCGGGTTGCAGGCTCGATCCCCATTAGGGGGTGTACAGGAGGTAGGTGATCAATGGCTCTCTCTCATTATTGATGTTTCTATCTCTTTCCCTCCCCCTTCAATAAATAAAAAACATACTAAAACCGAAGTAAGCCTATTTGCACATTGGAAGGTGTCTGTTGTCTGGTACTGCACAGCCACACAAGCAGGGAGGTGGCACCCTCTGAATGGCAGCAGCCCATGTCAAGAGGAAAAGAAGCAGCATCTAGTTTATAGCAAAGTCAGGTGGGGTTTCAACTTTCCAGAAGCAGAACAGGGGAGAGAGAAAACTACATGGAAAAGGTAAACTCAGAAATACTCAGGCCCGGCCTGCATGCCTCAGCGGTTGAGCATTGACCTATGCACCAGGAAGTCAGAGTTTGAGTCCAGGTCAGGGCACATGCCGGGTTGCAGGCTTGACCCCCAATGTGCAGCGTGCAAGAGGCAGCTGATCAGTGATTCCTTCTCATCACTGATGTTTCTATCTCTCTCTCCCTTCCCCTCCCTCTCTGAAATCAATAAAATATAGAAAGAAAAAAGAAAGAAAGAAAGAAAGAAAGAAGGAAGGAAGGAAGGAAGGAAGGAAGGAAGGAAGGGAGGAAGGAAGGAAGATAGAAAGAAAGAAAGAAAGAAAGAAAGAAAGAAAGAAAGAAAGAAAGAAAGAAAGAAAGAAGAGGGAAAGAATAAGTGGCCTGTGATGTGTCTGTGCCCAGTTAGGCTCCCCATTCTGATACTAGAGGGTGATGAGGAGGTGGGTGTAGGAATGGTACTCAGCCCCAAACCAGACAACAACAAACAAATGACTTTATCAGATGATGGAAGATGTTTGGTTCCTTTCTCTCAAGCAGCTGAAAAGTTGTTTGATTTATGAAAAAATATTTAACATCAGTTAAACTCTGTGGCAGATGTATTACATCTTCCACTCCTTTCTATGAGTCTATGACATTGATGTGTTACTGATCTCCATCTTACAGAAGGAGATACTGAGGCAGAGAAGAAAAGCAACATGCTCCAAGTCATACAAGAAAGGTTTGAAACTAGGATTCCAATTCTGACAATGTTGCTGCAAAGCTATATTCATTCACTCAATATTTCTTGTGCACCTACTACTATTCTCTGCCTTCAAGAAACTGGAATTTTAATTGGGAGGGACAGACAACCAGATAAATAATTAAAATATACAATATGGTAGATGGCAATGAGCCTAAAGAGAACAAAGAGGGTAGAGGGAGAATAAATGATGATGTGGAAAAATAATAGCACAAAGAAAAAAGAAAATTCTATATTCTTGTCAATATCCTATGTAGGATAATCTGCATGTATAATATTCCTTCCCCTTTTATACTCCAACTAGAGGCCTGGTGCACAAAATTTGTGCACAGGAGAGGCAGGGGTCCCTCAGCCCGGCCTGCACCCTCTCCAATCTGGGACCCCTCAGGGGATGTCTTACTGCCGGCAGGCAGTCATCCCTCTCACAATCTGGGACCGCTGGTTCCTAACCACTCACATGCCTTCCTGCCTGATTGTCCCTAACCACCTCTGCTTGCATGCCTGCCTGCCTGATCACCGCCTAACTGCCCTCTTATGCTGGCCTGATCGCCCCCAACTGCTCTCCCCTGCTGGTCTGCCTCAGCCCCCACAGCTGCCATGGCTTTGTCGAGAAGAAGGCAGGACAACTGGAAGATATCTGGTCTACCTGGTCTAATCAGCATATTACCCTTTCATCAGTATAGATATGGAACTGGATTAAAGATGTCCACAACCTTACACAACTAAAGAAAAACAATCAAACATATGTTTTTGTGGTTATGGAGGAAAGAAAAAGAAAAAGAGCACAGGGAAGTAGAGAGGGTCGGGATTATCAGCTTCCTTATGCAGAAGGCACCTAAACTATTACAAAGCGGGTTGTTGTTATGCTTTCAACAAAGTCCAGAAAATAAATGTTTGTAAATGCTGGATATATTTGAAGTGAATTATTTCTATTAAACCCATTTACCATCAGGCTTCAAAGTAGTTTTGTTTTCGCCATTACCTGGTGTTTCCTTTGATATCTTTTCCCTTGATATTTAAATAAATAAGAACTGGCAGTTGAAGCAGCACACTGAGAGGGATAAGAGAGGGACTGTACTTTTCAGTAATGATCAATGTGGGTATCCTGGTGAGAAGCTCCTACCTGTCAGATGCATAATAAATTGTTGTCATAGGAGATTTATCATATTATTAATTGTTCTTTTATTCCTATCCCTAATCTCCTAATCTATCATATCATGTGTGTGTGTGTGTGTGTGTGTGTGTGTGTGTGTGTGTGTATCATTTAGTCTTAGAGAGATGGATTTTGATTTAAAAATAAAAACCAAAACACTGAATAAACGGAACTCTACATTGATTTCAAAGTCCACCAACCATGTATGAATTGTACATAAAATACTTGTGGCTTAACGCCCTCTCTGGAATGAGAAAGATGCCTGCCAGCTTGCACCCCACCTAGAGGGTGCACACCTTCTCCTGTTGCTGAAGAATACTACACCACGCAGGTCAAAGGTGCTACAACTACACATCAAGGACTGGGAGAGAGGGTGAAGTGACAAAATTTCCTCAGTCATTAAAGCAGTAGTTGAGTGATGCTGTGTGTGTGTGTGTGTGTGTGTGTGTGTGTGTGTGAGTTCATGTTCTAGAAAAATTTAAATCATTGTGTAAAAGTTTCCATAACTTAGTACTACCATTTGCTCAGATGTTTGTGTGAACACATGTAACAAATGATTTTACATTAAACACACACAAACATCTAAGCAAATACTGATGCTAAGGTATTGAAATTCTTACAGAAGGATCTAAATTTCTTTATCCCCAAAATTAACAAAAAATGCAAAGTTTACCTTCAAAGGCGGGCTAAAAAAAAGAAAACAACAGATTTCTCAAGCTAATGGACTATAAAAAGTTATTTATCTGACCACATTGGTACACAAAAATAACATTAAACTTCGACCTACCATGTCCAAAAATAGTTTGTTTTTAAGAATATATATATTGTTTATTTTTTATAGAGAGGAAGGGGGAGGGATAGAGAGTTAGAAACATCAATGGGAGAGAAAAATTGATCAGCTGCCTCCTGCACACCTCCCACTGGGGATATGCCCACAACCAAGGTATATGCCCTTGACTGGAATAGAAACTGGGACCTTTCAGTCGCAGGTTGACACTCTACCCACTGAGCCAAACCGGTTTCAGGCCAAAAATATTTTTTGTGTTGTTGGTTGATTTTTTCAAATCACAATTACAATTGAGGAAAAGTTATCAGGCTGTTCTTGTCACTTGGGTTAATGAGCGAAATGGGGACGAACAGAAAGAGGAGGCTTTTATAGTCAAACAGCTTTCTCTGTGGCACAGAGCTGTGGGGACCAACACACCAGCATGCCCGGCGGTCACCACGGGGGATGTGACTTCCATTACTTCCTGGCATATCTGACCACAGAGCACTTTCTCCTGTAGCATCAGAAAGC
Source organism: Vespertilio murinus (assembly GCA_963924515.1). NCBI lineage: Eukaryota > Metazoa > Chordata > Mammalia > Chiroptera > Vespertilionidae > Vespertilio > Vespertilio murinus. Next base: position 9,079,058 of record OZ004704.1, on the reverse strand, counting down.
TCACTCTCGGGCTCGCTGCTTTAAAAAACCATAAACATAAGATGGCCAGAAGTGGGGAGAAGAGCTATACTTTCATAAATCTAAACTTGAATCATCTTTAAAAAAAACAACAACAACTAAAGTAACTTGTAATAGATAACCATACTGATAATATGGGTATAGCATTTATTTGGCAATAAGTAAACCTCTACAACATATGCTTCTCTGTACTTTTCTAGTGTGTTAAACCAGGCCACTTAACTAAAAAATAAAGCAATATTTGGATTCCATTGTCGACTTAAACCATTCTTCTCTCTTTACATCAGCGTATGGTTTTTTGGATAAGAAAGGGTTAAAGAACAACATTTGACAATGTCCATAACATTCTGTTATATTCATGCTTCTTTGTAGCCCCTCTGTCCCACTGAGTTCAAGTTCTTCAACTGATTTGGATCTAGCATCCCATCTAGGGCATCAGAATAATAACCGATAACTCAGAGAAGAATGCGAACTAACATTGATAATAGTCATCCTGCCCCTTGCACAATGCTTTGCTGTAACAATGATAAGAATAAAGAACAAAAAGCCTTCCCAGACCCCCTTCAGCCAAAAATGCTTGCCCTGAAATATGACGATGTGATTTTTAATGCAGCTATTGTTGCTATAAGTGTTATTCACACAGCGTCGCTTTTTCAATCGCTGTTTGCTGCAGTCATTTCCCTGCATCCACTGAATTCCAAAGGATTACGTGGTGGGTGGGGAGAGGAAAAAGGTATTTCCTTTTATCACATGTAACTAAGCTGCTCTCTCATTCCATCACGTCCCTGTGTAATGAAAGAAGAATCCAGGGTGGGCGCTTGGAGTACCTGATTAACAACTTGCCTTGAAACTATTCATTAGGTGTGGAATTCATTCCCCTGACAGAGGGGGAAAGAAAACCCGCACTGGTGCCAGGAGGGCGAGAGAGCTGGTCCTTTACACACTGGCTCCGGATTCCAGTCATCTCCAGGGCATGCAGGTTCTATACATTCCATTTCCCTCCAAAGGTCAGGGAAATTAAGTTGTCCTGGTGCACAATGCATGTACTAGGGAGAATCACGGGAAATCATGGTCGACCTCAAACTCAAACCTGTTTCAACCAGAAGACCACCACACAGATATGAACCTAAAAACCTGCCTCAACCAACTCCCTTTATTTGCCTTGTTTGGGTTTTGCGTCCTTTCTTGATGCCATCATTGGTGATGTTTGAGAGGCAGGTGTTTATAGAAACTACTTCAATCTTACACCACTTACCTTAGATGGAGGGATTATCAAGTATCAGGATAACCACTTAATAATGCAGAGCCATCAAATCTCCTTTAATCTTCTTTTTAAACCTAAACCTTCAAACAATTCACATTTAATGGCAGAGCCATGCAAAATATAAGCATATTTATTTCCTAAATGCTAATAGGAGAGAGAACGATCTCAAATCCATTCATTCACAATCTAATGGTCCCTTTCTTGGTTTATGACCACGAGTAATTCCACTATTATCATCCACTCAAGTCCTGTGAAGGGGGTCCTATGCATTTTTGAAAAAGAGCTAAAACAAATCTTTGATATGTTTGATTTCCTCTCCTTCTCTCAATTGTGTTCGAGCATCCCCTAGAGCAGTGTTTCCCAAACTTTTGACATATGGGTACCCCTTCTATAATTTTTGTAATGCTGAGTACCCCTCCTCAAAAAAAAATAATGGATGTGTTATAATAACAATAAAAATATATTTACTTTTTATTTTTTTGGTACATACACACAAAATAATAATGAATGAAAAATAAAATTATTCATAATAAAATATAAATAAAAGTTATATTATAATAACATTTATGTGCACACCGGACCATCTCACGCCTCACAAGACTGTTTTGACTTGACTCATGAGAATGTAGAATTAGGCGCAGCTAAGCAGGGTGCAGTGCATATCCCCACCAAACTCTTCCCGTACCCCTGGGGGTATGCATACCACACTTTGGGAAACACTGCCTTAGAGCAGTGGTCGGCAAACTCAGAGCCAAATATCATCAAATTTCATTTGAGAGCCAAATTTTTTAAACTTAACTTTTAACACCACTTCTTCAAAATAGACTCACCCAGGCCATGGTATCTTGTGGAAGAGCCACATTCAAGAGGCCAAAAAGCCACATGTGGCTCATGAGCCGAAGTTTGCGGACCACTGCCCTAAAGACCAGGAGGCCATGTGCTAAATTGGGGTGATGTGATGGTAAACGCATCAGACGTGGTTCCTCTCTTAACTCAGCTGCTGTACGTTGGCAGAGAAACTGGTCCTTAAAAAAAGACTTCCAGTGCCTTTGCTCGGACTCTGCAGCTGGACCAGCAGAGCTAGACACCTAACTAGCACACCTTCTGACTTCAGAGCCCCGTTCCCTCCCTGCCACAATGCCCTGCGTTCCCAATCCCAACTTTGCTCCTGTCTTTTTCGAGCCTTCAGCCAGCAAGTATTTACTAACTAAACCTGCACTAGGCTAGATCTTTGTATGCAAAACAAAATCAAAGTTAGCATGTGCTATGGGCACAGAATACTACTTAACAGCACAATATATGAGACGGGTGGTAACAGAAGAAGGCTTGATTATAAAAACAAAAATCAACACAAAATACTTAGCACTTACTATAGGTCAAGCATCATACTCAGGAAGCCTTAATCATCGAGTGGATAATTTAATCCACACAACACTTTCACCAGGTAAATTCTACCATCATCTTAGTTTTACACAAGGGGAAACCGAGGCATGGGACTGGTAAATGAGTGACATGCTCATGGCTGCACATTCAGAGATTCCAGCCCTCAGCAGAGTGAGACAAGTCGGTACTCATAACCACCGCATTATGATGGATGACCATTTGGCGGAAATGGAAGCCTTTGGAACAGTAGTGTCTTTAGAGGTAAGGTGTTATGAAGAGGGCAAGCTACTATAAATTGGAAGCAAGGCAGGGGTCCTAACATGAGCTGAAATTTCCCAGCAGTCTTAGGAAAATTGGCTTTCTGGGACAGAGCATGCGTGCTGCAACAGCAATGATTAAATTAAAGACTTGCTGTAGAATTAGAACCTAATGTTTTGAAAGTCGGGAAAAAAGAGTTTTATCCAGAAGGGAAGTTAATGTTAACTTGCTAATCACTACAGAGTAGAATGGATATCCGGTCTCTCAACCTCATTATATGTAATGATTTTAATAGAATAACTATCAAATATATCTGTTAAGTATATTATTTGTATTTAGAACAGCCATTCCTATTTTTTTAAAGAAAACAAACCAGGAGATTTTTATCTAAAATAAATCCTGGAATCCCTCTTTTTAACTCGATAGATTTCAAATTATCAGTGTATAAAATGTCAACACGGACTTTTTCATTATAAGTACACACCACTGGCTTTCTTAGTGTAAAAGCAAGGCATTTATCTTATGCTAAATGAAATTTCCTATAATTTCCCTCAATGTTTAGTCTCCGAGCTTTTTTAATATCCACAAAGTATTTATGTTTCTCTAGGTCTTAGTATTATCTCCACCTTCCAAACACATACACACACACACACACACACACACACACACACACACACACACACATACACAGGGTAGGTTTGGGATATTGGTTGCCATAATGAACAATGTTATTTAGGATATACTGAGTATCCAGTAGGTCAGTGTTTCCCAAACTTTTGACATATGTGTACCCCTTCTATAATTTTTGTAATGCTGAGTACCTCTCATCAAAAAAATGGATGTATTTTAATAACAATAAAAATATATTTATTTTTTATTTTTTGGCACATACACAAAATAACAATAAACAAAAAATAAAATTATTCATAATAAAATATAAATAAAAGTTATATTATAAATAACATTTATTTGCACACTGGATCATCTCATGCCTCACAAGACTGTCTTGACTTGACTCATGAGAACGTAGAATTAGGCGCAGCTAAGCACGGTGCAGTGCATATCCCCACCAAACTTTGGTGCAACGTGTACCCCCACCAAACTCTTCCCATGCCCCTGGGGGTACGCGCACCACACTTTGGAAACACTGAAGTAGGTGAAATAATCAGGTTTTGTTTTTCCTCTCTTATTCTATTTCTAGTTCATACTTTTAAAACTTCCAAGCATTTTTTTATCTCGCAACCACCTCCAAATCAATGTGTAGATCCTTATGTAACACAGATAAACTTTAAAGCAATGTTCCCACATGGGGGCTTTTGTTCTTTGAAAGTGAGTGGAGAAGCAGCTTTGGGAAGAAAATGAATGTGGGTCAAAACAAAGATGAGGGGAGTTTTTGGAATAAAGCTGAAACTTGATAGAAGCGAGGAGAGCATATAACACTCTATGGCGTGCCTGTGTAATGCTCAGCAGCATTTTCTAAATGAGAGTCTAATTCTTGGTTCAAAGCAGGGCTTTCTATTAAGCGATTGTAATAACATTCAATCCTCCCTGCACTCTTTTACCATGAATAACACAGAAAGAGAGGTTTTATCCCGAGGCATCTGAACTTAAACTTAAAAAAAAAGCATACCCTTTTTTAGTTTCAGTCTGAATAAAAATAGCGTGCTTAGAAAAACTACACTGTAACGGCATGTTCATTTATGGAAAAATTAGGAAAGATTTTACTTGAACAGCATGTCTCCAGTAAATACTGTATTTTTTAAAGTTTCATATATCCAGTAGGCAGTGGCACATCCACATAAAAGAGGAGGAGTCACAGACATACATTCGGATACTTTTAGAAAAATAGTGTCACCAAGTGTTCAGAGTTTTGCAGCTGCCTTTGAGAGCTCGTATTCCATTTTCCAAATGTTAACGATTGGCCTCGAGATCTTTTCTTTTTAGGTCATTGTTTTAATAAAGATCAAGAATAAATTAAGACACTTAATAACATCTCATCTCTTAGTAATGGATGAGGTGAATTGGAATTCTTATATTAATGGCATCGTTCTCCCTATTGTCTATATGTAAACCTCTTTCATCTTATGATAGTAACTGGTTCTAACTAAACCATCTTTCCCCGCGCCTGCAATATTTCTTTGCCTATGATTACCTACTTTAAGCCTGATTCTTTAAACACTATAACTCTAAGGGTAGTTAAGAAGTGTAAAATATTTATAATTAGCATTAGAAATGTACTAAGCTTAAGGTAAACGGAGAATTCCAAATGTTTTAAAGTAGAAACCTTAGAATGCAAATCCAATAATACTTAAATATTAAATGTCTACACAAAATCAAAGTGTTCAATGAAGACTCCTTTTTACTGTTAGTTAAAAACTTCGAAAGTGCGTACCCCAAATTTTAAATGTAACTTCAATTAATATTTTAGAAGGGAAAAAAAGGGTCAAGGTTAAACTGTTTGTCTTCCTTAAGAAGTTCATAATGTCTTTTGTATCTCTGCTCAGGGGGAAAAAAAAATCTCAATGAAACTTGGATATTAAAACCTCCCAGGAAACCAACCATAAAAGCCACTAAGAATTTCACAAGTTTCCCCCCCTCAGGTGTTAATTAAATGATCATTTAACACCGAAATGTAAACACAACATTTTCATCTCCTGACAGCATGGCCTATTAAAACCCGGGGCAATAAAAGTCCTGGTGTTAATGCTGTGAACCCAGTTCCCACCGCCCTCTGAGATGCCTTGTCGTGTCTAAGGTTAAGCATGTAGACACAAAACAAAGCTTGCGCCTACTCGACTTCCAGTCCAGTTTTCCCATCGCCCAGTGACCTAGGTAACACTTGGAGCCATAAAGAATAAATTTAATTTCTCCAGCATTTTGTGAGGATTAGGAACAATTGTCGGCTCGCAATGACTTTTTATCCTCAGAGTCTTTTTTTCCGCCCGGGCATTCCTCCCCGCTCCTAAAAGCGAATCCTGATGGTTTAAGACACAGAACAAACAGAACTTTAAATTAGGCTCTTTTTTTTCAATCAATTGGAACTGGTGGAGGGGAAGCAATCGACCTTTCTCGGCAGTTCTCAGCTATTCACAAGCTTCAGGCTTTCATCTCTCACGGGGAGAAGGAACCTATCCTGATGGGGCCGAGCTATCTTTCCCCATTCTGTTTCCAGACTCATTTATTTCTCTTCTCTTTCTTTTTTAAAAATACTGAATCCAGTTGCCATACTTAGCTGTGCGCGTTCATTTAGGAAAGGCACAGATAGTCTCTTCATAACGTTTCACACAGCCAGGTCGGATCCCAGACCCTGGGGGGTTGCTATCCACAGAAATTTTTACTTTTCTTTGCTTCCTTCCGTGGGATCTAGGATTGTTTGTGTGCTTTTTTTCTAAATTGCTGCCTGAAGTTTCTTAGATCACAATTTATCAGATATCCGCTGTAAAAAAGATGCAGTGATTGCAATTAACTTGGTTATGGGCAAAGGTGAAGAAAAGGACAAATACCCCCTTCGTCTGTCTGCAAAGCTCATGGGCTTACTAAAAGAATGAGTTAGGTTACAACACAAAACGAAACGAAACTAACTTCTCCCTCAAACCTATTTCATAATCTCGTGTTGTTTCATTCCAAAGCGTCAAGAGGCCTGCAATTTGCACTGCAGTTAGACGTAACGTTTAGCCTGAAAATGTACTTTTAAGCCACGTGACCTTTATTAAAGATCATAGCATGTTCCACAGAGCAAATCCTATTTTCATGGTACAAGCTACATTGACACGTTATATTATATCATTTCAAAAATTGAAATTTTAAGCAGTGATAAAAAACGTTCTTTCGCCACATAGGTAAATCTTCTTAACTTTAAGAATAGTTTAGTCAGATACCCTAATTTGTGTTTTTCCTGCATTCTGTTATTCAGGAAAACACATCATTAAAGCAACAGCCTAAATATGTGACTAACATAAGTAGTTTCTGAATCACAGTCTCTGTGTCCATCCCCGTATCATTTTATATAGGAATTTCAAAACTATATGAATCATCAGCTGCGAGAGGGTAAGAGATGTTATTAAGAACAGTCTGGCCTTCATATACCTCATGTGGCCAAATAAGGAGAAATAAAATGGTACAAATGCACATTTTATGTTAATTTGCAGTAGTAAAAAAAATCATCTATGCTCATGCCTCTGTTATTACACTGATAAGAAATGCAAGAAAGGGGTGATTTGCTGACTGGGGGCAAGTTGCAAGGACATCTGTGTGACTATTACTTTTACTTTAGTTTGCAATGCAAGGGTGATAATACCAATGCAATTCTGATCATACTTGAAAGTTGACAACAACCGCTCTTTTGAATACAGCATCTAAATGATCACTTGGCATAGCCTCAGGAGGTAAATAGGATCCTTCACATTTTACAGAGAAGGGAACTTGACACCACAGGGGTCACCTTATTTCCAGAGACAGCAGAGCCACAATCGCTGGGGAGGCTGAATCACCAGCACTCTACACACCATTCCCACTATCAGCGCTGATCTCAGCATCTCAGAACATCATGCAAAGGAAACCGACATGCTGCGGACCCCTCTTCCTCAAATTAATATTTAGGTCAACGTCAGTTACCGGACTCTATTCTTGAGATGGCAATGGCAATTTGATGACTTGCAGTCACATTTTCAAATACTCCCTGATGATGTGACTCCATTGGCGTCTTTCAGATGTGAACACCACATGCTTCAATCCATGTTCCAGGAAACACAATCACTCCCAGAGATGAACTCTCTGTGCTGTGATGCACATATCACACAGGTCATGTGTTAGCCGTGGCTGAGGCCCACGGACACCACATATTACGTGGGGGGGGGGGGGGGCAAACATGATGCCACTTTTCCTCCCAGCATGCATCACTGTGTTCTCCAGACTGAAGTCAGTATGCCACGGGCATTTGTTGGTGGGGACAGAAACATTTGAGTTTGGGAAGGCAGCGCTTTGGATAAGTACAGGTGAGGGGGAGAGACCCTTGCACTTGGCTGTCCTGTGCCTTGAGCGACACCGTGGACTATGCTCTGTGATGGGCAAGAGCAGAAACCTGCAAAGCTGTGACTTTCTCCAGCAACTCGTCTTCTAACAGAGACTGCTTTGAAGTAAAAACTATCCACGTGAGGCCTGGCCAGAATCTCAACTACAACCTTAATATCCACGGGACGCACAGCTTCGAAAGCCTAGGATTACATGTTGTCCAAAAACAAAATCAAAAGTAAGTCCATGCCAAAACCGGTTTGGCTCAGTGGATAGCACGTCGACCTGTGGATTGAAAAGGCCCAGTTCGATTCTGGTCAGGGGCATGTACCTTGGATGTGGACACATCCCCAGTTGGGGGGCGTGCAGGAGGTAGCTGATTGATGTTTCTCTCTCATCGATGTTTCTGACTCTCTATCCCTTTCCCTTCCTCTCTGTAAAAAAAATCAATAAAATATATATTTTTTAATAGTTAAAAAAAAAGTAAGTCCTATCCTATGGCCTGCCCCCGCTTTATTTTTCATAGCAAGTGGGAATGGCCGCTGTGATGTGTATGCAGATAACCCCATACCAAGTCTTTGTCGACCTTCTTATAAACAAATCTTTGCTTATATAATCTCCTTAAATCCAACCCTCCTCCGATAGCTCTACTTTTTTTTTTTAAGTGGCAAGAACTTGGGTCCAAATACTGATTAATAAGTTACTTCATAAAAAGGGCCTTGGTTTTTTAATTCACTGACAGTGTACACTTTGTAAGTTTTCTCTCTCTCTTACCGGCTCTTTGTTTTGAAAGCTGAAGAGCCCATCTGTTCCCCTTAGCAAAATGCCAGCGCTACCAGCGCAGGCAGCAGCTCCTTGCACGGGAGGGTGGCACTGGAGGGTGCACGGACACGCGGGAACTTTCCTCCTCCGTCCACGAGCTATGGGGCAGCCCCAGCAAGAGCAAGCGGCTGCAGCCACCCCAGCGGCTCACGGGATGAGTGATGATGTCGATCTGGCTGGACAACGGTAACCGTAGCAACTGCAACCTGCAATCCCTGCACAATCGCTGTGGGATTGATGGTGGCTGGGGCCAAGGGGCCAAGAGGACAATGCCGCAGGAAGCTGGGCACCTGGCACCTCCGGAGCCCACGCTTTCATCAGAGCCGGCAGAAATTAATTCAAGGGGAATTTGTACTTGGTCTCCGAGGCTGCCTTCTGCTTTTATCCTTAGATAGAAGACTCCTATGAGACTACAAGGACATCAGAGAACTGGAAGGTTCCTTTTATATAAGTATAGTAGTATATTAAATTAGGGTATATGTCTTGCTTAGGTGAGAAATAGGTCCTTTTGATATGGCTATCTCGACCAAAACCCTCCTACGGTTTTGGAAACTTAAGGGGACGAAACATTTAATTAGCCAAGGTATCCTTTAAATGGAATTCGGTCCTCCATTATTCATAATGCCTTCCCGGTGTTACTATTTGCTCATGCAAGTTACAAACCCCGAGCCCGCAGAGATTGAATTCAATACATCAAACACTGAGAGCCTTCTAAAGGCCAGGCCTGCTACTAGACCTTGGGGATAGAAAACAAAATGTTTTCATAACACATGTATACCGGCATTTATATGCACTGCATGGAGAAAGGAAACTAAGTTAATAATTGACAAGTGTACTAGTGGTGATATCTGGGTGGTGAGATGATGAATCATTTCTACTCCCTCTTTTCTATTTGCCTGAATTGTCTAAGCCTTTTTAACACAAACATGTGTTACACTTATCAATATTAAAAAGCAAAAACTAAGGCTCTTTCTATGGGACTAAGCAAAAGGGAAATAAAGACTGCTTAAGTGCATATTTGTTATGCTTTACAAATTCATCTCTAACATCATAAAATGAAAGGTTATGTTTCCCTTTTTTAAAAGTCCCTATTATTATTACCAAAAACAACTTTGAGAATCTGAGGTCCTATATGCTAGCAAATACATGGAACTGACCAATCAAAGTAAGCAGCCAAAATCTATTTGTCTCAGGTAACTAGTCACTGAGGTGTAAAAAAAAAAAAAAAAAAAAAGTCCTTAGATTTAAAATTACTATCTATAATGTTAGATAATTACGTGGCTCTGAAACTCCCTTGTGAAACAGCCACTGGTGAGCCAGCAATAAAAAAATAATAATAAAAAGAAATAAACACAGCTTTAATTCAAAGAAAATGAATCATGAGATCTATGCATTTATTTTTGTTAGTTTTGTTTTGTTTTGGTAGATGCAAGTGAAAAATGAGTTTTTGCTACATGCGTTGGATCCTTAAGCTTACGTTCGAAGCCTGGGTAAATATAATAATACTGAAAGAAATAAACTGAAAACCACAACGCAAATATTTATAACCAAAGACCCAACCGCAGGGCTGCCAGTGAAATTCCTCTCCAATAGGCCCAGCTTAGCAGCTGTAAACTCAAAGTTGAAAAGTGTGACTCACTCCCTGGTAGGTCACCTTTCAGGTGACATTTCTCAGGAAGATTGGTATATGCTACTCATATGCATAATTAATTGCTACTCACACATTTCAATCGATTGCAATTGACCATTTCAAAAGCCACTGAAACCTGTCAGTTAACCAGCTCCAGATTGCCCTAAAAATAATTTTCTTCACTCCTGACATGGATAACAAAAACACAACTTCCGTTTTGGAGGAGGAACCCAGGAGAGGATGGAGCATCTGCATACCTGAGGAAAACGATGTACTGTCTCTTTTAACCTCCAACCGAAGGCCCTCCACTTCCCCTCCACTTACACTTTCCATCTGTCGACAAGTGCTTGTAATTTTATTACACTGTCCTGTAGTTTATGCAGAGTTGGTATTATCTTACAGAGTCCTGTTAATGGACTGGATAAATGGTAATGCTATTTAAACTAGTCTCTTGCTCCAACAAACACAGCTGCAACTGTACTACTATTTCTGAGCAAACATCTTGACCTGAACATGTAGTGCTCTTTCAACCCGTCCAAAGAGAAATTGGAGCAGACAGCAAAGGAAAAGCATATTTGGCCGCGAGCAGCAACCAACCGTGTCGAATCATAATTCATACACAGAGCGCCCTCTCTTCCCTTCGGATTGCATCGGGAGTCCAAAGGCGAGTGCATGAGCTCTTCACCTGGCATCTCATGTTCAACCAAGGGTCAAATGGTGACTATTCCTTATGAAAGGGCAACAAATGCATACACACTCACCGGTGGGGAGAAGTAGGCGTACAGTTGTATGAGAAACAGGGTTTATTCTTGCATTATTATTTATGTATTAATGATTGCATTATTATTATTATTATTATTATTATTTTACCTATTTTTGCCCACCTTTGTCATTTCCAGCACATCAGACTAGCTTTACTCCAAGCAAACAATGGTAAAAATCAAACATCAGTATATGAACAATATAGTAAGCCTGTAAATGTTTTCATTGCTTATTTCATTTACTTATTAAGTAAAATTGTACCAAATAAGGGTTAAAGATACAGTAAGTTTGGGAAAAGAGAGAGGTTCATTAGCATTATGCAACCATTCATAATGAGAAAATAAATTCTAAGTGTGTTTCTTTTGTGAATTCTAGATGTGTATGCCTTTGTTCCATTACATCATAGGGAAACTATGGATTGATTAATATGCACATGCGATAACCAGTCAAATACTTTCCCTGTCCCCAAATATTTTCCCTGTTATTTGTCAAAAATCCTACACCCTTTGCTCTCTGGCCGTGAAGGGAAGCTTCATTTGTAAATGAGCATTTTCAAGGAGTTCTGTATGTAGATGTGCGCCCCTTTTCCCCTGTGTTAGAACATTTCTTTAGGGTGAGCTAGCAGGCACCTGTGTCATCTGAAGGAAATGGGAACTTACGCCCTTCCTCTTGGAAATTACACTCACCAGGCAGTGGGCTTCCCAAGCTTTTGTTCCTTTATTTATTAACAATTCTGCATAGTGGCTGTTTCATTCAAGTAGCGGTCCTCATCATAAACAACTGGCCTCATGCAGCTTGTGAGTGACCCTCTCCAGAGAAAGATTACTGGCTGCTAACAATCCACTAAATGGAATTCAAGTGAGACAACAGCACCTCAGCTCAAAAGAAGATTCCTGATGGGAAGATGCTGAAAAACATGACACCTCCAGGTTTCTCAGAGTATGCAGTGTCTGTGGCAGGTGTCAACCACCAAGGGATTGTAAACATTGAGCCATCCAAGGCTAACTTCAGGAATATCAAAGCAGTCAAGTCCCACTTGCAACCAGTCCCATCTGAAAAACAAAACTTCACTTTCCCTCACTCCCCAGGGGGATCTTGGAGCTATATAGGAACATCACAGCGCTGACTCATTGCCTGGCTAACCATGTCTCATTTTTAAAACGCTTTTAAATAACTGAAAATTCTTGCCTGAGAGTTTTATGGGCTCTCTTTCTTTAATGTTTGAAGTCCCCTTCATTCATAGAGCAGCTTACGTTACAAAATTTTAACAAACCGGAAAAGAAAATCCCTTGTGATATTGTACTATGGGATAGGGTAAATTAAAAAGAAGAAGAAGAAGAAGAAGAAGAAGAAGAAGAAGAAGAAGAAGAAGAAGAAGAAGAAGAAGAAGAAGAAGAAGAGGAAGAAGAAGAAGAAGAAGAAGGAGAAGAAGAAGAAGAAGAAGAAGAAGAAGAAGAAGAAGAAGGAGGGGGAAAAAAAAGTGATAACCGAAAATGGTCGTCTGGTAGAGGACTCTGAACTGGATTATATCACCTGGAATGAAGAATCTTAAAAAAATTAACCCAAGTACTTCTAAAAAACCAAACTTTCTTGTTTCTCAGAAATAGTGTTCAGTTTCTTCACCTCTTTAGCTTGAGAACTTAAATACTAAATAACAGTTATTCTGTTTAAATTTTCACAGCTTCTTAGGAAATGGACACTTTCCTAAAAATTGTGAATTGTTTCTAGAAGCACACTATTAGCAACGTGGTAGTTTAACAGTGCTCACTGAATACTAGCCTTGAACTCAATGCTTCCAAGTCCCCTCAATCACCCAACATTAAAGCAGAAAGAATACTCTTAAACCCATTTCTGTGATCCTTCTTAGAAACTAAGCACAAGTATTTAAAGACTAGAGGCCCAGTGCACAAAATTCATGCACAGGTGCAGTCCCTAGGCCTGGCCAGCAATCGAAGCGTGGCACATTTGGTCTCCAGAAGGCAGTCAGTGAGTCATATTGGTCTGGCATGGAAAGGCAGGTCATATTGGTCTGGCATGGAAGGGCAGGTCCCAACTGACCTCTGGGCCCTGGGTAGCACCTGGGCCCTGGGGCCCCCTTGGACCGCTCTCTGTCTGAGTCATGGAGCCCATGTCCCCCTGCAGAGATGCAGTGACCAAGGCCAGACACTGGGAGCCTCTGGGCTGCCCAGCAGCACCACATGGAAGCCAGAAGGGCAGCATGCTCTCTCCAGACCAACGCAGGCCATATTCCATGCTGCCCCCTGCTGGTCAGTGCACATCAGAGTGTGCAGTGGAACTCCAGGTCTCCCATTAGAAATATGGTTGAACAACTGCCCGAGGGGATAATTTGCACATTAGGCTTTTATTATTTAGGATAAGGATCAATTTATATACATACATAGAACCTTTATTACAGCTTGTATCCTATTTCCTGGGTAAAACTAGTCCAGAGAATTATTGTTTAAAAAGGCAGTCTCTGGGCTTCTTTCTTTAATTTTTTTTCTTTTCTTTTTTTTTTTTTAAATTTACTTAAAGAGAGCCAATTAATCATCTGGGAACACAAAATGAAGAAAGGCTGCTAGGTCAGTGGTTAGCAAACTCATTAGTCAACAGAGCCAAATATCAACAGTACAATGATTGAAATTTCTTTTGAGATCCAAATCTTTTACACTTAAACGTCTTCTAACACCACTTCTTCAAAATAGACTTGCTCAGGCCATGGTATTTTGTGGAAGAGCCACACTCAAGGGACCAAAGAGTTTGGTCAGGTTGCTTTTGTTCCGGCCCTCCGGTCCAGTTTAAGAACCCATTGTGGCCCTCGAGTCAAAAAGTTTGCCCACCCCTGCTCTAGAGGACGATAAGGTGTGTTGTCAGCTGGCCACACCTTACAGGCTGGGGAGGTTCTCTCTATAGTGAGCTGAGGTGTCAGGAGGTGCCCACAGAGATCCTGGCTCCCTCGGGGGCAGGACTGTGGAAGGACAGTCCTCCCTCTTCTGGAACTGACAACAATGCTGAGCTTGTAGGCTGCAGAGCCTTGGCCACAGAATCAAGTTCAGAAGAGAGCAGTCTGCTCCCTTTCCCTACACATGCGACCAGATGAGACTTCCCACCACCCAGGTGGGGCCATCCTGAGCAGTGCCCTCTATACAGCCCACAGTTTTTCCACAGCATCCGTGCACATCAGTAATCGCGGCGATGTATTTTCCCAACACCGTGGCTTATCGCCCTTCTCCATAAAATCACTCCCCTGGCTGAAAATCTAGTTGTAAAAGCTTTCTAAAGTCTGTTTTCACTATTGAATATTAGGTGAGCGAACAAGCATTTCAGGGAGGAAAAACTGATCCTGCCTAAAACTCGCATTACTCCCCTTCCCAAACCCTTCAGTGATGTCCTTGATAGGAAACCCTTAGTCATTCAGATTGGGAAGTTTGGAATTCTGGCCTTAAAGGGAACATATAAGAAGAAATGTTCAGTCCTCTTTAAGTATCTGATCATACTATTTCCAGACCAGTAGTTACAGAAACCATGTTTAAAAAGCTACCATTCAGAACCCCACCTTGGTAAGGAAATGAGGCCAACTTCCCCGGAAGAGGAAGTGTGGTGGCATTTTCCCCTTCAGAACTGAATCAAGTGCCCACAGAGAAGTCAGGTAGATCGCCTCCCCAGCATCGCATGAGCCAACCAGAACAATGCCATCACAATAACATACTCATGAACAAGCCAATGCTAAGCAAACAAAACCACTGGAATCACTGGGAGACCAACCTTCAATTTCCATTGAAAACAAAGGCAAGCTCTTAATCCATGAACCTGGTGATGAATACAGGAAAACACGTGGAAACAAATCCGACATACATTCCATAAAACACAAGCAAAGGCAACCACTTCGGTCTACTTACAGCCTGTAGAGCTTCGAAGTCCCAAGGAACAGCAACTCGGGAAACAGCTGAAGGTGATTTCTGTTTAGACGCCTTTTGAGGAAGAAAAAGAAAAAAAAAAGCATCTGTTACACAGAACATACCCAACAAGGAGACTTTGATTTGGCACTGTCATGCCTCATCCTGTTTTGCAGGAGAGAGAGAAATGACATTCAAGAGAACCCAAGCATTGCAAATCAAAAGTTGGTTACACCTTTTATTATGTGAGTCTTGAAGGCAATTTTCCATTATGCTTACTCAGATCATGATTACTGGGGCTACACTACATCCCGTGCAATTCCAGTCAACCGGAATATACACAATGAGAAAGGAATTGGCTCCGAGTCTGGTGGCTGGGGAAGGAGAGCGTTCAACCTTCAGCAGAAATATCACAGTAATGGCACCCTAAAATAATTTATTTTCTGTCCCAAAAGGCCTAGGTTATCAGTCAAGGCACTGTGGGGAGATTAAACTTTCAATTTTGTTAGCTTTTCATTTAGTTCGGGGGTGGGAACCTTTTTGCTGTCAAGGGCCATTGGATAGTTATGACACCATTCGCAGGCCATACAAAATTATCAAATTAAAAATTAGCCTGCTGTATTTGGTCAAATATTTAATTCACTCACCCCTAATGCCCTGACAGAGCCAAAATCAAGTGACATTGCAGGGCCCTACATGGCAGGTGGGCCAGATGGTCCTCACCTCTGACTTAGTTGCAGAAAGAAATGTGTGCGAAAGTGCCAGTGTAATAGGCAAAATCAGAGGAAAACCAAAAAGTTCAAATCTGGACTTGACCCTTGACTGAATTTGATACTGACGTATTACTAACTGGTGTCCCAAATGCTTAAATTGTGTTTTTTTAAATAGGTAGCTAATATTAAATGACATAAATATTTTAGAAAAGAATGAGATTACAACTCTAATTTAAGTCTCAATGCTATGTAACTATTTTTTTTTTAGATCATGCACTTTCACTAAAGACTGGGCCAATCCCGACCTACATGTATGAATACCCCAACCTCCTCATGTCAGGTGTACAATTTAACATTTCAATAAAAATGAATTTGTATCACTTTGCTTTTCCCAAATGTGAATAAAATGATGAAAAACTGATACAGAATTCACACTTAAATGACATACTATATAGCACTAGAAAAGGGTAAGAAGTTCCAAAAATTCATGTCACACTGAAGAAATTGGAGATATTTTGTAAGTCCTAAAGATAAATGTTCAGGGGACAGCAAAGGAAGGCATATCAATCGATGGTGACATATTTAAATGGTCACCATGGTGGAAGCAGAATTACACGTTTGGTCTCCAGAGGGCAGACATGGCCAAAGGATTACAGCTCTTAAGAAAGTAGATGATGGAAAAGACCATCCTAGGAATCACAGATACTAAGAAATGGGATGATCTGCCTTTAAGACTCCCAAATTCATGTCCCACAGGCATTCAGAGGCTTCCCGATTTCTTTTTCCCCTGCGAAGGGTGCAGTGACAAAAACTGCAGGAGGTGAGAAGGTGGGCAGGTGGAGTTTGGAACTTCCTCCAGCTCTCAAATGCCGAGGCTACGATGGCTACCACAGCTTTCATTAGTGACTCATTTTGTGGGGAAGCTGGTCATCGCCGGAAACACTCCCAGCACTTAGTAAAATTCATACTCACAGAAGACATGCCAAGACAAACAGGGGGAAACAGTAAGATTAGTGCTGAAGGGATACACTATCCCCCACTTCCACTGATGGTCATGAAGAAAGCACATAACAAGGTTAATGCTAAAGTGCAACCAAAGCTTCTATTTTTTTTTTATTTGCAGAGCCTGATTCTGAGGAAGGAATGCTCTCAGAGTCTACTACTATATGATAAAAAAAGTATGTTATTTACTTATGACTTGTTGTTTGTTTGTTTTTTTAATGAGTTACACATATTCACAAGAGTAGTAATGAGGATTTTTCTAGGGAGGCAACCAGTCCTGGAAAGACGCCCAGTCGTCAAGAGCCAGCCCTGGTTTCTAAAGGACAGAGATGGGCTCTCTTCATCTGAACCAAACCATCAGAGTAAGGAACATCATCAATGATTCTCCAGCCACCCTAACCCACCCCTTCAAGCCCTGTCCCTGCAGGGGCTGCGCTCTGTGTGGGCTGCTTTCCCTTTCCTCCAAAGGAACTTTCTGACATCCTCCGTGAAACTGTCCTCATTCCTCCAGTAGTCAGTTCCTTCCTTTGCCGCAACCCCATGTCCCCACGGCATTTGATAAGTAAGAGTCGGTCATGCTGCATTGCAGGCACTCACTCCCCCTAGCCTGTGGCTCTTTGAGGATAAAGATGGCGTCTTTGTATTCTCTCCCTTCTTCCTGGCACTCAGTAGGTTCTTAGGAAAGAGAAAGACCAGTCTTTTTGCATTGTGATAGAATCCAGCAAAGCCCTGCCATATGTATTTCAAATTCGGCCAACTTTCCCCTGGCCTGCTCCCTGAGGTACATGCCCTGAGTTTTACCCACCGCCACACTTGCTTTCATGTGCCCTATGGAGCAATTACCTCCTTTCTTAATACCATCTACAAACTGGAAGGAATTCAATATATATTGATTGATTTCAGAGAGGACAGGAGAGGGAGAGAAAGATAGGAGCATCAATTATGAGAGAGAATCATTGATCAGCATGCCCCCTACTGGGAACTGAGCCCGCAAACCCAGGCATGTGCCCTGACCGGGAATAGAACCCTGACTTCCTAGTTCATAGGTCCATGCTCAACCACTGAGCTACACTGGCCAGGCAGGAATTCAATGTTTTTTTTAAAAATTCAGATATATAATGCAGTGATAGCTGCTATTAGATTTTTTTGTTGTTGTTGATGGGCCTACATTAGTACTATTTCAGATATTGTGAGAAAGTAGATAAGCATTCCTAAATGACGACCCAAAATAATAGAATGCTGAAAATTTCCTTCTCACCAATCTTTCCTTGGGAAAAACATACCTTCTCTAGCCCATTTCTTAAATATCAATGAAGGAACCACCTGAAAATAAGCCACCAAGTTTTATTGTAAAAAGAAACTGTCTCTATGTTCAGCGTTGCTTTACATATCTGTTTAAAATAGCTAGAGTTGAGACTAAATGAAAAATAGATTTATTTTCTCTGAATTAAAATCATTTATCATCATTCCATGAAATTTATTATGAATAATCTTAATATGTCTACACCAACCATGCTTACAAGACAAGGTAATATCATACAAACTAGAACGGATAAGTGATATTGTAACAGGCACAGAAAATCAATATGACTATGCTTTCTCCTTTAAAAGAGTATTAAAACACTTCTGGTTCCTGTTCTTCTATTCTTTCTTTCATCAATACTAAGAATAAATGGAAACACAACATTAAAATAAAAAGGGACACTATTCTATAATCATCAACCAATTAAGAAGAAATTTATAATCAGAAATTCTGGTGCAATGACCAGAAATTAAATCCTTAAATTGAAGGGGATACTTAAAAAAAATCCAAAATTACTTTAAAGACTATGAAGGTGCATAACTACTTCTAAAAAGTGCTGGAGTAAAAGCAACCTCGCTTCTTCTAATGCCACAGAAGACTTCCTAGCGGCTTGAAGATGCAGGTGCCATAATAATAACTGTAATGTAAATCAGTTAAAGAAGTTAAAACCAGCCGAAACTGGTTTGGCTCAGTGGATAGAGTGCCGGCCTGTGGACTGAAGGGTCCAGGTTTGATTCCTTTCAAGGGCATGTACCTTGGTTGCGGGCACATGCCCAGTAGGGATTGAGCAAGAGGCAGCTGATTGATGATTCTCTCTCATCAGTGTTTCTTAACTCTCTCTCCCTCTCCCTTCCTCTCTGTAAAAAATCAATAAAATATATTTTTTTTTTAAAGAAGAAGTTAAAACCAGACAGTCCCCGAACAGGAAAAAAGCACACGGGGAATTAAGGGTGTCTCTGAGGAAGGTTTCCAGGAGCCAGCATACATTAGCTCCATGAGCAGACGAGGCGGGTCAGTTCCCTATTGTTCTGAGCAAGGATACTCCATTGTATCCAAGGAGAGGTGACACAGACTTAGTGACATCCAGCTCGTGTGTCAGCACCAGCCGGATGGAATCTGTCCGCAAGATCTCAGGGCTGATGGAGAATCCTCCGGATGGGAATTCATGGCTTCAGAGAGGTGTACAGTGAGTCTCGGAGACACTTTTCCATAAGACAAAAATGAGAGGGATCCCAGTAACTGCTTTCTGGGCTGTGGGCTGTTTCCGAGCGTGCCCTTCAGAGGGCGAATGATCCGCCTGCATCGCACAAAACAGCTGTCCTCTGAAATGCTGATTCTTCACAACCTCACTTTGAAGGGCAGCCTGAGCATTATTGACAAGCATTGTTTCACATGTCCGCCTGCTGCTCCTGCGATTTGCCCACTGATAGAGGTTACAGTCTCTTATTGTTTCAGTGTGCACCTCCATTCAATCAGGATTCGCCCCCTTCACCCCAATTCGAAGTGTGAAGTGAAAACAGTTTTACCAAAGCCAGTGAAAAATGTATGCCTCATATTTACCCGTAATTGTCAACGTAAGGTGTTTTAGCAGCGTGCCTGGTCTGTAACAAGTATTTGATAGATGCTGCCTTACAGGGTCTATCACTTACAGAATCCTATTTCACATATGCACTGAGTAGACATATTATTATGATCTCTCAATGCATATTAATCTGGCCACTCATTGCATAGCCTATATAATAAAAGGCTAATATGCAAATTGTCCGGTCAATCAGGAGTTTGATTAGCAGGCAGGCTGGCCAACCACCCATGTCCCCTCTCCCTGGCCAGGCTGGCTGGACCATCCATGCACAAATTCATGCACCGTGCCTCAAATGTGTATGTGTACACACACACACACACACACACACACACACACACACAGAGTGTCCAGATTATTATGCATTCAGAGATCATAATAACCTGGCCATTCAGTGTATAAATACCTTCTCAGTTAAATTTTCACTGTTTTTTTCAAAATGCATGATCTCCACATTTTTTAAAGCAAAGATTTTTTTAACATTTAGCTACTATTAGATGAATAACATACAATGCATATTTCAACAATGATATTGATCATATCATCTTTTATATTTCACTAGAGGCCTGGTGCATGGCGGGGTCCCTTGTCCTGGCCTGTGGGGATCAGTGGACCTCCGTGCTGCCTCAGTCCAGCCTTACCCACCGGCTCATCAGGCTCCAGCCCTCTACCCATGTCCATCCCACACAGCACGAAGTAGTGCGTGAAGCAGGCTGCCGGGAGGAGCCTGAGCCTGGGTGCCGCACCTCGCTGCTCTGGCTCATCCAGGCCCCGCTGTGCCTGCCACAGCTGCTCAGGAACACAGGGGGTTTGTCCAAGAGAGGCTAGTGGCAGGGGGATTGTCCAAGAGAGGCTGGTGCTGCCACAGCTGCACTCACCAACCATCAGCCTGGCATCTGGCACCTGTCTGTTGGCTGAGCAGCTTAGCGGCACTCCAGCTGTGGGAGTGCACTGACCACCAGGGGGCAGCTCCTATGTTGAGCATCTGGGCAGCTCCTGCACTAAGCATCTGCCCCCTGGTGATCAGTGCAGGTCATAGCTACCGGCCGATTGGCCTGTTGCTTAGACTTTTATATATATAGATGGTAAAGAGATCAAAACTTTTTAGTAAAAATGTCGCTTCCTCTTCACTCCCCTCAGTTCTTGGTATTTCTCTGCATAGTCAGAGAGATTATGAGAAATACTCTACAATGAAACTTGAAGGGGATTTTATACTTTCTTCACATCTCTTCTCATCATATGCCATATGATAAAAGAGTCAGAATGAAGACAATAGTAGATATGAATGTTCAAAAGTCAAATTCATTATATTTCCTTTTCATTAGACTTGTACTATAAAATAATTCTTAAACTGAGCTTTGGAAAAAAATAGAAAATTCTGAAATACATAACCCTTAAAGTACTGAGCATGTGGTAAAACTATGCACATTATCTTATTTAAATCACATACCACACCGTTATAAGATATAATAATCATCTTTGTCCTAAAGGTGAAGAAACTGAAGTTCTCAAAGATAAAGCAATTTGATCAAGATCTCACAGTAGAATTGAAACCAAGGGATTCCAATGTCACTCCCATCTTTTCTTTCAGATTTTAAAAGGAGGGAGAAGTTTGTATCGGCTTAAAAAGCATAGTTAACAGTACAACCAATGAGGACTTGACATGTTCCACAGGACACTGACAGCTGCAGAGAGAAAGGCCAGATGCCTCAGCAGAACCTAGAGCAATAGCTCATGGCTGGGGAACACCCACTGACCAGAGTGGATGGACCCTGAAAACCAGATAATCACATACATTTTTTTGCAAATATTATCTTAAATCAATGTTCTAGTTGTATTACTACCAAGCCCTCCCTACACTCTCATTCTGATAAATATTCCTTCCCGAACAGCAGTAAAAAATGAGAGAGAGAGAGAGAGAGAGAGAGAGAGAGAGAGAGAGAAAGAGAGAGCCAGCCATGTGAAGCCAACTTTACACTCTATGTAAAGTTGGGAAATTCGGTCTAGAAGGCATACTCCAAGCAGAAAGGTATCCAACAGGAATGAAAGACAATTCGATGTAAAATATTTGACCTTCACTGCTTCCACACACACATGGTAACAGTGCAAAGTAAACAGCTCGTTTCGGGAGAGGTATGAAAGACACAGCATGCAGCAAACACTGTCACAAAGGATGAGCCCCAAACAGATGTGGGAAAAATACACAGCCCGCTGCTTCGGCATTGATAACACGGCTCCCAAAGAGCAAACAGGCCTTCTCACCACTTCAAGGCCCATAAAACACGGTGCATGAGAAACGCTGTCAGATGGGTTCAGGGTTCGGCTACACTTCTAACACGGCACGGGCAGTAAAGCCTTAGGACACCCTGGTCTGTAAATGTCATGTAAAATAGTTCAATACCACTCACATACAGGTGCGAATAGACATGTCATCGATATCACTCTATCCTTGGACATGTGTATATGACGCAGTGTGCATCCGCTGCCTCAGTTCATAAGGTTTGATATGTTCTTCAAAGAGCCTTTCCCAAGAAGATCACCGCACTGCTTTTAAACTCGACGGCAAAGTTTCCAGAGAACAATTCTTCTGAGATGAGCTTGCGTTCTCTTCCAAGGAGATTAGCCTGTGAGTCTGCCTGCACGTTAAGAAAAGGCATGTGCTCTGTGTTGTCCACAAACTGCAGGGTTACTCAGAAGAGGGACTCCCTATCCCTCCCTGGTGAACAAGGGGGAAAAGGGGCTCTCCTTCAGACCTGCTCCTCAGCCTTTTCTCTACCTAAACTTGTGTGTAACCAACCACCTGTGACAAAACCCCAGCCTCAGCCTCACTGGCTGCCACAGGCTTACCTATAAACCGTGTGTGCAGGCAGAAAAACCAACGCAGCGCCACCTTAAAAAGTAACAACCAATGTGCCTTTGGGGTATCCTTGCAGGCTAGTGTAGTGTTGAGGCATATTTAGGCTAGGCTAAACCGGGAGTTTAGACATTTGTGAATGAAAATGAGTACATTCACATCATCTTCGGAGAAACTTTAAAATAGTTAGGGGACAGGTTTATTTCCCAGGATTCCTTAGATGGCTTTACTATCATATTAGGACTCCCGACCAAGTGAGTAGGAAAATTGTAATTCGCACCCAAAGAGTTTAAAGCAATGCTGGTTTTAAAAGGACACATCCGCACAGTGCTGGTAAGAAAAGAGGAGCAGCTGAAACTGGTTTGGCTCAGTGGAAAGAGCGTCGGTCTGTGGACTGAAAGGTCCCAGGTTCGATTCCGGTCAAGGGCATGTACATTGGTTGTGGGCACATCACCAATGGGGGGTGTGCAGGAGGCAGCTGATTGATGATTCTCACTCATCGATGTTTCTAACTCTCTGTCTCTCTCTCTTCCTCTCTGTAAGAAATCAATAAAATATATTTTTTTAAAAAGAAAAATAAAAGAGGAGCAGCCCTTGCCTTTTTCATTTCTGCAATTTCCTCATGGTGAGGGTATAAACTGAGGGTCAAGTTAATGAAAAGCCTGATGTCCAAGGTTTTCTATGGTATGTGATTGGTTGTCATTAAGATAATCTAGGCCTAAAAGCATTTCACTTGGCATTTAAGCATTTCTTTGTAAGTAGGGTAAAATGCCCTAATATTTTTGACAACTTTGAAATTTTTCAAAGACCTTTTCACACTCTTGCATTTGTGTCATTAAGAAACTTGCAAAAGCAGATGAATCTCACTAGTGAAGCACGGAAATGGCCTGGGTCTCATTAAAAAGCCTAAACTGATCTCCTATGACCAGCAGAACCCCGTAAATTGTAAGTGAACAACCAATGCCTAGCCCAGCACACAGAAGTCCTGGGTCCCAAAGTGATTGTTTTGACTCTTATGCACCAGCCAAGAAATTCCTAGAATTGACGGTTCTGCATGTAGACGTTATTCCAGATACATGCAGGTATCATCTGTAAAGTATTTTTTAAAAAAGTATTATTTCCTAAAAGTTCAGCTCTGTACTGTAGTTTATTTGTACTTTGTTTTCCTTAATTAATTTCCATTGCACTTAGTTAATAACTAGTCATGTAAGAGCACTGGATTTCATCTGAATGTTTTGATGAAGCAGGAAGACCTGCTTATAGAATCTACCCAGCGCACCTTCTCTAGGCTTCGTTTCACTCCCAGATGTGCAGGTGTTACTGGCAGCACTGGGCATCCACGAAAAGGAGCCACTGGGGGAACAGCAGCTCTGGGAGAACATAAGAAACTGTATTGCGTGCTCATGCTGTGTAAGCCTGAACAAAAGTTATCTCTTTTACAATGATTCATAAGCATATTCTGATGCTCATCATACCAGCTGATGTTGTTTACTGCACAATAGAAAGAAGCGAGAAGAGAGAGGGAGGGAGAAGATTTTAACATCTATCTACTTGAGATTTTCACTAATAATCTTGTGTGTCATTGATTCTTTTAGCTGGGAAAAAAAAATCCCTCTCTTCTAACAATAATGATTTGACTTACAAATAATGACTTGCTCATTCTATGATAAAATTTACTTCAACTTAACAACATGACCCTGTTTCCTACAGATTAAAAGTTGGTTTTCTAAGAAGACACAAATGTTATTTTCTGTTTTCAGATTTGTCTTCCTCTGTAGATATAAAACTATATAAACATGAAATAAAATGGGGGGAAAAAGCTTATAGTTTTTTTAGTATATTTTTTATTGATATTTTACAGAGAGGAAAGGAGAGAGATAGAGAGCTAGAAATGTCGATGAGAGAGAAACATCGACCAGCTGCCTCTTGCACACCCCCTACCGGGGATGTGCCCGCAACCAATGTACATGCCCTTGACCAGAATCGAACCTGGGACCCTTCAGTCTGCAGACCGACACTCTACCACTGAGCCAAACCGGTTTCGGCAAAGCTTATAGTTTTAAAATACTCACAAACATCATTTGGAATTGCTTTGATTTTACCATTTTAAAATGAAAAAAAAATCACTTAAAGCCATAAATTGCATACAAATAAAATTAAGTTTATTTATTTTTTTCTTCTCACAAAGAATGAAAACTAAGTTACTATAAATATTGTATGAATGGCATTTACAACATGAGTCTGCTATTATACACCTTTTCAGAATCTGGACTTTCCATTAAAAATTCACATCTAAATTGCTAAAAAACAAAGAAACATGTAAGCTCATACAACATATAATTGCTTAAAGGTTAACTCATTGATTATTTCCTTTCTCTTACACTGTCTCTTGGAACTTAAAAAAAAAAAAAGGCAATGTCTGTGATGTTAATGATACCTCCAACAAAAATAAGGATATATACCACAGGCCATAGAAATTTTATTGTAGAGCTCCCTGGATAGCTTTTGTTTATTTTTACGTTTTAGGATAATATTCTTTTAAAAAAGTTAAAATAGTTTGCTGCACAGTACCTGGACTGCATGCATCCTTAAGCAAAACTGCCTTTGCATTTAATGTATTTTTAAAAATAAATATTTGAAAAGTGTTTCCACAATACTCCTAAGAAATGGTTTTGAATTCCTGAGTCCCAAGGAGATGAATTGGCTGTCAGATAACAATGTGCTTCCATCAGATGGACTTGGCAGTTGTAAACAAAAGGAATTTTCTCAGCTTTTCCTCACAAATATGAAATATTTGCTCTCGGCCAACAGCTGGGTGACTTAAAGAAGTCCTGCATATATATTAGTTTTCATTCAAAATTACAAATCCTCCTCTCCTACTCTGCAACATCTGATCACATCTTAGTAGAGCAGAAAATTGTTCCGCGATGAAGTGACATTCCCAGGGGAAGTCAAAGTCAAAAATTAGAACCTACTTACAGCTCTAATCAAATTTCAGATCATACGGCATCTGGTTAATAATTTTTAAGAAAAGTTAATTTATTCAAGAGGAAAGATTAAATGATACCCTGGAGTGGCTTGAAAAATGATGAGAAAGTTTGATAGGTTATAATATTTCTGAAAACGTTTTACTATACAACCTAAATAGAAACGCCATCAAGTTTCCCACAATAATTTACAAGTTGTTTTAGACAAAAATATACAGATTTCCATGTGACAACTAGTTAAGTCAAGTTATTCATGAAAAAAACTGTTAATGTTTAAATGATAATTTAAAATCATGTATTCTACTTATTAAACATTAAAATTATATCTATACCTCTTTTTAAGTGAATGAATTAAAAATACCTTTACAAGGTATTAGCTAGTCATAAAAGCCTATGAAGGAAATCAAAGAATAAATATTTTCAGAGTATTTTTATATGAAAAATAGGTTATGAACTCATGGACTTTGCTATGAATTTAACCAAATGTTCGCCTTATGTTTGTTCCTCTTCCCAAACCTCCTCAAAGTAGTGATTTTAAATTTACTTTTAACAAATATTCCCTATATTGTAAGATTCACCATGGATAAAATTTTATAGTAAGAATTATAGTGAAAATTTTATAGTAAAAGAAATTAGGCATCTCTGTGTTTAATGCATCTAAGGTGATAAACATATATCCTATATATTTATACATATCTTATAAAGCGTGTTTCCATTTAGAGACAATTACACAGAATTAACTTTTGCCCTTAGGTCCAGTGAATGTGAATGTACAATGCCTAAATTAACTTCATATTTCATTATTTTAAAGAAGCATTTTATTTTTACCTAAGGTACCTATTAAAGCAGGCATGGAAACATTAAAATAGTCCTTGCTACTTTTAAAAGAACTGTATTTGCCCTTAAAATGCAAATCTACTAAACTTGAGTTATCAAGACATATGAGACATGGAATTCATACATCAAATTACAAAGTGTGTAATTCATCCTAATTATTACAGACAGATGTTTTGTCCTTTGTAGATACACACTGTAGATATAATATAATAAGGTAATATATACACCAATCCTTAAAATTTTGTGTCTGAAAAAAATATATGTACTTTAAAATCTGAATTACATTTCCCTTTTTTGGAAGAAAAAAAAAAGAACCATGTTAAAATAACCACTCTGGGAAGACATAATTCTTACTTTCATATCTGTTAATCTTTAAATGATTTTTTCCAGCAGAAAAACTTAGAAAGTTAATATAAAATAATGAAATACAATTGTGAATAGAAGTAAGTAACAACATTCACCATTAAATATCACAACGCAAGTCTTTATCGTTAAGAATATAAAATAATTCTCCAAGCATCACTGATGACACACAAAGAAACAGCATGGGAATGAAAATACTATCAGCAAAACTTTTCTTTTCCATAATACACCATAAATGTAAATAAAATGACCACCTTTCTTTCTACATAAGCAAATAAAACAAACTAGATGACCAATAAGAAAACCATGTACACCTCAAAGTACCAAAGCAGTGGTTATCAAGGAAATAAATGTTTCAGGAAAGTAAGTCTGTATTTTTAGCTTTATTTCAAATGAGTCCTATTTATGCAACAACCACAACAAAAAGTATTTTTTTTCAAATGAGTCTGAAAGCCACTTATTCAACCTCTTGTTTCTATAGACTTTTAAAACTTAAGACATGAAATTGAAGGCAGGACTTTGAAATTCAAGTATTTTTAAAAACAGTTATGTCGTCATACGCTTGGAATTGAAAATACTTACAGTCTCTCCAGTTCTTTAAGATCCTGAAATGCTCCTCTCTCAATGGTGCTGATCTTATTCTCCATAAGCTGACTGAAATGCAAAACATAGCAGGAGTCTTAATGCTAGCCCTCGCCGACAGAGTAAGTTTCACTTCAGCAACTGAAATGTGCAACCTCTTTCCCTTTCCCTTTATAAAGTTAAATCTTGCTCTGGTTTGAGATTCAATTATCAAACTTAATGATGACATATTTGAGAGAAGTCGGGGAGGAGAAATAGCATCCACATCCCAAAACTTTCAGGAAAAAATCCTAACAGTGACATGAAATTTCACTGGTCACAACTCTGCACCTTAAAAATAGAGTATTTTCTGGAAAACAACCCATAGCACTGCAGCTCTGATGGATGTTGTTTGGTAAACTGACTTTCAACTGAGGTCTTAACTAAGAGAAGAAATATATAATAATTCATCACACACATAGTACAGTTAAGTTATGGATATGCGTCAGAAATTGGATGCATTAATAATGGCCAAGTGTGTCTTTTAAAAGAACACTGAACACACAATGATCCAAGTATGCGTCCACTGTAACAGAAATATTTACAAACCTCAGGGGGAAAGAATTTTACATTATATTGAACCTCAAATGATGTTTCGCTCTGAACTAATTTAACTCACTAATTAAAGAAGTAATTCAATTACACCCATTTTATAAAAGCTACAGAGATATAAAATATGAGAATTAAAAATATGACCAGTGTACTTTTATAAAACAAAAATTTCCCATCATATACTCTGGAGAAAGCTGGATTGATTTTAATTTTAGAAAAGGCTCAACATTTCTATATGAGTAATAACTTACAGACCCATTTATATTATTTCTAGTGAATCTGAAATCCTAAAAGTGCACCAAATCTCTCACATTACTTATTCATATTGTGAAAGTAAGTATTCTACATTTTTATATGTCTAAGGCACTTATGGTATGGCATTGCAAACACTCTAGGGCATTTCTACAGTACTATTTGTATGGCCTGCATCCAATCTTAAAATAAAAGCCTACATTTCAACAAAAGTTGTAGTACAGTGATAAATTAAAAAAAAAGAAGAAGAAAACAAAGACCTTTTAAATGTTTATGTTTTTGTTATTGGGACAGTTTTTACTACTGAGACCAGTGGCAATTTAAAATATGCAAGCTTAAAAAAAAAGAATATTATTCAAAACACAAAAGAACACACTTACAGAACTCTCAGATGTCTGAGCCCGGCAAAATCCATTTTGGTAATCCGTGTGATGTTATTTCCATTCAAATCCCTGAGAGGAAACAAAAAAGAAAATGAAAGTTCCACTTTATTTCTATCAATAGCTAGTTAAAAAAAAATAAAAAAGCATAAACTAAATAAGAACTTGAAGTGAAAGGTCAGTTCCAATGACTAAAGTAGTTTACAAAGTAAAAGAGATAAAGTGGTAACCTTTGTAGGATTTTTAAAAAGTGATTATCAACAAGTTTACAGAGTCCCTACTTGCTGGCATGAGACAGGAAAATGGATTATCTTGTTATAAGAAGTGCTCTTTTGTGCATGTATAGGAGTGCTTTCAACTTTCTTTTTTGTTTTGTTTTTGTTTTTTACTTTTTAATCATTTTTATTTTTTACACTGACATTCGGTGCTACAGTAGTTTTCAGGAGTATGTATGCCCCAGTGATTAGACATTGTTTAAATTACTATGTGATCATTCTGGTAAATCTTACACCCACCTGACACCATACACAGTTATCAGAATATTGTTGATTCTGCTATGCTTTACAGCCTCATATAACCAAGTTATACTTCATAATCACTTCACCTCTTGTCATTCACTCCCCAAACCCATCTCAACTGGCCACCATCAAAATGCTATCAGCCTGTGGCTGTTCTGCTTGCTCACTTATTTTGCTTTTTAGATTCAATTGTTGATAGATATGTATCTACAGCTGTTTTGTTGTTCCTATTTTTAATATTTTTCCCCTTCTTCTTATAAAGGACCTTTTAACATTTCATGTAATAGTAGTTTGGTGGTAATGAACTCCTTTAGCTTTTTCATGTCTGGGAATCTGTTTATAAGTTCTTCTATTTTAAAGGAGAGCTTCCTTGACCTGGTGAAGGAAACAGACATACAAATCCAGAAAGTGCAGAGAGTTCCAAACAAGATGAACCCAAAGAAGCCCACACCGAGAAACATCATAATTAAAATGCAAAAGGTTAAAGACAAACAGAGAATCTTAAAAGCAGCAAGAGAAAAGCAGTTACCTACACAGGAGTTCCCATAAGACTGTCAGCTGATTTCTCAATAGAAACTTTGCAGGACAGAAGGGAGTGGCAAGGAATATTCAGAGTGATAAAAATCAAGGACCTAGAATCAAGATTACTCAACTTGTTTTGTATAAGGGTAGGTATATTAACTTCACATGAATTCTCCTATGATTGTTAGGCACATCCCCCAAAAAAGTTCCCTTCAAAAAGTTAAATGAACAATATTCTAATACTACTCTAGAAGAAAATTTAAATATCCCAAATGCACTCCTGAGGTGGCAGGGTGGATGAACTTCCTAAGGCAAAGAATATAGTGCCATCAAAAGACCTGCACTTCAAAGACTTGCATTTATAGGCATTTACCCCCTCCAACAATTCTGTTTGTATGAAAACTAAACTCTTTATT
Organism: Vespertilio murinus; assembly: GCA_963924515.1. NCBI lineage: Eukaryota > Metazoa > Chordata > Mammalia > Chiroptera > Vespertilionidae > Vespertilio > Vespertilio murinus. The sequence goes on along the minus strand of OZ004704.1, from coordinate 9,049,116 downwards.
TGCAGCTTAGAGAGTTCTCCCTACCCCCATCCTCCCTGTGGCTGCAAAGTGAAAACCACTAGCTGGGGCAATAATACAAACAGTATTCAGGCCCTGATTTTTTTGCTCAGATTTCAGCACCAAGTTTCCTTCCAGAGTCACACAGCTCCTCTGGCATCTTAGGTCAAGATCGCAGCCTGCCCTGGTTCCAATCACGTCAAGTAAAACCAGGCTTCGCTGTGGTTTGAACGTTCTCCTTCAAGGAAGTAAGCTTCCTCTTACCTGGACTATACAAGATTGTGTTTGAAATCTATATTCAGTGAGGCAATGAGAGAATTGTATAAGCCATCACTGAGTAAACTATTTTCTGAAAACTCTATAGAGTCCTCAGAGGGATTTTCCCCCCCAAAGACCTGAAACTCACTTGCTATTTTGTCCCTTTTTGTGAGTAAGACGCTTTAATACTAAAAAACTTCTGAATAGCATGGCATGCTAAGTCCTGAAAGAGAATTCTGCGTTGTTGCTTCCTCCCCAGCCCATTCTCCAGGCTGAGCAAAGTACCATCAGGTTGTTCCTACAATTATTGGGGTCCTCACTGACTATAGTTGACAAGATCCAGCTCCCTACTCCCCATCCTGGACAAATGTGGTGGGTCCCATTTTAAGGAGACACCCTCAGTAAGACCCCAACTTGCCCAGCGCTGGGGGAAGGAGTGAGTCTGGGATGGGAGAGCCATTTGCAAAGAAGCAAGGGCTCAACGCTGGCCTTTCAACTATGGGCCAGGCAAGGGGGTGAGATAAGTTCAATTTGGCCTCAGGGCTGAGCGAGGGCCCGCTGGTGGAGACCTGCGGATTGGAGTGAGTCCTCTCTGCAGCCTGCAACCCTCATAGCCTGGCCGGGAAGCTAAGGCGGGAGCCCTGGCCCAGTCTGTAGGTGTCCCGCACCCACCTAGGCGCAATGGCCAGTGGCATGAGCCCAGGGAGCTTGGGCAGCGCCCAGACTGCCCAGTGTGATCACAGAGAGAAGGCCTGCATGCCCCACTCCCCCAACTCCAGAAGCGCCCGAAAGGAGCGCGTGGGCCGGCCACCCACGCCGCACCGGGGTTACTTCCCCACCAGAGGTTTGCAGACACTGGGCGGCGAGGCGGGTGTCTGCGGGCAGTGGAGCGCCAAGAGGGGAAGGCCCGGAGCTGCTGCCAGAGGAAGGGACACAGAAGCTGCCAGAAAGGTGGCCGGGAGCGCTACGTGCCCGCAGAAAGGGCTGGAGGGGGCAGCCAAGGGCTGCAAAGTCGCTGAGCCCTCAGACCTGACGGGCTGGGGCTGGGGCTGGCTGGAGAGGCAAACCTCACTTGGCCAGAGGATGAGGATGGGGAGTGGGCGCCTCTGCAGCCCCCTCTGGGGCAGGTCCCTGGGCCGCCACCGCCGCTGCCCCCCGGAGAACTGGGGGGCGGGAAACGGTGCGGGGAGTAGGGGGAGTCGAGTTTGGCCACAGCTCCGCGAGGCGCCCGTCCGCCCAGGGCTCTTGGGTGGATCCAGGTGCCCAGGGACCCCTTCTCTCCTCCCTGCGGACCCAGGAGGGCTCCACAAAGCCAGGGGGTAGAGGTTTCTTCTTTTGAGTCTCCCTCCCTCCCTCCCTCCCTCCGCCACCCCCGGTCCCTGCGCCACCCCGCGGCCGCCAGTGTGGGGACTCGGCCTGGACGCTGCCCCGCGGGTCTGGGCAAAGCAAGGTGACTGACTCCGCTGACTGAGTCTGGGGAGCGAGGTCCCCTCTTCCTTCCCCCAACATCCCCGATTACTGGTCCTGCATCTACCTCCTCGCCTCCCCAGGCCAGAGAGCCTGACGGGACCACACAGGACCCTGTGTGTCTGGACCAGAGGGGGGCGAAGGGACCGACAGGACCCAGTGCCAACAGTCCCGCCCCCCTTTGGGCAGCGCCCTCCTGTCCTTCCCTCCCAAAGCCTCCATCCAAGCTCGGGAGGCACAGAGGAGCCAGGGAGGGCTGCCCCGGGCGCAGGGACCGGGGACCTGGCCGCTAGGTGCCCCCAGTCTCCGCGCCTGGGGCACAGGACCCCATGGCCCGGGGAGGGGGAGGGGGAGGACAGGGGGAGGGAAAGGGAGGCGGAGGGGGGCCCGTACTCACAGCCGCTCGGTGTTGCGGGGGATGTTGCGGGGCACCCCTCGCAGCGCCAGGCCGTGGCAGTCCACGGTGCTGCCGGAGCAGGAGCACTGCGCCGGGCACGCCTGCGCCGCCGCGCCCCCCAGGAGCGCCAGCACCAAGCCCAGCGCCAGGCGCCGCGCCCGCCAGCCGCCGCCGCGCATCTTCCCGCCGCCGCCGCCGCTGCTTCTTCAGCGCCGAGGCCCCTGTCCGGGCAGAGCTAGCAGCCCAGGGCGTCCGGGGAAGGTGCGGGAAATCCGATGGAAGTTAGGAGTTCCAATGTGGAAGGCAGAAGGGCGTGCGCAGGTACACGCCTCCTCTCTCCCCTCCGCCCTACTCCAGTGGGGCGGCTTTAGGTCCAGGGCTCTGCGGGCAACTTTAGGTCCCAAAGAGGAACTGGTCCGGCCAAGGCTGCGGGGAGACCCGGAGAAGCCGGGAGGAGATTGATCACGAGTCGCAAAGACCAACTTGGCGGTGCGGAGCCGGCTCTCCGCAGCAGCGCGGGGGCCGGAGCCCGGGCTCCACCACCTCCTCCGCAAACCCGATGCTGGCGGGAGGCCGAGAGGCAGGAGAGGGCGGCTCAGTGGGCACGCTTTCCTCGGGGAGAGTGGGCTCTCTCTCGGGAGCTAGAAGGCGCAGGCGGCCCGTGGGCCGGGAGCCGTGCGTGCGGGGCCACCGGGCATGGCGCGGGGCGCACGGGGGCGCGGGGCGCACAGCTGCTGGGTCGAGAGGCGCAGCTCACTCCCGTGGCTTCCCGGGGCTCCTGGGCAGCAGGGACCAGTCCTCACTGTGTCCTGACAGCCAGCATTCAGCGCGCGCGGTTGGTTTGCAAACGCACATGCACTTCGCGGAAGGATGCCTCCGCAATCCCGCCTCTTTGCACTTGGGCCTGCCCCGAGGTCAAACGGGGAGACAAAAGGGCACCGGGGCCGCCTCCGCAGCCGGCGGGAATATCCACTAGTCACGACCCGGCGGAGGAAATCCAAGCGGCCAAGGGGAGCTCCTCAGGGGCCGCCGGAAGGTGTGCAGAGGCCAAGGTGGAGGTGTCCGAGTCCTGGGTCCTGGGTCCTCGGTGCTGCAGGGTGTCCGGGCGGGCGGGTGGCGTGGGCGCCCAGCAGGCAGCTGATCGGCAGTCCCGCGCTCGCCGGTGCCAGCTGCGCCTCCGGGCTCCCGGGCACCGCGCCGCCAACAGCAGACACCTGATGGCAAAGGTGGGAGAATCCAGAGCGGGCTCCTGGGCAGGCGCAGCCCCCCCTCAGCAAGTGGGTCCTCCTCCTCCTCCAAGTCAGCAACTTTTCCCCGGCTCAGAGTCCCGGACGCCGCGGCCACCGAGGGGGGCCCCCTGCTGCCGCCTCTGTCTAGACGCCCGGCTCCCGGCGCTGCACCTGCCTCGGCGGCCGCAGTCCCGTGCGGAGCGGCCCGGCTCCTTCCAGCCCCGTCTCCTCTCCAGCAGCCTCGGCTCCTCAGGCTCCGGGACAGGCAGCGGGGGCGAGGGAGGGCGGCGAGCGGGAGCGAGGACGTGGGGGCTCCGCTGACTCGGGAGCTCCGGGCAAGTGTCTAAACAATAGGACGGACGCGGCGGCAGCCCAGTCCGCCCCGGCTGCAGGGACGAGGGTCGCTGGTGCGCCTGGAGGTGTTCGCTCAGGCCGCCCGGCGCCCAGCACAGCGGATCCGAAAGCCGGCCAGCGCCCCCGGAGCGGCTGCTGGGGTCCCCGGCGCTCCCCCTTCTCTCAGCACTCCTGCCGCGCCCCGAGAACTCCGCGGCTCCAGCCTGCGCCCCGGAGCCACGATGCTCCCATCGCTCACTGCTGCCTTTAAAAAAAATCACCCTCGGCGGCCGCTTCCAGCACCTCCACCAGCACCAGCACCTCCACCAGCCTGCCCGGTGCGCGCGCTCCCCAAATAAATAACCCCAAGTCAGAAGTTACCCGGCGCCACCCGCCTTATATACCCGGCCGGCCCCACCCTCGCCCCGCCCCGCGCCGCGGCCCCGCCCCCGCGGCGCCCGGAGCCGCACCTCGCCGGAGGTAGGGCCGCAGCCGGGCAGAGGCAGCAGAGGGGTGGCGGGTGTCCGGTGGCGCGTTCCCATGCACCAGGACCCGAGCCCTCGCTCCCAGCAGCAAAGTTTTCCGGGGAACCGGGTTCCCCAGCCCCCGTCCCCCCAGTTCCAGGTCCCCAAGGTGCCCGGGCTCGGGGATGGTGGCTCCCGGGGGGAATGGGGAGAGGGCGGCCGGGAAAGCGGTGTAAACAGCGCTGCCGGCCAGTCGGTGCTGCCGCTGCAGCTTTGGCCTCGCGATCCTAAGGGGGCTGCTCCGTGTGTGCGGCGCAGCAATAGGGAGAGAGCGTGATTTAAAAAACAAAACAAAACATGGTTTTTAAATGCTACCGAAATAGATCTGCCTGCGCGCACAGACACAAGACACACACACACACACACACACACACACACACACACGTGTATTTTGGGGAGCTTGAAAGTTCAGAGTTTTCGCAAGTCAGAAAACGGTGTTTTTTTTCAACCTTCTACCCAGCCTTCCCGTGTCTGAAACACCCCCTTCCGTTTAACCCCTTCCTCATAATCTCACACTGGACAATACCATGCTCAGCTGATGTCTTGCATATATGATATGCTCACAAAGCTCTAAGGGCTGGAGTACGTGTGTGATTTTGATTACGAGGGGGGAAAAAATAAATCCCCAGCAAGCACAGTGTACCAGAAGGAAGTTGGGGATGTTTCCCCCACGAAGTCTTGGAAGAGAATTTCCTGGTTTCTTTTTATCTTTCTAATGTGATGCGTGTCTGGCAACTGCTGCCACCATCCAGCTCCCCGCCCTCCCCTCCCCCTGCCCCAGCTAAGCCAATGTCACTATTGGTTTGTTGACATATAAATCCGTCAATAACTTTGCATGAATTTAAATGCCTCACCTCACCCTTCTTTGTCCCATTTCCATCAGGGCTGTCAGGGGAATTTGTGCAAGCCCCCAGCCTAATGCTAATTTCACAGCGTGGTAATTATTTGTATAATTATCTGTCACCCATTTGAAAGAAATAGGATCCGTCCAATTTCCCTTTTTATGCCCAACATTTAACAATAGGCTGGACGCATAGTAGGAACTCTGAAACTGGCTGATTTCTTTAACACAATAATATACGCAATCTGAAGTTGCTCCATTATCCCCATTAACAGTTTTCCTACTTAAGACTTTCAAAATGTCTTTCTCCCCCTCTCCCCCCCCCACAGCCTCTCTCCACCCCCCTCCCGGCCCCTTCTGAGGCTTTCACTGAATATAGTCTGTGTCCATGCAAAATGTCTTAAAATGTCTTTTCATAATGGCTACCTCCACCTATGTCATTTTGCCTGCCCTCAAAAACTTTAAGGGCATTTTGAGGACGTTTCCAAAGACAAGGTACTCTTAGGATACTCATTTTAATGCCATACATTTACATTGCTTGGGTCTTTTAAAGAATTCCAGACATTTATTAACTCTCCTTTGTCCTTCTAGATTTTAGCTTCAAATTCTTAAGAAGGAGAAAGTGAAGGCCATATTCACATTTTCTTTAAAAGAACATGAGATAAAGAACAAGTAGCTATCATCGATGAAGAATTTTCCCATCCCTCTCTATCCCCTTCTATTCCCAGTGAATTTTCGTTGGTCTGTACCAGTGAATCATATGGCTGAAATATGTTTACTACCACACTAAATTCATTAATTTCACAATGTTGATACATTCTTAGCAACAAGATGATTTATGTTCAACTTTATCCACCTCATAGAATCATTTCTCTACTTTTTATTTTATTTATTATTTTAAAAATATATTTTATTGATTTTTACAGAGAGGAAGGAGAGAGGGATACAGAGTTAGAAACATCAATGAGAGAGAGACATCGACCAGCTGCCTCTTGCACACCCTCTACCTGGGATGTGCTTGCAACCAAAGTACATGCACTTAACTGGAATCAAACCTGGGACCTTTCAATCTGCAGGCTGACACTCTATCCACTGAGCCAAACCGGTTTTGGCACTACTTTTTATTTTTTGCAAAACAAAAACATATATTCTGTATTCCAATATTCTATATAATAAAAGGCTGATATGCAAATTGACCAAATTGCAGAATGACCAGTCACTATGACATGCATTGGCCACCAGAGGGCAGAGGCTCAATGCAGTGGGGAGCACTGCTCAGCCAGAAGCCCTGAGCCAGGCTCATGGCTGGCAATACAGCCACAGTGGCAGGAGCCTCTCTTGCCTCCAGAGCAGCACTAAGGAAGCCCAACAGCAGACTTAGTCTGCTCCCCACATCAGACATCCCCCAAGGGATGCTAAACTTCAAGAGGGCATGGGCTGGACTGAGGAACACCTCTCTGCCCCCTGCATGAATTTCATGCACCGGGCCTCTAGTTCACAAATAATGCTATGTGCATCACTGGCAAGGCACAGACATAAGTTCAAGTTCGATTCTTCCTCCAATTACTTTCCATTCTGTGTACAACGGAGAAAAGAGCTGAAAGTAACATTCAAAGCAACAGGCCTGTAGAAACATATACTTTAATTTGATGCAAATTTAAATAAGAAGGTATGTCCAATGGATTTTATTAAGAAAAAAACAGGAAGATTGCAACTAATCCATGAGAGACATGGCACATTAATTTCTCTGGGTCAGCAACTTTTCAGATAATAAAGGGAAATTCCCACATGAGTGTGGCCAGACTTCTCATTTTGACAAATAGTGTGTATTGTTTCTTCAGAATTATTGCAATGTGTTTTTAGAGGTCTTCCATTGCTTCACTACCATTATTCTAGGTCTTAATTCTATGTTGCTCCCAAATGAGTTCTGAGTTTCTCTTTGACTCTGTGCCCCCTCCTGAAGGAAGCCTTTTGTGGTGCCTCTTGTCACCACATGGGGTCTCCATAAATCCTAACCTGGATCAATCAGAAGTGGAATCAAGTCTCCTGTTACGTTGAGAAAAAAATCCAGTTAGTAAAGTAATTCAGAAAACAATTTAGACACTTAAGAACTCATACAGTTTTTTTAAAATATACAGAGCAACACATTTTCTCTATTTGCATTTTCTTTGGAAATAAAGAGTTCGTGAAATTGGGATATAAGGGGGGAAGGAAAAGAGAAGAGAATTACCGGAACAGGTAAATATGAGTTAAAACAAAGGTAAGTAACAGTATTAGTATCAAATTCATGAAACTTACAGAATAATGTTGTTGATTTAACTGCTTTCATGCTATGATCTTGCACTGTTGCAAAAGATGTCCAGGTTGGTTATGAATTTTTCATAACATCTCTGTATTGACAATATAGATATGGAACCCTCAGATCATGAAAGATTAAAATTGAACCACAATTTGTTTTACTCCTCCTAAGTGCCACGCCATTGGACAGGGTTAAAACCACAGCGTAGTTCCAGCTAGCTGCTATTTTATTGGCATTCAAGTGAAGGTGTTGGTCTTTGGCCAGGTCTGATTCGATGCAGAGCTGAAATCAGAATCTGAGTTCTCTCATCTCAAATCCCAATTGGTTCTCCTACAATCAACCCTATTATAGAGCCTCTGGAACTCCCAGGGGTCAAAGTATCTGTACTTGGTCAGAAATGGCTCCTCGGGCAGAAGGTATACTGCTATGACTGTATATGGTCATTTAAAGGGAGCAGGGAGAGAGAATAGCCACAGCACCAGCGTCCCAAGGATATTGAAACCCAACCAGCCTCTGCAACTGGCTTCAATGTTGAGATGATTCTCTAGGGCAGTGGTTCTCACACTGTGGGCCCTGGACCTGCAGCCTCAGAAATACCAGGGATTAGATCAACCGAAGGACGTGTATACATGCATATAAGTACAACCAATGGACACAAAATTCTGGGGAGAGAGGGCATAAATGGGGTGGGGTGGGGGGGCAATGGTAATATATGAACACAGATAATAATTTAATAAAAATATTTTTAAAAAGAGAAATACCAGGGATTTTATTTAGAAATGCCAATTTTCAGGCCCCACCTCAGACCCACATAACCAGAAAGTCAGTGGAGACCAGAAATCTGAGTTCTAACAAGTCCTGCAAGTGGTTTCAACGCTCACTGAAGTCTGAGAGCCACTGCTCTCTGGGAGCTTCTCTGAGGTTGTGCCTGAGCCTGTACTGAGAATCAAGCCTGTAATGTACCCTGGGTAACACCTGCTGAACTGGCTGGCTTCCGTTCACTAGCATTAAACAACTGCACTCTCAGGATAACCTCTAGGGGGCACCCGAATATTTTCATGCTCAGCCCCACAGAGGCAATGGGAGCTTAGGCTCCCATTCCAAAGCCATGACCTTGAGAAGTGGGAAGAGCCTCCCATCTCAGCACCATCTCAGCTGCACCCACTATTAGCTCCCAGCCAGTTCAAACATTTGTTATGCTTATTTCCCCCAGTTTTATATTCCTTCTAAACGGGGATGATACGTTTCATAATTTACTGTGAAGATGAAGATGCTATGTCTCCCGTTTACGTGATGCATACGGTAAATATGAGTGTTTTCCCAGAGCTGGTCTAGTTTCCGCTTTGATTTAAAAGTGATAGACTCAAAATCTATTTTGTAAAGTGAAATGCCACACTCTAGACACTCCCCTAATAGCCTTCCTGACAAAAATGCCAGCTCCATCTTTATCAAGGAGATCTGATTATCCATAAGGCACTGCAGATCTGCTAATATGTAACATATCAATAGGTACCCTGCTGTGTAAAACAGTTCATAAGCCATATTTTAAAGGTTTAGAAGATGCTCGACGTGTTCCATTTGCAATGTAACTTGTAATATGTCTGCTATGCAGTGGGAATTTATTTGCAAGAGATGATGAGAGGCAAAGGATGCTAGAATAGCAAAAAATGTCTTTATGAATTACCTTTTAATGGTAACAAAATGTGTATAAAATTAAACTTGTTAAATAAGAAAAGATGAGATCTCTTAAATTAACAGCAGTGTCTGGCAGGGAGCTAGGTGCTCATTAAAGAAAGGGCAATATTTTTATTTTTATCATTACTGCTACTAACAAATGAACATTTTAAAATTACCTATATGCAATGTGAATCTAGATTAGATATTCCCACTAACTGCTACTATGACAAATAAGTTCTTTATATATATATATATATATATATATATATATATGTATATATATATATATACATATATATATATATATATATACACACACACCGTATTTGCCGGCGTATAAGACGACTTTTTGGCCCTGAAAAATATGCCTCCAAGTGGGGGGTAGTCTTATACGGCGAGTATATAACAAACTCTGTATTTTTAGTGGAAATTTTAGTGGGTCGTTTTATACGCCCAGTCGTTTTATACGCCGGCAAATACGTATTTTTCAGGGCCAAAAAATCGTCTTATACACCAGCAAATACGGTATATATATACACACACACATATTTATTTCAGAGAGGAAGGGAGAAGGGGGAGAGAGAGATAGAAACATCAATGATGAGAGAGAATCATTGATTGGCTGCCTCCTGCCTACTCCCTGCTGGAGATCAAGCCTGCAACTCAGGCATGTGCCTTTGACTGGAATTGAACCTGGGACTCTTCAGTCCACAGACCAACTCTCTATCTACTGAGCCAAACTAGCTAGGGCACAAGTAGCTTTTTGTAGAAAGGCCTGGCGAACGCTGGGAAGGATGGGGCTGAGGCTATACTTGAAGAACAGAAGATCAAGCCCTGCCTAGGTCTATAGGATTTCATGAACAAAAGTGTGGACATGGATAAGACTGGGTTCATAATAATGATGTCCCACATTACTCTTTGGAAGGGATAAGTTGGTTTCCCATTGCCAAACAATAACTTGTTGCATTTAGTGAAATTAAAATGAAAAGTGTGGCCCTAGCCAGTTTCGCTCAGTGGATAGCGCATTGGCTTAGGGACCAAAGGTTTCCAGGTTTGATTCCTGTCAAGAGTATGTACCTCAGTTACAGGCTCCTCCCTGGTCTGGGCCTTGGTCAAGGTGCAAGCAGGAGGCAACCAATCAATGTCTTCCTCTCATATCAATATTTCTCTCTGTCTTTCCTCCCTCTTCCACTGTCTCTAAAAATTAATGGGGAAATATCCTCAGGTGAGGATTTTAAAAAAACGAAAAGTGTGAAACCTTGCTCAGCTATGAACCAGGAAGTCATGGTTTATTCCTGGTCAGAGCACATGCCCAAGTTGCAGGCTCCATCCCCAGTAGGGAGTGTGTAGGAGGCTGCCAATCAATGATTCTCATTGATGCCCCCCTCTCTCTCTTCCTCTCTGAATTCAATAAAAATGTATATATTTTTAAAAAGTGTGAAACCTGGCTGTGTTGCTAAGGGGAATTCTTGGGAAGCTATGAAGATCTATCACTTAGATTTTTCTGGCTTCAGTTTTTCCCCATGTCTGCAATTTTGGGATAGACCAGTTGAACCATAAATCCTCCCCAGTTCTCAGTAATAATACAACTATAGTTAATAAATAATGTCTGTGTTCCAGACTCTGGACAATCACTTTTAATTCTCACAACAATCCTCTGAGTTATAGGTTATTTTTATCCCCCACTTACAGGTAAGAAAACGGGGCTCATAGGAATTGTATTCAGTTGGCCATGTTCAAACAGCTAGTACGTGGCAAAATAGGAATCAGTGTTCAGGTCTGACACCAAATCCCATTTCATAAACATCGTAATAAACTATCTCAAGTTCTGTGATGTGAGGGTGCTATGCAGGACTTAGTCTCCATCTAATTAAAAGTATATTGAGGAGGTGAAGGTGGAGTCAAGTGACATTTGAACATTAAATATGTTAAGATTCTTGGGCAAGAACAACAACAAAAAAAATGCAAAAGAAATAGTTAATACTCAATGATGCAAGTTAAAAAACTCATTAACATTTAAAGGCCCAAGGGAAAGTACACTGGGAAAATGTTAATGGTTTTATGAGGTTAAAATAAATTTGCAAGAATTTAACCATGGAGGCAGAGGAAATACAGATATAAATAGTTTTAAATTGCCTAATCTTTGACTTACTACATCTAATAATGTGCCTTCTGACTTTGCACAGAAGGAAAAGATGCTTATGACTTATTTCAGAGGGAAAAACAGGAGCCTCAAACCTTCTATGGGCTCTTTCTGCTAATTTCAGAAAGGCTGACCCTTCTCCTAGATGGTCATCATATCATGCTCTAAGTACAAAGAAATTTGCTGTAGTCTAGCATAAGCTGAAAATACATATTTGTAAATCCCAAAGCTAAATAGTATACACTGAGTGGCCAGATTATTATGATCTCTGAACGCATAATAATCTGGCCACACAGTGTATATCCTATTATAATAAAAGGCTAATATGCAAATTGTCCCCTCGACCAAGAGTTTCGCCATCAGGCAGGCCGGCCAACCACCCATGTCCTCTCCCCTTGGCAAGGCTGGCCGGACCCCACTCATGCACGAATTCATGCACCAGGCCTCTAACACACACACACACACACACACACACACACACACACACACACACACACACAGAGCAGGGTGGCCAGATTATTATGCATTCAGAGATCATAATAATCTGGCCACTCAGTGTATATTTTAGATGTAAATCAAATCTGAAAAACAGACACAGTTCATAACCACTATTGGAAAAATACAGTTAAAAATAAAGGCCTACCTAATGGCCAAAAAGCCGTTTCCTCATACAAAGAGTCACATTAGTGTCTTAGCCCAAGAGGTGGTAAACATGCTCTGTAAAGGACCAGCAAGTGTTTTAGGTTTTGCAGGCCTACAGTCAAAATCAAGAATAGTATGTATACACTTAATATAATAAAGAAAACAGTTCCACAAATGTTTTACTGTTGTAATTAAAAACATAACAATTATAATTTATTGCAGTAATACAGATCTAGTAGTGAAAATTGTGGAATTCTTTCTGAGGGGGTACCATTCTATTTAATTGGGCCCAACGTGTTTCCTATCATCAAATCATTTGCTAACTTTAATATGTAAAAAGAGTTTTTCGCTCACTGGGAATACACAGACACGTGGCAATGCCAATTTGGCCTTAGTCCACAGTGGAGGTTATTCAGTGCACAAGGTCCAAGTTTCCTAAAGGGTTGTGTTAAAAGTTGAAGGGATGTTGTAAAGAGCTCTGACCTCCAAAGTGGCATCACTGTGACAATCAGTGGATGTCTTCCTCAGGGTTATCTACCACTATATTTCTTTTTAAACTTTTTAAAAAATTATTATTACTGATTTGAAATGGGGGGGGAGGCATTGATCAGTTGCCTCTTTTACATGTCCCGACTGCATATTGAGCCCACAACCTGGGTATGTGCTCTGACTGGAAATGGAACCTATGACCCTGGGGTGCACGGGATGGTGCTCCAACCAACTGAGTCACACTGTTTCTTTAACTCAAAAATGCAATTGTGATAGATCATATTGAGAAATTTTAATTCAACTTATTGTAAAATAAGTTAGTACAAGGTAACATCCATTTCTTGCATGTGCTTTCTGAAGAACCATGCATAAAATGAAGATGATATTAAGTAACATCTATTATTTCCTGTATGTAGGTATTATTCCAAGTGTTTTGTTTATTTCCTCATTTAATCCTCCTTGAAAACAGTATCATCTTACAGATGATGAAGTTGAGGGACAAAAAGTGAGTAACTTACCTACATTAATGTGGGGATGAGGGAAAGAAAGCCAAGAAAAATTGAATAACATGTCCAGGGTCACGAAGCAAGGAAAGGCTAGAGCCAAGATCATAATCCAACCAGCCAGGGTCCAAAGAACTAGACCTCTCAGCAGTTCATGAAGGAAGTTTGTCAAAATGAAACTAAAACTACATATATAAACTTATATAAACTATAAAATAATGTATTAATGTTCCTATTTTCATTATGGTTGTTATTTTAGTTGAGGATGAAAATACAAAAAAACAAAACAAAAAAGAACACCAATAATATTAAAATATTTAATGGAGAATTACTGGGGTGAATATAATCTGACTTGAGTCAACCCTTTCATCTCCCGTCCATATTAATAGGATTACCTCCTTTCTTTTCTATGACCAAGATACATTCTCCCTAGTTACATTAGGCAAAGGGGATATTTTCCCACCAAAACACTGTATAAATTCCACAACAAGTTCATGTAAGTTGAGGGTAAAGAAGAATCTGTAAATATAAAAAAAAAGAAATTTAATTTCTGAACAAATACAATGTCTGAAAATCTAGAAATATTGCTTTAGGCCTTGCTAACTAGTGGTATTTTCTTTTGTAAGAAGCTGGTTTTACTTGTGAGGATAACACAGTGAAAAATATTCCCATGTATGATTTCCTGAGCAATATAATGAAAAATAAAATGTGAATTCTAGTGTCATTCAAAAAAAAGCATATCAAAGTAACTTCCAAAAACTTGCTCATTCATTCCAAATTGATTTATTTTGTGTTTAAGGTAGATGCAATAACTGTAAATCCATTCAGGATCATGGTCATAATTTTTTTGTGTGTATGAATGCATGTACAGATATATGTTTGTGTTTCACTTATATGTTCCTCTTCCTTGGTGCTTTTGTGGGGATCTTATTAACTTTAATTTGTCTTCTATAACTTATATGTGGAAAACAAGAGATTGCATAATATCCAATCTCAAAGGAGTTGTATAGATTAAATAAGTTATTATATAAAGCACTTGGAGACCTCCAGTTCTGGAACAAGATGTTATAGGCTCATATAGCCCCATACATCCCCTCTGAGGACAACTTAATGCTCTGGGAAATAATTTCAAAGCCAATGATAAAAGGACTCAGAGAGCTGGAAAGAAGAACATGGAACAGCCATGGAGCTAAGGACCTGAGGAATGGCAACACTGCAGTTCCCTAGGTTTTCAGTCTATCTCACATAGTAGTGGGAAAGGGAAAGCTTAAGAGAGACCTCCTGGAGAACCCGAAGACCTGTTAATATCTAGGGCACCAGTTGGCTGAGATCCAGATGAATAGCATCTTTAAGTCCCCATGGACCAACCTAACCTCAGTTGCATAATCATTGAGACACTTTCTATTCAGGCAAAGTGATCCACCCTGCCCTCCACTCAATAACATGAGACCCACACTTAGCATCTTCTGGCTCTCCTCCCCCCACTGGCAGAAGATGACCTAGGGTATTGAAAATAATTATAAATAGTTGAAAGTATTCCATGTCCAGATTAAGAAGTTATTTTAATTTAGTTCAAATGTATATTGGATCATATTAAGTGCTTGGTACTGGTCTACAAGACAGAGACACATGGATCTTCCTGTTGGGGAGTTTGCTGACTAGTGGGCAAGCAATATAAAAATAAAATATTACAAATCACTTTCATGCATGTGATGAGAAAAATATGTATAGCTGTGTGATAGAAACTAGAGAGATAATACTATCCTGTGAGAGCAGGAAAGACTCAAGGAAGACAAAACTATAAGTAAAGTTTGAAGGATTGAAATGAGTTTTCTTAGTATTCAACTTGAATAAATACCAATTCAAACAACATAAAACCATGATCCAAATGCCTTAGCCCATATGAAAATACATTATTTCACATAACAATAAATCCAGAGGCATAATCAGGTACTGTATGTGTATGTAAACAACATTCTAAAAAAAATCTTACAAACACCCCTTAATAATATAGTTTATTTCTCACTCATGCTTCCTGCCCATTCTTGGTTAGTTGTACTCCATTCCGTGTCATCTTCACTGTTTTCTCACATCATCTTCACTCCAGAAACCAACACTGGGCATCTGGTTCCTAAACATTTGTGATCATCATAGTGGAATGAAAGATAATATAGAGATCCACCCTCTGGCTCTTGAACATGACATCCTGTGGTAAATGACTTCTTATATTTCCTTAGCCACATGAAATCACATGTCTACATATCCATCCATCCATCCATCCATCCATCCATCCATCCATCTGAAGAGATTTATTATAAAGAGTTGGCTGACACAATTATGAAGGCTGACAGGTCCCAAGATCTGCAGTTTGCAAGCTAGAAACCCAAGAGAGCTGCTAGTGTGTGTTCCAATGTAAAGGCCAGCAGACTTGGGATCCTCAAAGAGCAGATGTTTTGGTTCAAGTCTGAAGACAGAAAAAACAAATAAACAATGTTCCAGCTTGAAGCACTAAGACAGGAGGAATTTCCACTTGCTCAAGAGAGGGTCAGTCTTTATTCTACATAGACCTTCAACTGATTAGACGAGGCCCATCCACTTTAGGAAGGACAATCTGCCCTACTCCGTCTGTCAAGTTAATTCTTAAACTCATGCAAAATCATCCTTATAGAGACATCAGAATAATTTTGACCAAATATATAAATACCTCATGTCCCTGTCAAGTTGACACACAAACTATAACATTCCCCAAAGTATTTATACTTAATTGATTCAGGGTGTGCTGGGCATCAACATTTTTAAAGCTCTCACATATTATAATGTGCAGCCAACATTAGGAATCACTGTACAAAAGGGTGGTCACCCTTATAGAGGATTGGGAAAAGTAGAAGGATTAATATTGGGGTTTTCTATGTTAAGTATATAGGGTCTTTATTTTCCCCTCTATTTTTGACTTAGTATCGGTATTTGTTACTTTAAAACTCAATAAAATGTGTGTGTGTGTGTGTGTGTGTGTGTGTGTGTGTGTGTAAGGAAGGTAGTGGTAGGGAGAGCATACTCAATATCTTCTGTCAATTTGAAATCCATGGAGAGAGAGAGAAATAGATTATGGGAGAAATCTATAAATCAATATGCCATTATTAACAAATGGAGTCACATGCAATATCATATAAATGATATTATATATGAATAGAGACCCAGTGCACAAATTTGTGCATGGGTGAGGGCCAATTGGTTTGCCCTGAAGGGTGGTTCAGATCAGGGTGAGAGTTCCCTTGGGACATGGGGTGGCCTGGGCAAGGGTCCTGTGGTGGTTTTCAGGCTGGCCACCCCCCTCCCCCCCCAGCAACCCAAGCAGAGGCCCTGGTATCTGGGATTTATTTATCTTCTATAATTGAAACTTTATAGCCTTGAGTGGAGCCAAGCCTCCTGCTTGCTCTGTGGCCACAGCTATTTTTGTTGGAATTTATGTATCTTATATAATTGAAACTTTGTAGCCTTGAGTGGAGGCCAAGGCAGGCCAGGGCTGCGGATTGGTTTCCTCCATCGCCAGGGGCAACTCAAGCCTCCTGCTCTCTCCAGCTCTGTGGCTGCTGCCATTTTTGTTGGGATTTATTTATCTTCTATAATTAAAACTTTGTAGCCTTGAGTGGAGGCCTTGGCTGGCCAGAATGTGCGGGAAGCTTGTCTTCCTCCATTGCTGGGGAAACCCAAGCCTCCTGCTCACTCTGTGGCTTTAGACATCTTGGTTGGCATACTCACTCCTGATTGGCTTGTGGGCGTGGCTTGTGGGTGTAGAGTTATGGTTAATTTGCATATTACTCTTTTATTAGCTAGGGTATCTATCTATATATCTATATATCTATCTATATCTATATCTATATCTATATCTATATCTATATCTATATCTATATCTATATCTATATCTATCTATATCCATATCTATCTATATATCTATCTATATCTATATCTATATCTATATCTATATCTATATCTATATCTATATCTATATCTATATCTATATCTATATCTATATCTATATCTATATCTATATCTATCTATATATATGGTTAATATACAAAGTGTCCCCTTGGGAGATCTCCTGGGAGATCAGACATTCAATCTCTTGCTGTGATGTGTGCTGACTACCAGGGGGCAGAGTGGAGTGAAAGAAGGCCCTGACTGACTGGTAGCTGAAAGGCCTTGATCAGCCCTGATTGCCAGGCAGGCCTAGGGACCCTACTCATGTACGAATTTCATGCACTGGGTCTCTAGTTTATTTTTATTTATGGCTGTAGATTAAAACATATTAACCCTATCTATTCAGGTAATGAAAGTGAAGAGTTACTCATAGTTTGTAAAAACCTTAAAAAAAAACCTCCCTTTTAAATCACATATTAGATAGGATTCATAAATTGAAACATGCTTAATTGGCAATTAAAAGCTGTAGGACCATGTTGTCTCTCTGTATTTTAAGAATTAAGTTCCAGCTGTTTTTGAGAAAGCAATGAGAAGATTGAGAGAAAGTGCCAAGTATCCTCAAGCATCCTGGGGAGAGATGGGAAGTAAAACACGACATTATCTTCCATTGTTCCCAAGTCATTGCACACTGGTGGTAACTGTAAATACTGTAAGTGGATCGCCTATTTAAAAGGTAACCCACTTTTCACAAGGAAAGGTATCCCATTTCATCACAGGCCAACACACTTCAAAAATAAACAAGAGAAAATTCTTGATTCATAATGTATCCTCAAGCAGTTAAACCATTTAATTTGGAAAATGCTTTATTTTAATTACAGAAGCCAATATGTTTACTGTCCCTATAACCATAAGGAAAGTCTACATTATAATGTAATAAACAATTTCTATCCCTTAATGGTTCATAACAACAAAAGTTATCTCTCACTCATCTTTCTGTGTGCTGGGGGTTGGCCCTGACCTTTGCTTCATGCTACTCTCTCTGGACTAAGGCTAATGGAGCAGCCACTATCTCAGACATGGCTAGTCATTGAGTCTTACTCCACAATGAAAAGCTCCATCCTGAAAATGACATCCTTCTTCATCATTACCCACTGGCCAGATTCAGTCACATAATTCACTCAAGAAGTGGGAGAGGATGTATAGTCCTCCGCATGCCCAGGAGGCTGGAAGCTGGAAACATATGATGAACAACATTACAAACTATCACTTTCTGTCCTTCAGGTGACCAGATATACACATCCCACAGGTTCAGATATACTTGACACCCCTGAAAGCAGTCCAAAAGTCCCCTGCCATGGCATCAAGTTTAAAGCCCCAGCTCTCTGGGTACAATGCAGCAGACTCCATATCAAATATGAGGGTGATTTCTCTTGGTGCAGACACTCCTGAACACAGGAGTTATTTTTCCAGGCTCTCTACACAGTAGCAGAACAGGGACAGAGTAACTGAACTAAACACTCCCAGTGTGTTAATCTATACTAATAAAATGGTAATATGCTAATTAGACTAGGAGACTTTCCAGATGTCCTTCCAGACAAAGCCATGGTGGCAGGGCTGAGGCAGAGGCGGTTAGGGGCAATCAGGCCAGCAGAGGGGTGGGGGGGAGTTGGGGGCGATCAGGCTGGCAGGAGATACAGCTGGGGTGAGCAGGCTGGCGGGGGTGGGGGGGAAGGAGGGGAACAGTTGGGGGTGAGAAGTCCAGTGTATATGTGTGTGGGAGGAAGTTGGAGACAAGCAGGCCAGCAGGCATAGTGGTTAGGGAAGATCAAGCAAGCAAGCAGGTGAGTGGTTAGGAGCCAGCAGTCCCAGATTGTGAGAGGGATGTCCCAGATTAAACAGGGTGCAGGGTGGGCTAAGGAACACCCTCCCACCCCCGTGCAAACACATACCCAGGTTGTGGGTTTAATTTTTGTTGGGGCATGTTTGAGAAACCTATTGACATTTCTCTCTCACATCAATGGCTCTCTCTCTTCTCTCTCTCTCTCTCTCTCTCTCTCTCTCTCTCTCTCTCTCTCTCTCCTCTCTCTCTCTTCCTCTCTCTCAAATCAATAAAAAAAATAATGAAATTGCCCCATTTTCTGCATTACTGAGCCCTAATCAGCCAACCCAAGGAGTAAGCGCATGAACAAACCAAGGCCAAAGATGTGCTCTTCTTGACATTTCAAACGACTTTGGTAACACAAAGAGTGAAAATGGTTGACCCACATTTATCTGGGGAATGAGGCTTAAACACAGTTCAGCTAGGCTTTTCCCCCAAACAACTTTCCCCAAAGAGCTTTTGGCGAAGTTACCTATGATCACTAGTCGCTAAGTCCAGTGGTGAGTGCTCAGTCCTTATCTTAACTAAACTCTCAGGCTGTTATGTATGGATCAGAGATGAAAATGCCCTTGGACTCCCTGACCAGGGGTCTTCAAACTTTTTATTTGTCTATCTCTTGAACTTTTTTTTTAAATTAAAAACTAAATATTTTTTATGTTAAGGTTAAATAGTTGCACAGTTACAAGCGCCAACGTATTTTAAACATAATCATTTCCCATAAACCATGCCATCATATTTATAGATGTATCCAGTGAAATCTTTCAACTGTAGTAGATTGATGCATAACTTTATCCACTTACAGTACATGAACAGCTTTCTTTCGCAGTAGGAAATTATAAGCTTTTCCTTTTTCTCCTTACACGATTCTTTCTATTGTGTTCCCATCCTAGAATTTTACCCTAGTGTCATTCTAAGCCATCATATTGTGAAATATACCTTTAGAAAAATTCGCCAGAGATGGACAACTTCATAATCTGTCACGATGCAGCCTCATGTAACCGCCAGGTGGGAGACAACGTTCACTGCAGTGTGGATGCCGCCCCTTTCCCATCACAACCTTTGTCTCCCTCTCCGATGTAACCACTTGTATTTCTTTATGTGTTGTATGGAGCTTTCTTTTTTTTTGTAGTTTGTGTATCCATGAGGGAATGTTATATATTATTACTCTGCTCCATGCACATTCCTCTTTTTCACTGTTGTACGTGTGCTCCCTAAGGAACTCCATTCATGTAGCTGAGGATAGGAGAGGTTGTCTTATAAAAATGAAACTTAGTCCTTTGATCATCTTTCAGACTACATGCCCCCAAACTAAGTGACTCATTATCACAAATTACCTTTAATAATGTTTTAGCTAATAACTGTATTAAAATCTCATCCAATTTCATGGCAATAGAAGAATTGGAAACCATGTCATGATGTGTATAAAAAATCTGTTCTCAGTCTTTAGATTCCAATTAGACATTCATGCTTTCACATTTCTCTTTGTTTGGAATCCGAAGTTATTAACCCCTGGGGTCAATATAACATAGAAATGTTCACAATGTGTGAAAAGAGTATCATTTGTTCATAAAGTGCATAAAGATAAAATATTGTGAAAGGAAAGATGGGAAATAAGAACATCTAGGAGCTCAACTGAAAGGTCTCTGGTCAATTAATTCTAGCCACGATTACCTGTGACAGTGTTGAGAACATGGAAATTGATTTCTCCCAAACTATCTCAGCCTGAATTCTTAGAAAGTTCTATGGACATTCCCAGGATATGCATAGTCCAATTAGAAATCCCCAGTTTATGGTTTCCAAAATTTGCTCTTGGACCATTTCTCTTTCTTATTATACTCACTAATCCCACCTCATGGCATGACTTTCAGTCTCTCTCTCTCTCTCTCTCTCCCTCTCTCTCTCTCACACACACACACACACACACACACACACACACACACACACACATACACACACAGTGAAGTCTCCCATATTTATATCTCCAGCCCAGAGATCTCCCTTAACTCCAGATGGGTATACTAGTACACATTCTGCTATTTGATATCTCCATTTGGATGTCAAATAACATCTCACAATGAATACTTCCAAACCTGGAATTCTGATGCTCATTCCCAACTGAAACCCTATCCCCCTTTAGTCTCAGCAATGAGAAAATCTATCATTCAGTTCACTCAGGCTAACTATTCCTTGCTATTCCTTGAACACCACAGACACACCTCTAATGTTATCTTTGCATTGCATTGATTTCCTGAAAATAGAACCCCCTTCATCCAGTACCCTGTTTCTTCTTACCAGTCTTTGCTCGGATATCACTGTATTTCCAACACATTCACAAACCATCTGCACTACAGCAAGTCTCCTCTCACCTACTTACTTGCTCACTCTCTCCCTCATTGGCTTTACCGAGCACTTACCATTTGACAGGCTATACATTTTACTTACTTCTTTATCATATATACTTTCCCACTAGAATGCAAGCTTCACGAAAGCTGGAATTCTGGTTTGTACATTTTATTCTATAATCCCAGCACCCAGAACACTGTCTTTGAACAGTCTTCTGGGCCACTTAGAAATATTTGGTGGCCACTTAGAAAACATTTACTGAATTTAAGGGTATATAAATTAATCACGTAGCAGACATCAACAAAATAACTCAGGTTCTCTGCACCAAGCGAAGGGGATGACTTCAGGGTCAAGCCAAGCATGATGCTGATGAAAAGATAGGAGTTAAACAGAACGGGAGCTTACATTACAAGAGCTACCTGCCAAAATGACAAACGGACATATAGCAGCGTAGATGTCAAATCCATTTGAATTACTACTGACTGAGAGAAGGTTAATATTCATGGAACACTGACAGCAGGCTTTGTACTACTGCCTACTTCTCAGGGCAATAGGGTGAACTTTTTGTATTAAATGTTTAAATTCTTATACAGTGACTTTAAGATCTTCTGACATTTATTAGTAACATCTCCTATTTGAGCAACCCATTCAGAAGCGGTTAACTGGTAGCAATGTTGAAATATATTTATCTCTATTTCTTTTCAAGTGTAAGGGTTAATTCTGGCTTTCTAAATGTGCACACTGAGGCAAAGTATCACAGGAAAGAACACAGTGCCAACGATGCAATTTCTATCCTTCAATTTGAAGAACTGGCATGCACATCTCCTCTGAATGTGAAAATCAGACTGTCTGAACTTTTAGAGTAAGAGCCCCTCAGAGAAGTTACCTGCTTGCATGGCAAACTTCCACTTCATTCCTCATGTCATCCAAACAGGCATTTGCATATTTGATTAGCAAGAGAACTTGATATACCTTGGAATCCACACTTTCTTCTATTGCGCAGTTACTTGGTGCAGACACTGAAGCACTGGGATTTTTCTGTGTGTGTGTTTGGATCGCGGTGACAGCCCTCTTTTATCTCGTTTCAGCCGTGCATTACAGGGCTTGTGCTTAATAAACTATGAACTCTCTTCCCATCAAGATGCAGCCATAGAATCAATGTACAAGTGGTGACTCATTCCCATAAGTGGAGCGGGATTTCATAATTTTACACAGATTTCCATAGAAAACCACTCATGCTTTAGTGTGCATATAATCAATTGCTAAGAAATTGGCACAGAACATCCCACCCTCACCCCCTCACGCCCAGCTGCCTGGTACTTTATATCTGAATGTTGGCAGTATTCCATACTTCTAAACATGCATGTTCATCATGGTACTGCCTGTACGAAAGGTCAGTAAGTGGGTTCACCACCTTAAAACTGAGGATCACGGTGTTTTGCATAACACGAGGCCTTCAAAAACACATCAGCACTCTGCGTAAATATGGGAGCTAGAAATGTGTCCATCTTTTAAAGATTGTTTATCGTATATGTCTTCCAAAATAGAACGTAATCTTCATGGAATCTGAACTTCTGCTTTGTTCATTTTATTCTGTTCCCAGCACCAAATGGGTGCACCAGATACGCTTAAGATTATCTAATTCTTTGGTTAAAGTCAATTTTTCAGACTTTGTGTAGATATATGGAATATATAATTTTGGTGTCCATGATTCACCTATGGACAAAACTAATTAAAAATTCTTTTTATTTCAGAGAGATGAGGAAGGGGAGAGAGAAACACAGCTGAGAGAGAAATATCAATGAATTCCACACCTCCAGCGTGCCCCCTACTCAGGATGGAGCTCATAACCAGAGCACTTCCCCTGACCCCTGACTGGGAATCAACCAGCAACCTCTGGGGCATGGGACAACATTCAATCAACGGAGCCACACTGGCCAGGCCAAGATAATCTCATATTTTAAAAAGAGGAGTCATGTTTTTTGTAACACCAAAAACCATTAAAGACATTATTGTATAATCTCTCTCAAAGTATCCTGCTGAAAATTTACTTTTTAAAAATATGTTCTCTTCTCTACTTAAAGTTTGGTGTTCTAAGGATCTAACTTAGGCAAATCTACAGTTTTTCTTCTTCAAATTAAAATTATTTTTTTAAATAGCATTATAAATAAAGTTAAATGTAAATGATCATTGCCTACCACGTTAAATGCCTAGTCATTCACCAGTGACTGACACTATATTTTCCATTCAGTAGATAAAACAGGATGGGAACTTAATGTGTTAAAATTGTGTTTACTACGCCAATATGGCTTTGGTCAATTATGTTTTATTCTAGCATAGGGACAACTTGCATAACATCCATGAAATTGGATTGGCCCTTTTGTTAAGGAGTGTTTATCTTGATTCTGAACACATTTAACAAACAGTTATGCCAACTAACATTCAACAAATAAATCACTGCTATCACTGAGCATTCAAACAGGAGAAATAATTCATTTGCTAATCACCTTTGCAATTGGTGTTCTTGTTACTTTTCAGGAGTTCTCTGGAAATCACCATTCTCTTTTCCATGGTCCTACTTATAATAAGCATGACCTATTTCAATAAATTTTATGAAAACTGATCTCACCTTTGTGTGTGCTTATGTAGTTGTGTGTGTGTGTGTGTGTGTGTGTGTGTGTAGTTGTAGTATCAAAAAATAAACAGACAAAAACCTTCTTTCATGTATATAGATATCCACCTATCTTCATATTAAAATATTTTTTGCACTCTAGCTGGTTTGGCTCAGTGGACAGAGCATTGGGCTGCAGATTGAAGGGTCCCTGATTCAATTCATGGTCAGAATACATACCTGGGTTGCAGGCTCAATCCTCAGTAGGGGACATGCAGGAGGCAGCCAATGAATGCTTCTCTCTCATCATTGATGTCTCTATCTCTCTCCCTCTCCCTTCCTCTCTGAAATCAATAAAAACATTTTTTAAATCTTCTGATTAGTTTAAAAGCTAATATCATATTGAGATACTCACTGTGATTTATCCTACAACTTAATTTACTTCTTGACATTAAATATAAAATTTTCATCCTGACAATATAACAGATGAAATATTCTAAAATCTCCTCCAACCATGGAACACATCATACTGGCAGGGACCCATTAATGAGTTGGTTTAAATTTCTCTGAGTGGACAACCACACAGCTCTGAGGGTTTTAGCTTCTGCAGGCTCAGCAGATAGCACAACAAGGTTTCTCTTCCTCTGAGTTCACAACCTGCTATGGATCTCTTCTCTCACTGCAGCGTGGAGGAATCCCTCCCCCCAAAAGCTCTCCAGAGGCAGAATTCTCATCACACTGGACAATGCAGCACCTCGATCCCAGCCCATGCTAAGGAAATCTTTGCTGTTATATTTTTATTGATTTTAAAGAGTTGAAGGGAGAGATCAAGAGAGACAGAGGAACATCAACGTGGCTAAAGTGTTCCCAGCATCTTCTGTAGTGGATGCTCTGAGACCCAGCCTAGACAGAAGAGCCTGTACTCCAGCATAAGCCTCCCTAGGAGGTGCCCTGGACCAAAAGGAGCCCCGTCCCCAAGCCCCTATAGTTAAGGCCCCTGTCCGAGGACAGTCCATTCCTACCCAATGTCTGGTTTGTGATTTCTGGAGGATCATCACATCTTCAAAGCTTCACATGAAACCCTAGTTGCAGCTACTTTGAATTTCAACTTCTCCTTCTGCCCAGCCTTATTGCTCTAATTTCCCCACGGGGCACAACTAGTGCAGGCAAGTCTCCACGGCCCGACCTTACTAGTTCCACCTCTCTAATCCAGTGGATCACTACACCTTCAAAATTCACACTTCCAGACTGTCAGTTATAATTGTCAAGATCCTCAAAACCCAGGGAGAGAGTCCTACATATTTGAGTTTGCTTAGGATTACCTATTTCATCCCTACCACCTCCTGAGGAAGGCACAACTATTGCTTCCAATGTGCAGATGAGGAAATGGAGACTTAGGGAGGATAAGGAGCTTGTCCATTTTCTCCTACTACATCCAGGCTGGTCTTCTACTGAGGGAAGAGTCCTGAGAAAGAAGTGCAGTCCCGTTGTTCTTTCCTCAAATACTTCAAAAAGTCCACAGGTACTGCATCTAATTATGTTTAACCCAGAGCAAATAAAGAAACCCCAAGTCTTGGTCCTCATTGCTCATGCAGAAAACTCTTGACTATTCACCTTGTCTCTGAAACAGGGATGGCTCTGATGTTATGCCAGAGTTTTTTAATACTTCCTGCCATTCTGCATCATTTTCTTGGACAGAGTGGTATGAGTCTGTCTTTCAATCTGTCTCCATCTGTAACACACTAGTCAAGAATCCTTGACATTTGTGTCTGATGCTGTTCCCTGTTTCACGGCTAATTAAAATGTCCTATACCTTTACTGTCTTTGATAGTTTTGTTTAGTTTCTTGAGAGGGTGACATATGGTTTGAAAGTGACATTTAAGTTTTCATAATTTTGAGCTGCCTGGCTTTTGTCATATCATGCAAATTTGCAAGCACTTTCTCCTGTCATTAGCCATTATTTGAAAATAAAACCTCTATACTGACTAATAATATTGCCCAGTTGGAGAACAAGGATTGTGATTTTATTTTTTACTGTTTTAATGTTATGGTGCACATACTTACAGATATATTTAATTCCTGTCTCTTTTCATTTTCACTTAGGTTAGGATACTAGAAATGGGATTACTTCATTGAAAGTTATGAATCCTTTACCATCTTTGATAAATAATAGACAATTTTCAGTGTTTTTTTTTTGCTAATTTAAATTTATTTTTACCATTAATAAACATTGAGTGGCCAGATTATTATGATCTCTGAACGCATAATAATCTGGCCACTCAGTGTATATCCTATATAACAAAAAGCTAATATGCAAATTGCCCCCTTGACCAAGAGTTCAACCAGCAAGCAGGCTGGCCAACCACCCATGTCCCCTCCCCCAGGCCAGGCTGGCCAGACCCCACAGAGCCTCTACTATATACGCATAATAATCTGGCCACTCAGTGTGTGTGTGTGTGTGTGTGTGTGTGTGTGTGTGTGTGTGTGTATGTGTTTGTGTGTGTATTAGAGGCCTGTTGCACGAATTCATGCATGGGTCGGGGTCCAGCCTATTATATAGGATATACACTGAGTGGCCAGATTATTATGCGTTCAGAGATTATAATAATCTGGCCACTCAGTGTATAGAATCAGCTTTGCTAGAAATAGTTAATTTGATATAATCAAATGTTATATTTACAAATTTCTAGTTAGTGTTTGATTTTTCTTATTGGCCTTTAATACATTAAAAATATACATATTTTGTATGCAAACCTTCTGTCCAGTGGATTTTCTGGTTTACCTTTGTTGTATGTTTTGATGAGAATTTCTATACTGTTTTATTTCATTGAACCACATTTAAGAGCATTTTAATATGTTGGAAATAAATAGACACTGATTTTCTTAAATTATTGACAACAATTCTCCACATGTTAAACTTTGAGATAAGCTTCAAATGATTATTATTTGGAAAATTATAAAATAATCAAATTGGGATTTAAATGTCAATATATTTATAAATATGTGCACCATATCATCAATAAAATGAAAAATATACAAAATCCTTGTTACCATTAATAAGGGATATCAATAAACTTAATAAGGGGGTGTTAATTAATTAGAGTATGCAGTTTTTAAAAGAGGTACACGGAAAGTAATTAGTATAAGGTATTTACAGGTCAGTGAAGAGACAATATTACCAGGGCATGTGGCTTGTATTTGTAGAGAGTAAGCTATTAGACAGGAAGGGCAAGAACTGGATTCCCTTGAAAGGCAGAAAGAAAGTTTGATTTGAAGATTATGGGATATCATGAAACTCTTTGAACAAATGACCTATGTGCTGAAATTAACATTTAACAATGATAAGAACTAGCATTGATTATGACCTTGTATTAAGCCAGAACTCTTCCAACTTCTTTACAGTCAATTCAGCCCATGGGAAAACTCCATGCAGTTGGTATTACATTTACTCTCATTCTACACATGGAGAAGTATTAAAAAAGAATCAAGTACCATTTTCAATGTTACTTAGCTGAAAAGTGGCAACATGGCTGCTTTTATCAGCCTTGTCATTAATTTATATTTACAATAGTACAGATTTATGCTTTTCAGTAAAAGAATATTTTTATTCATCATTAATTTGTTTTTATAATATCACAGATTTATTCTTTTTTTTCTTCCTATCACTCCCCATCAACCCAAGCAAGAACAACAAAAACCAAATAAACAAGTCTGTTACAAGCATATATTTTCTGAGACCCCTTTTTCAAGATAATTTTCCTCTCAATAATTTCCATAGAGGTTCTAGCCACATATCTCAGTTGGTTAGAGCATTGTCTCCATGCATCAAGGTTTTGGGTTCAATCCCTAGGCAGGGCACATACAAGAATCAACCAGTGGGGAATGCATAAATAAGTGGAACAATAAGTAGATATTTTCTCCTCCTCTCTCTCTCAACAATCCATTAAAAACAAACAAA
Organism: Vespertilio murinus; assembly: GCA_963924515.1. NCBI lineage: Eukaryota > Metazoa > Chordata > Mammalia > Chiroptera > Vespertilionidae > Vespertilio > Vespertilio murinus. The sequence goes on along the minus strand of OZ004704.1, from coordinate 9,021,608 downwards.
CAAACAAACAAACAAACAAACAAAAACATAAAAGGTTTTTTGTTCTTTTTGAAAAGAATTTCCACAAAATAGAGCCAGGACAGCCTAGGTATAAAAGCTCATTAAAGAAATCATCAAAGCCATATAAGTTTACATTAGCATAACTATGTTTAAAAGGAGAAAAAAAGAGAGCGAAATCCATACTTTCCCATTCTGTGTGATGCAAGGGTAGCAGAGCTTCTGACACTATATCCAGTGCTCAAGTTAAACCATTTCATGGATATAGCTACAGAGTCACTCTTGTTTCTTACAGAAAACCTATGTACTTATAAATAAATTTCTAAGAACAGGTTTTATAGAATCTGAAATGTTTTACTTTGTCATGACTATTTCTTAGAGGCTCATTTTTTATATTTTGTATAACTTATATTATTATTATTTAAACATGCTGACATTTTGTCTTAGTGAAATCTCCCAAAATGATGCTTTGAAAATGTGTTGACAAAAAGAAAATTTCCAGGAAAAAAAATAGTTACTGTCAAAAGCATTATAAAATTGCTAACAATGGGGAATGGAGAGGCAAGTTTAACCTTAGAGCAATTGGCTTCCAAATGTGTATTCTGCATAATTAGTGATGCTGATTTGTGTTTCCAGCAGAAATCAGTAATAAAATGAAATTGCTGAACTCTCAATGATCAATAAATAGCTAGTTGATATAAAAGAGCACAGATGAGGTCTACTCAAGAGAGCCATACAACACTGTGTATTGGCCCAATACTATGATATGAAAATGATACCTTTCAGAGGGATTTACACATTAGAATAAGTAATTCTAGCCATGCAAAGCGATGATGTGAGAAAGTTTTGCAAAACTCATTTGGAGAACATAACTGACAGAATCCTTGAGCTTGAGGGGTCTCATGGCATTTTCAAAATACTCTTAGCATTGCTTTCCCAGTCCCATAAGCCATGCTCTTAGAATTGTGGTCAACTCCTCTTTCAGTTCCAACCTTGAAGATGAGCTCTTCAGATTTTTTCCATTAATCTCACCTATGATCAAAACAGTTGATTGCCACTGCCAACCTATGATGGCCTTTCTTCATCCTCTTACTTTTTTCAAATACACAATACCAACTGCTAATTTTAACTCATTTGCCTACTCATCTGCCTGTCCACCCATCCATTTGGCAAATAGGTAGAGGCAGCTACAGCATCCAGAGCACAGACGTGGAAGTCAGATTGTTTAGGTCTGTTTCCTGATTTTGTTGCTTATTATCCCTCTAATCCTAAGCAATTTTTTAGCCTCCTTAGATCCCTCAATGATAGAACATAAATATAATGAAGCCACCTCCATGGAGTTATATTGATAATTAAGGGGATAATTAAATGGTACTAGTACTTCAAGATAAAAGTAAATGGTGCCATGAGAGCTCAGAACAGGGATTTAATATAGTTAGGTATGTCAGGGGGATGCCATGGCATGTGCTGTTTAAGAGGAAAGCCAAAGGATGAGTTCACATTAACTCGGTCAAAAAGGAGAAAACATTAAAAACCCAGGCCATGTACTGAGTGGAATAGGGGTGAGTTCAAATAGAGATAGAAGGTCACTGAGTCTACTGCAAAGAGAGCAAGGTGAGGCTGAAGAGACTGATGGAGGACAGCTGATAAGGAGCATCACAGAACAATTTAAAAAATATATATTTTATTGATTTTTTACAGAGAGGAAGAGAGAAGGATAGAAGAAAGCAAGAAACATCGATGAGAGAGAAATGTCAACCAGCTGCCTCCTGCACACTCCCCACTGGGGATGTGCCTGCAACCAATGTGCATGCCCTTGACTGGAATCGAACCTGGGACCATTCAGTTCTCAGACCGACTATCCACTGAGCCAAACTGGTTTCGGCTTCGAGCAGCTGGCCATATTATCAGATTTAATGTGATATTGCATTGCAGAGGTGCATGACTCGCTGACAGTAGACACGTTAGCTATTTTAATAATCTCACTCAGCAGAAAGATAATTGGAACTTGCCTTAGGATTGTGGTGACAGAGATGTAGAGAAGTGAATGGATTGGAGACATCCTGGAAATAAAATTGCCAGAACATGCATTGGGGGTGGTTGAGGAAGAGGGAGAAGTATGAATGACTTTCAGGTTCTTAGTTTGTAACTAAGAGACATCTAACCCAAAGGATGAAAGGTCACATGTTCAATGTGGGATATTTTGAATTTCAGGCACCCAAAGGACAGAATTTTAAGAAGTCATTTGGCTGATTGAATGAGCATGAGTGGTGGGCCCAGATGGCAGGTTTTATTTATCCCTAAGTGTGTGAACTTAGACCAAACATGACAACCTGCAGCCCACAGGCCACATGCCTCGTTTATTTGGCCCATATTATTTAGCCTTTGAGTTCGACATGTTTGCCTTAGACATATATCTCTCAACCTGTCTGAGTCAGAATGACCTCATTTTAAAAATAGGACTATTAATATCTAATCTACATACTCATTCACAATTTAAATGGTTCCTTCAAAATCTAGCTTCATTATATTTCCGCTAGTGGCCCTGTGCACAAATTTGTGTGCCATTAGCTCTCTAGCTCTCTGCGGGGTTTGGTCACTCCACACCTGTTGCCCAGGGGCTGTCTGCAGCCCAGAGGCCAATGTGGACTCTGGCCTGGCCATCATAGCCGCGGTGGAATGTTTTCCTCATCGCTGCAGCAATGAAGCAAGCATTCTACTAGTCTGCTCACACTACTCTACCTGCTCTCAGTGGTTGTCAGCCCCAGGTCTGGGGGACTCAGCTGGGCTGAGAGGACTGGGTGCCGCCACCTTTGTGACGGAGTGATGGTTAATTTGCATATTACTCTTTTATTAGATAGGATATATAAGCTAGTAACCAGCATAAATATATTCACAATCTAATCATGTATTTCCAATTGAACGTGATACTGTTTCCTTATATGAATATGTGCAGAAAGCAAAATTCTGAAGTTTAACTTGAAGATGTTGAGAAAGAACTCTCAAGTACAATAACTGTTTCAAAATCTTCTATGAAGTTAAATAGATACATTCAATGCCAAAATAATCAAGAACAGGCAAGTGACAAATACATTAGAACACCCACCGAGAAACCTGTTTTCACTTTGGAATAAATATTTTTTTTTCTCACAAGAAGACTGCTGCATTGAATGGTAGAAAACTGCCAAATTTAGAGGACGTTAAGCAATATCTGTATCCAATTAAAAATAAATTAGTCATAGCTACGATCAAGGGGATTTCCGAACTAACTGTGCTTTAGAAGATCAGAAAAATTAACACTAAACTGTCATTAAAAAGGAAAAATTACTTACATCATTTTAATTTTAAGAACTTAAAAATTCAGTGAAGATATAAGACGATGTTTATTATTTTTTTAATATGCCCCTTCCCTTCAACTTATTCCAAATTAAGTTAAGTCATAAATCAAAATTCCACACTCAGATTACAGAATACCAAAACTGGAAAGTCTAGAATATTTTAAAGTAAATATAGCATCAAGGTTTTAATGTTTTATTGACAAGACAATAAAATGATCCAAACAAAATCTAATTAACCCCAAAAGGAGCAATTTCCCCATATTAATATTGCCTTAATATTGTTTTTCCAATGAACTTTAAAGCCTTAAGGAAAATGTTAAAGTGTGAGGATTGGATTTTAAGTTAAAAAATAGCTGAAATTTACCAATGGGAAGATATTGTTTAAATCCCAGAGATTTTAAAGGAGCTCCTCTTGTGGACTTTTCTCTAATATTCAATAAGGCAGTTTTTGTTTTATCTCTAGAAGGGAGTTGATGGGAAGTTGGCAAACACCCTATTCCCATGGTTATCAGGAATGCTGGCTAGCCTGCCCTGGGCTCCCAGCCCTCCTGAAGCCACATGGCCTCAGGTGTGTCCTGGGAAGGTAAATCACTGAGCTCCTGGTGCTTCCCCGCCCCTCAAGGCAATGCTGGTGGATTTGACTATCAGATTCAGTTCATTCTCTTTCTTTTAAAAACAAAACAAAACTTTTTTTTTAATTGATTTCAGAGTGGAAGGAAAGGAAGAGAGAGAAACATTAACACTGGGGATCAGAGCCTGCAACCCAGGCATGTGCCCTGACCAGAGAGGTCCATGCTCAATCACTGAGTCATGCCTGCTGGGCTGGGCTCATTCTTGCTTTATCTTTCTCTGAACCTTACTACCCAGCAGTGCTGTCTGCACTCCCTTTCCTCCTTTGGGAACTCCCCCCCGGAGGTCCACTGGCTGCTGCTGGAAACACCATGAGGTCACTGACAAGACCATTAGGGGTGAAGTCTGATTGTGTCAGTTCCCATCCTGGCTCCACCACCTTCTTTTATTAGAAGCGTGGGAAACACTCAAATAAAGCCCCAATTTATCTCATCTATTAAACATGCAAGTGACAGTAAGAGCAACACAACTACAGGCAATAAAGACCCTTTAATGAATCTGGTGTGAGCTTAATCCGTAGTAGATGACTGATATCTACTGAGGTGTATTCTTTGAGGATTCCTTGTTCTCTTAACCCTGTTACTTGTCTCCTCCCCCAAAAGTACTTGTACTGAATATCATTTCACCTGACTCTCTCAACCTAATAGAATAATTGAAACTAAGATACTGTTGGATTTCCTTTAATATTTTCACTTAATATTTAATATTTTCACTTAAAAAATCCCATCTCAGCTCACATGTAATCTTACTGTGTGAGGCCTTCCCAAGCCAATTTAGTAACATTTCTCCTCTGATCTGGTTATCTCAGCATTAACTATTGCCTATGCCTGCGACTTTCAACCTCTTTCATCTAATGGGGTATATATACTAATGACTCAAATTCTGCAGTACACCTACAAATATATTTTCCTCGATCCGAGAAAAACATAGGTATACTTTTTTTTTATTGATTCACACTGAATACCTATTGTTGTATTGACTGTTGTAGTCTTTTTATTTAATAATTGAAGAGAAAATAAGTCAGTGGCCCTGACTGGTCAGGTGTTGCATTGTTTAAAAATTCTGTCAGCACACAGGTTGAAAATTGCTGGCTTATGCTGTTTATTTTTCATCAACTGCTAATACATAATTGTGTTTTACCCACACAACTATAACCCAAAGGCAATGAGTCTATCTTTAGCTCTCTCATCAGGGCCAACATTAAGAAAGAAAATAATATCTACTAACTAAAGATGTAAATATTATAATACATTAATAGCCAAAGAATTGGCATGGCTTCACATTTTAGTAAAATCACATCAAAGTGTTATCTCAGATAGGAATTATTATATAGACTAGAAGCTCGGAGGTCATCCCTCAGCCAGGCCTGCACCCTCTCACAGCCCAGGACCTCTTGGGGGATGTCTCACTGGAGGCTTAGGCCTGCTCCCCAGGATTCGGCCTAAGGTGGCAGTCAGACATCCCTCTGGCAGCCCAGGAGCCCTTGGGGGATGTCCAACTAATAAGTTAGGCCAGGGTGGGCAAACTATTTGACATGAGGGCCACAATGGGTTCTTAAACTGGACCAGAGGGCCGGAACAAAAGCATGGATGGAGTGTTTGTGTGAACTAATATAAATTTAAAGTAAACATCATTACATAAAAGGGTACGGCCTTTTTTTTTTAAAATTCAATAGTTTTATTCACCAGATCCAGCCCATGGGCCATAGTTTGCCCAGCCCTGGCTTAGGCCCTCTCCCCAAAGAAGCAGGCCTACACCATTAGTTGAGCATCCTTAGTACTGCCGTGGAGGCAGGAGAAGCTCCCACCACCACCACTGTACTGGATAACCATGAGTCGGTTCCTGGCTGAAGGGTGCTTCCACTGTGGAAGCACACTGGTCACCATAGGGCAGCTCCTACACTGAGCATCTGCCCCTGGTGGTTAGTGTGCATCATAGGAACCAGTCATTCCTGGTTGTTCTGTCTTTAGGGTCAATTTGCATATTTCCATTTTATTATATAGGATTTTAGAGCTGGATGGCATGATGTTTTGGGGAAGGAAGATTATTCAAAGAGCCTGGAAAATCATACAATATTATTTATATGTGTAGTTAAGTCCCTTCCTGAAGCATCTTTCATAAGACTTAGAGATAATGGGTGAACCAAAGTTATCATTCCTCTTCCTCACCTGGAAATGGGAAAAGTGAATAAGGCATCTAGAATCTACACTATTTATTATAGAGGGATCTGTTACTGGATACTGTGTTTAATATCTGTGGGCTAGTGGGTTTCCAGAAGTGGACGGACCACACACCTTGCCACAGAGGCCATTAGCTCTTAGTCTTAAAATTAAGACTGTAAGGCAGCCTTAATTACTGTGATCTGAAAACATAGTCACATCTCCAAAAGTAAATATTTGGTGACTGGGTCAAGGATGAATGAAGTTAGTAGTTAGTTACTATCCCAGGAACAGAGGGATTTTGCCATCATTGCCAGGAATATTACCATTTGAATAAGGAGAGATGAGAGGAGAGGTGGTGGCTGGAAGAAGAAATGAAACAGGAGAGGTGTCTCTCCCTCCTTCTTTTTCATCCTAAATGGGAATTACATTGTGTTTATGTTGAAAGATAATCATGGAGGGAGAGAGGGAGGGAGGAAGGGAGGAGGGAGAGAGAAAGGGAGAAAGAGAGGGACAGTGAGGGAGAGAGAGAGGAGGAGGAGGAGGAGGAGGAGGAGGAGGAGGAGGAGGAGGAGGAGGAGGAAGTAGTAGTAGAGGAATAATTAAGGAATTAAAATCTTGGAGAAGATAATCGGAAAGTTGATTAAAGCTTGACCACTGTATAGTCTTATCTTTGAAAGATAAAGAGACATTTTCTTCATTGAAATCTGAGGGAAAAGGGAAGCCTTTAGGGGGAAAACCAGGGAGAATTTAGATGATCACTGAAAGGACTTTCTTTCTGAATGCTCCTGTTTTTACCATCAAATATGAGAGAAAAAAATCATACTTAAAATTTTTCAAGAGTTTGGTGGGAAGGAGAGGTGATAAAGATATGAAATACTGAGAGTTATGGGAGAAAATGAGATTACTAGAAAAACAGTGGGCTACAGGAAAGATTTGAAGTCTCCTTTAACCAATGATGAATTTCTCAGCATAAGCTTCACATACCTAGAAAATTAAAGGTTGGCTCTTGTCTAATTTTACTGGTAATTATATCAACTTAAGCATTAATTGCAAGCTATTTTTTTTCTTTTTACTGGAACTTGCAACTTATACTTTAGCAGACCAAGTCAAGGGGAAAAGAGAAAACAACTCAGGAGTATGGCTAATATTACTTTTACACTGATTTCAGGGCTCAACCAGAGAAAGAGCTCCCATAAGATGTATGAAAACATTTTGAGTAAAATGTTATACTTTTCAGTGCCTAAAACAAATAAACTAACAAAAACAAAGAAGACTTTGGGACATGAATTTAAAATGAACTTACCTCGTTGGCCTGTAGGAAGTTGTCTTCATGGATAAAAAACCTTTTACATGGCTATAGATGTAGGTTGGGACAGAAAATCTTTACCCCAGAATTCAGGAAACTTTCTAGGAGAGTTGCACCTGCAGCATAAACACAACAGGGAAAGCTAAGGAAATACTATCTGACTCCTTTCTCCCTCTCCTTTGGCCTTAGCCCAGTTCAGGATACATGGTTTATCTCCTATATTATACAGGTCTCCAGACTTGATTTTATTATAATTACTTTTGTTAATACTCACCCAAGAATATTTTTCCATTGATTTTTAGCGAGAGTGGAAGAGAGAAATACAGACAGAAACATTGATGTGAGAGAAATGCATCGATTGGTTACCTCCTGCAAGAACCCTGACCATGGGCTCTAACTGGGGAGAAGCCTGAAACCAAGGCACATGCCCTTGATGGGAATCGAATCTGGGACCCTTTGTTCCACAGGTTAAGGCTCTATCCACTGAGCCAAACCAGCTAGGACCAGGTCTCCAGATTTTAAACTTCAAGTGTCTCCAATCCAGCTTACTTAAAATGATTCAATAGCTTTTCATTGCATTCCAGATAATGATGAAAAACCCCTGCCTTAAGGTCCTCAATATCTGGCTCCTGCCTTCCTTTGCGGGCTCAACTCATAACCTTTACCCTTCACTGTACTGCAGTGGCCTTTTCTCAGAGCCTTGGACAATCAGTTTTCACTGGTGGTCTTAGGGCCTTTGCCCAGTTGTATTGTCCAGAGCTCCCAAGAGAAAGGGAATCAATAGGGTGTGTGTGTGTGTGTGTGAGAGAGAGAGAGAGAGAGAGAGAGAGAGAGAGAGAGAGAGAGAGAAAGAGAGTTTAAAGAATTGGCTCAGGTGTGACTGTGGAGGCTGGAAAGTCTGAAATTTGCAAGGCATGCTAGCAGGCTGGATGCCCAGGCAAGAGGTGATGTTGCATTCCCCAGTCCGAAGGCCTTGTGGAGGCCAAAATCCTTCTTTCTCAAGAGATTTTTGTTTTTTCTCTCAAGCCTTCAACTGATTGGATGAGGCCCATACACACTGTGAAGGTCATCTACTTTACTCAAAGTCTGATTGAAATGTTAACCTGATCTAAAAAATACCTTCTTAGCCACATGGAGACTGGTATTTGACCAAATGCTTCCCAGTTCCTCTCCCCTTTCCTGCTTCATGCCCCTTTCCCTCCCTCAGCTGTCCTGGAATTGAGTGCCTCAATAGAGTCTTAGAGCATAGGCTTTGCCTTAGGCTCTGTTTTGCACAGCATCTGGGTTTAACAATTATTTAATCCTCCTGAAGGGAGGATAAGATCCAGTTTGTGTCTTGAATGCTCATTGTAGCTGCTAACAGATAGGTGGGGGTGGGGGAGGAACTGGATGGCCCAGTTAGGAATTAATAGAGATGTTCCAGTAAAAGGTGGTGGTAGCTTGGAAAAGAATAATGGCAGCCATAGAAATGGGAATAAGTGAAATGGTTGGAGATTTAGCTGCCTCTTCCTCCCTAGTCCTTTTTCATGTGCACTATCATTGTTTATGCACACTTGCCTATGTAACTATGAAAGCTCTGTCTATAGGAATTGCCAGTGTGCTTTAGAAATGCACTATGTTTCTGTTCATAAAGGAGTCTTAATGACAATTCCAGGTGTTTTGAAAACTATACCAGTAGTTCACTCAGAAGATTACAATGGACTAACCATAGGAAGGGGGACAGATAGCTAGAGATATTGATATATCTCAAGATGTTCTGAGAGGGAAAGGGAGTGCTGTTCATTGTTATTGTAGGACTACAACAGGAATAAATCAGAACTGTCTTGGCAGAAATCTGGGTGTATGTTCACACTAGGTATACACCCGCTGCATATAGTTTGCTACCAACTTAAAAAGCAGAGCAGTCCCGTAAGTCTTCCTACTTAAGAATGTATACCTCTGACAGGATCTGTGCTGGGCAAAAGTCCATTAGCTATTAGTTTTCTTCACTAAATGCAAAATAATGTGAGAGCTCTATGAAATTACCTTATTGTCCATTCAGAAAAGGAAACGGAAACATCATAAAGTAACATGGTAGCTCTCCTGGCTAAGTTCGGTGATTTGGAAAGCCCTGGAGACCAGCCATTAAGCTCTCCGGCCAAGCAGGACCTACTTGTATATCTCTCCCTCCATTGACTTTCTGCGTAACCATATAAGCCTCCTGTATCCTAAAAACGCTAACACAATAGTCTAACAGTTACGATACTTTTAGCTGTGAGAAAATATTTACTCCAGGATTAAGTCAAAATAACACCATAGAGACTTATGGATGTATTTATGTATTCCTTTGTTCAACTAATAATTGCCGAGTACTCACATTAAGAGAGGCATGGTTGTTGATACTGGAATGCAGCAGTGAAAAAGCAGGCAAACTTACTGCCCAAGTGACACTCATACCCTAATTTGAGAGCAGAGAAGTCTCACCCACACCAAACAATAACAATAACGCCAACAATAACAAATACAAAGGCTCTATTATAAAACAACAGATGCTGCTCAGTGAGGAAACTTTGGCAGGTGAAAGCTGGCAAATGGCCAGATGCACTTCTTTAGAAAAGCGTCAGGTGGGTTTCTCTTAGGATAGGTATTTGGGCAGAGATTTGAAGAAAGTAAAGGAGGGAGTAAGGGGAATAGCTGTGTGTGTGTATGTTGGGGGAAGGGGAAGGTTTGAGGGAGATGTGGCATTCCAGGCAGAGGGAACAGAAAATGCAATGTCCTGAGTAAGAATTAGTTTGGCCTTTTCAGAACAAATGTATTGCTCCAGAAGAGTGGGCAAGGGAGAAAGAGTGTGGGATGACTGGGGAGAATGGCCTGAGAAGTCCAGAAGCAGGAATGGCTTCAGGAAAGACTTGGTTCAGAGTTTAAATGAAGATGACATCAAAATTTCTGTTTGGGTTAGAGGTTGTTCTCCTGTGAAAGAACTCGAAGAATGAGTTCACAAAGAAATGAGCAAAAGCAAAGTTTTGTTACAGAAAAGCTCCCTGCTGCAGGGAGGGGACCCAACCCAGTTACCAGGGGAATTCCTTTGTTTAGGGGCTACTATGTGCCCTGCTACCTTCCCATTGGTTGATTTAAAAAAATGCAGCTCTAACATAATCCATACATCTTAAACTTCATCCTGCTCATTTTCCCCCATCCTGTGTGTTCACTCCTGGATCATGGCCTTTTGTTAGTGGGATTTTACAGGGGCTGGGATGAGACTGATGAACTGGTTTCTGCTCAAACTGGCAGGGTTCAGTTGCACCTCCCTTTTACAAGCGTCCCCTCTTCTCCCCTTTTACTCCCCTCCTCCCTGTGCCAGTCTAGCTCCTAACTGCCTAGAAGCTACTTCTAACTTCTCAAAGTCACTTAAAGTTCTTTTCGCTATCTTAATGTCTTGGCTCTACTTCTTTCTGAATCCATTCTCATGTAAACTTCTTCCTCAAGTCAGCATCCAGACACTTCTGCAGCTTCAGGGATCCTGGATTCATGGGAAAGGGAGTTACCCTCTCCTAGTAGCTCTGTAAGAACCACTACATTCCCTGTAATTTCACCAACTTATGTCTGCACCCCTACAAAAATCATAGGGCTAGAAATTGGTTCTATGATCTGGATTTTGGTCATGCAACCTACTATACCTGGGGCTAGGAGGTGGATTAAATTTAAGGCAGGGATGCCCAAGCACAATAGGGTAGGAATGTTCAAATGAAAAAATCCAGAGCTGTTAAAAAAACATGGGGTAAACAGATGCTGAATGGAAAATAAAATTCAATACAGAGGCCATAATAACTTCTGTCATCACCATCATCATTGTTACCACCACACCATCATCATCATCACATCATCATCATCATCACTATCACTATTACTTTTACATATGGTTAGAGAAAGGCATTGTAATTACCTTTGTACAGCACAACCTTTCACGTTTATTTCTACTTTAGGCTAATAATTCAGCAAACTTCATTGATGAGTGTGTGGTGTGTGTGTGTGTGTGTGTGTGTGTTTAATATGGGTAAAGTTCTTCACAATGAACCTTTTCTAAAAATAATCTTTAACTTTCTGAAAGTTTGAAATGAAATAATCCTGTCCTTTATTGCTCCCTGGAACCAGAAGGATCCTCCCAGTGACTGCAGCTAGGATTCTGGTGGCCAGATTTGGTGATTTCAGGGGCTCCCACTGATAATAAGTGAAGACAGCAGGTGGGATTCACCTCTGTGAGGGCATGTTACAGTCATGGGAGATTGTGTTCATGGGCTTAATATTTTTTCTTAAAAAGCATATTCTGATATAGTTAATCAAGTTAACCAGATAAAAATGGTTTATAAATCTGTCAAGTAGATATTACCAAAATGTAACCAAAGATAAAGGCCTTTGCCTCATAGGCCTTTGAGTCTGGGAGACCATTGGCATTTTTAGTGCTTGATTTAGTTGACAATTTTGATACACTCTGGAAAAATATCAAGCACACAATTCTGTAATAAAAAAACAACCCTGAAATATGAGTGGTGTATCCTTTTATCAATTTAGCCCTCCCTAAATTGTACTAACCCTGGTTTTTAGATAAAGTTAACATATTTTTAGCTTTAAAAAATTCATATATGGATAAAGTTTACCAACATTAAACACTAAAACAAACAAGTTTATTTCTTTCAAAATAACTAAACCATTTTATCCTACATCAGCACATACTGTGATCAGTAGAAACATTATAAGCCAGATTTATAGTGTGGAAAATAGGCCTTTATACAATATTTAACTACAAATTCACATTTGAAGATTCAAAATGGTTATTTGGGCTCACGCATTCCTTTATTCTTGTTAAATGTCATTACACAAGTAGTCTAAAAATAAGAATACATTTATCATGACTTGGAAGCATAGGGTTTCCATCAAAGGTTGAGGCTCTTTGAAAAATTGTTGACAAGTACCAAGCAGATGGAGGCACAGGAGAGGCCTGTCTATTAGGTAGGTGGGTAGCTTTTCTCATCACAAGACCTGGAAAATAAAAACCTAAGCTTGGAATAATAAGGAATGGAGGTGAAAGTTAGCTATCCAGGTGATATGGAGGTGAATACTATGTCAGAGCTCTTTGTACTCAAGTGACTAATTACAGCATATTCCTTTAAACCTTTCTTGACAAACATGGAGAAGCAACCACCACCACCAACTGCAATAGTAAAGGATTTTCCTCAAGGCTCAGCTTCATAGGAACTTTGACCTTCCCATTTGGAAATGCAGTTGAGAACTAATTCTTGGATACCTTACAGGTTGGAGTGGGCTAGGAATCAGTCTCCTGCTTTAGTGACTGGACAGGACCTGCTAGAGGAGCAGAAACACACCCCTCCCTGTGCCTTATAGCCATCTGGATCCCCAGTCTACCACAGAAAATATAAGCATCCTCCTCCTCTTTTTCAGGGGATGAAAACTTAAGCATTACCCCTGAAAAACAAACCACAAGTCACATTACTAGGCACACCTAGACCCTCTTGTTTAAGGGCATTTGGAGCAAAATCACCAGGTGTGGGAAAGGACCCAGCAGGCTCACAGAAGGTAAGGCAGAAGAATGAAGTACAAATGCAATCCTGTGGAATAGACATCATAAAAGAGGAAAGAAACCAAAAAGTTCTTCCTTCTCTTATTTACCTGATAATTGGAGAAATGTTTTATGTACCGACACGGGGCAATATGAGATTAGGAACTCATATTCCTGGGGAAAAACATCATTACTACATTTTAAAATGCAAACCTCAGACAAATGAGGAAATATATTACAAGTGACAATCTAAATTAGGGACTTAGGAAATAAGCTAAAGAAATTCTCTCAGAAGTATGTAAAAAGGTAAGGAAGGAAAAAAAAATATGTTACTGAGGATAGAGCTCTAAGAAAGCCAATCTATAATAATAAAAGGGTAATATGCTAATTAGACTGGCTGTCATTCTGGAGTCCTTCCCGATGAAGCCGGGCCGAAGGGGAGCCAGCCCAGGTCTCAGGTGCCTGCGGACGGCCAGAGGAGGAAGCAGCCCGGGTCTTGGGTGCTGGAGGGAAGCAAGCAGGTGCTGGCAGCTAGAGGAAGGAAGGCCTACTCGTGCATGAATTTTCATGCATCAGGCCTCTAGTATATTATTAATACAAAATGCCAAAAAATAAAATCAGAGTAAATGAAAGAGAAACAAAGACCCAAAAAAGAATAGAAAAATACTTTTCTGAGAGGAAATAAAGATTATAATTTTGACATTAAAAGGACCACTGAATACCAAATAAATTAATAAAAAATATGTATATAAAACATATTGTGTACACATATAATACCTTAATAAAAATATGTATATAAAACATATGTTGTTTGTACTTTTTAAATAATTTCAAAGGAAAAGGACAAAATAAACAAGCATCTATTGTGAAGAAGCACAAGAAAAAATATTACCTACAAAAGAGAAAACGTGCATCATTTCTTTTCTTTTTTAAAAAAGAAAAGCCAAACAGCTGAAACCGGTTTGGCTCAGTGGTAGAGCATCGGTCTGCGGACTGAAAGGTCCCGGGTTCGATTTGGGTCAAGGGCATGTACATTGGTTGCGGGCACATCCCCAGTGGGGGTGTGCAAGAGGCGACTGGTCGATGTTTCTCTTCCATCGACGTTTCTAGCTCTCTATCTCTCTCCCTTCCTCTCTGTAAAATATCAATAAAATACATGTTTTTAAAAAAGGTAGACAACAGAGAAATATTGACAGAGATTTGGGAAAGAATATTTATAACCCACGAATTCTATATGTTCATTAAATGTATTGCTCAAATGTGTGAGCAGAACTTGTATGAGACTTTAAATGTGCATTCTTACCTTCAATTATAGTCAAACACATTATAATTTTTTCCTTGCATTTGTGACTATTTTCTTCTTATTGATCCAGGGAAATGTGACTGCCAGTGTGTAAACTTTCTTAGAAATGGAAGTACATCATTTCCCATCTCTCTTTTTGTTCATTCTCTCCTCTAGAGAGCGGGTATGATCACTAGCACTGGAGCAACCAGCTGAGATCATGAAGATGGTAACCATTTGGGGAGGAAACACATAAAACTGGGTCACCAACAACATTCATGGCTCTGTCAGGCAAGGTCCGGACATCCTATGCTCAGACTTCTCTTATGGGAAAAGTAATGTTGAATATATTTTAAACCATTTTTGTTTTTGTTTTTGTTAGATATAACCAAATATGATCCTAACCAATATGACTTACAAAAGGGGAGACACTATTCATATGCTTCTAAGCACTCATGATATAAAGGACCTGAAGATCTCTTCTAAAAAAAATATTATTTAGGAAATACTCATGCCACCTGAGAATTGAACAATTATGACTCAGATATGATTAAGACATGTGGCCATAGGAACAGTAAAATTTGAGAGCTGACTTCCAAACAATTGTTAAAATTGATATAAACAGATGTTAAAGGCATAACGTAGCAATTAAATTAATACCAATCATCTGGTTGCAACACTGAAGCTTATTATCCAAAATGTGAGTTGTGGGATGGGAAGGAAAGGAAATGCAGCTTACATATTTCTCATCCCATGAGGCAGAATCCATTATTCATTCTAAAATGGATAAGTACATTGCAAGAGAACTAGGTGTTCAAAGTTTTATACAGATAGGCACCCACTAGTAGAATAAAAACAAGTAACATTTTTATTCCTTTGGAGACAAAAGATAACGCAGTAGGATCAAAAAGACGGGAAAAAGAAAACAGCTAGGCTGGATAAATACCCACAAGTCTATGAAAGGCAATTGAAGTAAGATTTCATTAGTCAGAATTATTTGGGGTTTTGTACCAAGTCTGGTACAAAAGCATTTATAGCGGGTCTTCAGGCTGATTGGGACATCTCCAGGATTAGACAATTTGGTGATGGCTTGTCTGCCTACCTAGTGGCAGGGAAAGTGGTTGTGATCACAAAGCACAGTGATGGGGAGCAGTGTGCCTGGAAGATTTCTTCCTGGTGCAACCTCACCACAGTGAGCCTTGTGGTTGGGATACCAAAGTGATCCTCTTAACTCAGTGGTAGGCAAACTGAGGCTCTCAAGCCACATGTGGCTCTTTGGCCCATTGAGTGTGACTCTTCCACAAAATACCATGGCCTGGGGGAGTCTATTTTGAAAAAGTGGTATTAGAAGAAGGGGCGTTAGAAGTTAGAAGAAGTTTAAAAAATGTGGCTCTCAAAAGAAATATCAATAGTTGTGCTGTTGGTATTTGGCTCTGTTGACTAATGAGTTTGCCTACCATTGTCGTAACTGATTCTGAACTTATTTGACTTTAAGTTCAGAATCAGTTAAGATTTGCTTCAACTGCCAAAACCGGTTTGGCTCAGTGGTAGAGCATCGGTCTGCGGACTTAAAGGTCCCGGGTTCGATTCCGGTCAAGGGCATGTACATTGGTTGCGGGCACATCTCCAGTAGGGGGTGTGCAGGAGGCAGCTGGTCGATGTTTCTCTCTCATCGACGTTTCTAGCTCTCTCTCTCTCTCCCTTCCTCTCTGTAAAATATCAATAAAATATATTTTAAAAAAATTTGCTTCAACTACTCTGGAGTCACCCTCATGTACTCTTCTTGTGGTGTGTGAACAAAACGCAGTCCCTGCCCACCCTGTTCCCTAGAACTTGCATCTCTTCAGCTCCAAGCTGCTGGAGGAAGTACACCATGGAGGGGAAGAGGTGGGGACATTTGTCTTCCAGGCAGAAATGGCCCAACTCATATCTCTCCTCATCAATATCTTCTATTCCAACAAAGCAATTTTCCTTAAGGAATTGACCAGTAGTACTTCTAATGCCTTGGATAAGATACTTTATGAGAGCCTGACAGACCCAAGTTAGGCTGTGAAAAATAGCTGAAAACTGACATCATCTCAAATCCCCAATAATGCACCTTGACTATGGTAGACACAGGCATTGGCATGATCAAAGCTCATCTCTTCAATAATATGGGAGCCATTGCCAAGTGTGGTACAAAAGCATTTATAGCGGGTCTTCAGGCTGGTTGGGACATCTCCAGGATTAGACAATTTGGTGATGGCTTTTCTGCCTACTTAGTGGCAGGGAAAGTGGTTGTGATCACAAAGCTCAGTGATTGTGAGCAGTGTGCCTGGAAGGTGAGCAGTGGTTGTGATCACAAAGCTCAGTGATGGTGAGCAGTGTACGCCAGCCACGAGGCTCATTCTAGTGAGGTTGCACTCTTCCTGGTGCAACCTCACCACAGTGAGCCTCGTGGCTGGGGTACCAGAGTGATCCTCTACCTTGAAGAACAGGCAGAGTACTTAAAGACCATATGTGTCAAAGATCCTTGGTCAAGCGCATGCACTCCAATTGCAAGTTCCCCATTGCTGACCAATGTGTCTCTCTCATGTTGATATTTCTCTCTGTTTCTCTCTCCCCTCCTCCTCCTTCCTTCCACCCTCTCTAGAAATCAATGGGAAAAATATCCTCAGGTGAAGATTAAAACAAATAGTAAAATTAAAAATTTTAAATATATGTGTATTAGTTTACATATTTTAAAAATTAACATTGTACTCCATCTTTACAGAACAAGACAAAATAAACTAGGGAAGCTTTGTGTTAAACCACATAAGGTCCCAAATTGGTTTTGGGGGTTGTGCCAATGTGTAGGCAAAGATGGTCCCACGTACTCATTTCAGGCCTCCTTAGACTGGGCACATGTGGCACCTGTGGGCATTTTTTATTTTGTAATAAATTCAGAAGGCAGAGAATTCTCAGAAAAGGCAGGAGCCAGAGAGAGGTTTCATTTCTCCAGCACTGAGAAACCACCAAGTCGTACAAGTTCTACAAAATGCCTGGTGAATTCACAAGTCTCTGGAACTTAGGCCCATAAAACATTGTGGAATTTCACCAACCCAAATGTCTTCAAAGAGTGTGGTTGAGGAATAGGGAGAGGAGCACTCAACTGCCATTTCCAAAACCCCAAAAAGGCACTGAAATGAATTGCATGCTCCAGTTTCCAAACAGCTTGACTGATGTGATGCATGAAAGTACATAAACAGGGTGTCCTTCCAATGTATATACACAATTTAACAGATGATAGCTCCATTTTAAAAATGAAATGCATTTTAATAAACACTGCCTTTATAATTATTCTAAGTGTGTGTATACATTTTTGGGATTAGATATATAGATAGATAGCGAGATAGACATACACACAATATATGTAACTTATATACATATAATATACATACATATTTTCATACAAATTATATATATATATATAAATGTCTATGTCATTAATATATATCTATACACATAAGTATCATGTAAAATATATGGATATATGAAAAGATGGACACTGAACTATGATTTTGCAATGTTTGATGCTTTTTAAAAAATATATATTTTTGATTTTTTTACAGAAAGGAGGGGAGATACATAGAGAGTTAGAAACATTGATTAGAGAGAAACATCAATCAGCTACCTCCTGCACACCCCCAATTGGGGATGTGCCTGCAACCAATGAACATGCCCTTGACTGGAATCAAACCTGGGACCTTTCAGTCCCCAGGTTGATGCTCTATCCACTGAACCAAACCTTTTTTGGCTGGTGTTTTTAATTATTTAGTTCTATCTGTATTTTCCCAATGGACATAATAGAATTAAAAAGGTGACAATTCCACAAATAAAATTAGTTTCTATGTATTACATTCCCTTTCTTGCTTTTAAACACACACACACACACACACACACACACACACACACACTGAGTGCATTTTCCTAAGAAGACCAAATTAAGGACAGAGCAAGGCTGTATGAATGTGTTAGTCCGAATGGTATCTTTTTATACTGTATAATTAATAGCAATTAATGTGATCTGTGGTTGGCCATGAACTGAGAGTTGAGAGGTGGGGGCAGAACATCTTAGAAAATGCAGGCAAACTTTACCCAACAAAGACATCCTTCCTCGGCTTAAATCTGGCACAGTAAGGGGCTGTCTGGGCCAATTGGGAAAAGTGTGATAGGCTCAGCTTTTATCCAGTCTTAAAGTTTAACCTTGAGTCCTTTTACCTACATCAAGAAGCTTTTTGTAAGAGTCAGATCATGTATGCTTTTCATAAGCAACAGAGGCGCTGCATATCTGTTCCAAGGCAAATTTTGGAAACAGTTATTCTTGAAAGTTTCTTTTTTTTTTTCTTTCTGTGGCATTTCATGGAAAACACTTGCACCAGCCAACAAGTCATGGGTATGTTTTGTTAGACCGAAAAGAGTCTTAATATGAACCAGCTAATTAAAGCCAGGGGAATAAATGCAATTGAACAATTTTGGTTTACAATACAATGATGTAGGTGGAAAGAATCTCGAAAAGTCTCCTACTTCAGCTATTGTGTTTAAAATAAAGCATCCCACCAACCTTCCATTTAGCACCCTCTCCAACACATGGAAATCTGCCCTGTTTTCCAAACGATTTAGGAAATACGATACAAGCCCCCTGAGTTAATTCTGCCCTCTGGTAGTTTTCAGGACTGTAGAATTAGTTGAATGTATTTTGTTGCAAATTAAACTTTAAAGCGTTTTATTATTTGTGTGTTATCATTTGTGATCTGAATCCATATAGCTTCTTTCCTACTATATTTCAGTAGCCAGTTTCCATTTCTCTGCTGCATCACTTGGACTTACAAGCAACAAGGACTCACCTGTGTTAGTGTCACAGTGTAATTAGCAGCTTTGTAATGAGCCCACCTAGCCGGGCTGAATTGTTTCCCAGAATTCCCTTTAATGGTCCATTCCGTTAGGGCCAGCTATAAAGAAGATTCTCTCCGGAGCTGGAGAGAGGAAGGAAGGCGGAGCTGTTTTGTAGGATACACCAGCTGTTGTCATTCGTCTGACTTACCTCCTTCACTCCTGCATCTTTCAAGTTGTTCTGGGACAGGTGTATGTCGGACACAGGTTCAACGACTTGAAGAAGGGTTCCGCTTGGGCAAGGTACTCACTCATTGCAAAGTCAGAAGCAACAGGAATGGACACAGGCTTCAGTGTATCCCCGTGGCGTTCCAGCTCGTCTCATGGGGTTCCTTCCACTATGTGTGGTCTCCTCTTCCCGACGGTTTTCCAGGGAACTTGGGGGTCTGGCCTGTTAGATGTCCAGGCCCCCTGTGTTGACCCCTTAGCCAGCACCCATCATTAGGTGAACAAATACTCTGTAATAAATTCCTTAATGTATACCGACGTATGGTTGACCTCTATAGGATAGACAGCCGGACAAAATGGGTCAATTGGGGATCAACAGAAAATTGCATCAACCTATGCAGAAGCCCAGATAAACAAAGGAGAGAAAACCTCTTGTTAAGGGAGGGGCTTTTGTAAACAAAGAGCCCATTGGAGGAAACAGAAGCATCCTGGCTTCTCATTGGCTGAGCTATGGCAGCCTCCCATTGGCTGGGCTGTTAAGGGACCAGGAGGATGCTCTTCTTCCTCCTGCTGATGTAGGAAAGGAATACCACTTCCTGTGGGAGATGCTGGCGCAGCTTCCCTGGCTGAGTGGCAGGTGAGTGAGAGGCCTGGCTTCCAGCCCCCAGCATTCACTTGACATGAGGTTTCCGTTTATTAATTTCCACAAAACGCCGCGGGTCCTGCTCCTCTGGCTGCCAACGGCCTGCCTCCTGTGGGAACAGAGCTGGGAACCAACTGGAGGTGAGAAACCAAGGCCGCCCTGCATCCCACCCCTCCTCAGCTCAGCTTCCCAGTTTCCTCTGTGCACAATTTTCCCATGCGTGTCAGGAAACACGGAGAAGACTGTCCAGCGAGTTAGGAGGATAACTTAAATGCCCAACTTCTTAAAGAGACCCAGTAAGTCTGCAAGGAAATAGACTACCTACAGTCTAACTTCATCATTAAACCTGTATGATCTTGGTTCTGATATTTAATCTTTCCCTTGCTCAGTCTTTGTTTTTCTCTCAAGATACAGACTGTGTTGGACACAAATGAATTTCTTATACCATGGTTGTGAGCCAGCTGCTGTTTCGGGGTGGTGGTGGGGGTGTGGGGTTCCACAGAAAAAAACGGGGCGCATCTGGTACCCACCACTAGGTCAGACAGAGGCAGCTGAACAAAAACAAAAACAAAAAAACAGAAAACAGAAACAAAAATGGGCTGGGACTCCAATGGCATTTCCACGGGAGAGGAGAAAATGAGGGTCTGGCCAGGCCTGATGACTACCAGGACACACGGATAAAATCGTGATGGTGGTCTCTGGCTGGTGCCTATTCTGATCAGCGGATGCAATGTCCTATAAGTTAAGCATTTCAATATCACTGTTCTACCCCCTCTCCTACCCTCCCCCCCCACCAACACACACAGATTCAACTCAAAATGCTCATTCATTCATTCATTCATTCACGCAAAACATGTTCTTGGAGTCTGTCATAGGCTGTAAGCACAAGGCTGATCCCCGGGAAAGCTGAGTGGGGAGGCGCGGTGGTAGTGGAAGGGTGTAAATAAGAAGGAGAGACAGACCCTTCCAGCTCCAGGAATGGAAGCATTGGATTACTTCCTCCCTTTTTCATTTATTATCATTTTGACCATGTAGTATTTTTTAAATATATATTTTTATTGACTTAAGAGAGAGCGGGAGAGACAGATGGGAACACCCATGATGAAAGAGAATCATTGATTGGCTTGCCTCCTGCAGGCCCCACACTGGGGATCTAGCCAGCACCTGGGCATGTGCCCTGACCAAGAATTGAACCGGGACCTCCTGATTCATGGGTCCATCAAGCTCAACCATCAAGCCGTGTCGGCAGGCTTGACGATGTAATGTTATGGCATGGTGGGTCTGTAAGGAAATAGACTATCTACAGTCTAACTTCATCATTAAACCTGTATGATCATGGTTCTGTTATTTAATCTTTCATGGTAAAGTTTTTATGTCTAAAATTAAGGGTAGAATTCTTATGAACATAAAACAATACTGTGTGAAAGAATGTATCGTAAGAGAGACATGTTTAAACAAATTTCATTGGAGCTCTTTGTTTAAACTTTTTTTTTTAAAAAACTCTGGAATACTGAAATCTTCAAATTCTTTTTCAGCAGCTATAAATATAGTCATAATTTTAACATTTGTCTATTGATTAATTATATAAATAGACTTTTGAAAAAGCCATTATTATATTTGTAGAATTCACCATGCTTGATTTTTTTTTCCATTCTCCTAGATTTAATTAACCTGGAATGTATCTAAGATTTTTTTTTTTAAAAAAAACCTCTATGTGAAGGATATGACCTTGATGCACAAACAAAGAAGTATCACCATTTCTACTAATTTTAAATCAATTTAATTCCAACTTCAAGTCCATATGCCTGTGGGTTGGCAGGAAATTCAGTGTCAGCTACTCCTGAGTCTCTTTCCTATTAGACTAAGGCGGTGCCGTTTCTAGGGTCTCACAAAGCACCCAGGCACTGGCGGAAACCCTTGTCATCAGTCATCTCTGCTCTTCAGTTGCTCCCAAGCCAACCATTACTCTATACTACATCCCTAAGCTGCCATTGCTCTCCGAGGTTTTACTGCTTCTTAGAGGATGCGAGAGCAGAGTGCAGGCCCCTGAGGTTGTAGGGAATTATAAATCTCTCCTTTCTCACCAGTTTGAGGAATTTCTTCTTTTCTTCCCTCTCAGTACAAACTGATCTCCCCCTGGAAGAGTCTCTTCAGTGGCACTTTTGCAAAAGAGAGAGAGAACTGTTCAAGGCAACCAACGAGTCTCTATCATGAATGCTTAGGGCTGAGTAGGGGGCTTATATCTAGAGACTAGCAACATAATTTGATAACATGAATTGTGACACTTCCCATTTCTCCCAGGCTTTTTAACAATTTAAGCAACACAAGAATGTCAGCGTCTTCTCAGGGTTGGGACGAATTTTTTGCTAAAAGCATCTGAGCTTCATGCCTTTTCAGAGACTAGCTTTTTTTTAAATTTAAATGAGTATTTCAATTGGTTACATGGTTATTGGAATATTTAGATTTTATTCTTTTATTAAGTCAATTTTAAGAGTCTCAACTTTTCTAGAAGAAATGTTCATCTTATTGGTTTGGTTTTGTGTTCAGAGAATTATGTCTTGGTACTATAATTTTCTAAACCTCACCTGTTCCTGGCTTTCCAAATAACAGTCTTTATTTTTTTATTTGCTTAGATTATTTAGAAAAAGTGTCTATTTTACTGTTATATTCCTAAAGTTCAGCTCTTAATTATATATTTGAATTAGCTCTAATTTATTTTTTTTAGTTTCAAGGGTATTAATTTCTGCCTGTCTTTCAACTTGTTTCACTAGGTTTGTTTTATTTTTGTTTTCTAGCTTTTTAATTCAAGGCTTAGCTCTTTTGTTTCCAAATTGATGTTGTATTTGCCTCGATCCTGGTAATGGTCTCGCCTCAGTTTTGCTAGGGCTGGCAATTATTTTATAACCTTCTACTAACAGTTTTGTTTCCGTTGTCCAAAGCTTCTTTGCATTTGTTATATTTTAATAGACTATTTTAAATCCCTCATATATTTGGTGTAATTGTTTTGTACAGGCAAACACACACACAGAAACATATATCCCCTAGTTTTATTGAGGTGTTATCTGCAAAAATTTTCTTTGAAATTTGTTTTGAAGGGTTTATATTAATTATTTTATATTTTTAACATCAACGACCTCCACTTTCTCCTTGTCAAATAACATTTGACACTGAGGCTAAGAGTTCAAAATCAGTTCTAGGACTTTCTATGTGCCTAGCACTATATTTATTCTAACTAAGGTTCCATCCTGTTTCTGGAACTTTATTGATGATTGCTCATTGTTCTCTCATGTTCTGGTGCAATGGTGGTCTCATTATTTCATGATACATTCTCTACCCTTGACTCATAAGACCTTTGAGTTTAGTTTTCTTTTTACCTCCTTAACTATAATTTCTCAGACATGTTATTAGCTACTCTTACTCTGGGTATCCTTTATTGAAATTTTTATCTTGGTTCTCTCTCTCTCTTTTTGCAAATGAGATTGTGTTGAACAAGTTCCTTTATTTCTGTAATATCAACTATGTATTTTTTATTTTCTTTTCAGTATCTTGAACACATCTTTCATGCTAGGAACTACACTCTCAACACAATCAGCAGAACATTATTTTGTCCCTTTGAAATTAATATAATGTAAAATATAAGATAATAAAAATGATTTCTACTACAATGGAGCTGAAATATTTTTAAAAGCTTTAATGATAAGTGCATGAAAAGTTTCTTGATTAATGCAACATAACTATAATAAAAAGAATAGAATAGATATTTCAGACAATAAGTATAATAAAAATTCGAAGAAAAGATGACCTTTAATTCATTTAGGTGTATTACCAATTATTCTCTCTAATGTATCTTTGTAGTTTTTTTCATTAAAATGAAATCTTTCCCCTGAATTTTTCTCTGTTAAATCTCATTATCATTATTAAGCCCAATTTATCCAGTTACAGAGAATTCTGGGATTGTTTCAAGATATGCTCTAGATTTTGAATAAGCGATATAAATGCAACCAAGATTTCAACATCAGCTTCTATGAAATCCTGTTAGTTATCTTTTCAATCTCTGAGCCAAAGATGAGGAAAATCTGTGAACATTACTAGTCAATTAATTATGTATTAGCCTAGTCACTCTAGTTACTCTAGAGCACTAGTTAAATATACAATTTCACCTATATGTTCCCCAAAATTCTAGTTTATCACTTCCTAGTTGGGATTCAGGAATCTGTATTTTAACAACTCCACCAGGTGATTCTCATCATGAGAGAAGTTTGGGAAACACTGGTAGAGGGTATACAATATCTAAGCCAGCTTTTCCTCATTAATTAGTATATATTATATTGGCCTATAATATTGTGTAACAAAATAAAATGTCTTTTTAAAATCAAGATACTTTAAATGATTTGTCTTTCTCCAAATCTTTCATATATATCAATCTTGAATTTTATTAAATTAGATTAGTCAGACACAGGTGTTCTTTATCAAGCTACACTGGGGTTTATCTAGTTTCCAAGTTCCTTTCCATGTTGTTGAATTTATTTTAAAGAGCAATGTAATCTGAATTTCTTTTTGGACTCAGATCTCTATTTCCATGCGAATGTAAGCAAAATATGCAATTTTAAGTAAATACATAACATTAAGTGTGCTGATTTGGTGAATTAATGGATTATTATAGGACAAACATGAATTATTCTTAAAATAAATCACTTTTAACTCCCAGTGTTTCCTCTTATCCTCTTCCATTTCTTATTTATTTGTGAATCAAATAAATTCACAGTCACATTTGATATTTGACAACTTGGAAGAAAAAGCTACACTAAAAAAATGTAGTTGTATCTGTTGAAAAATTTGATTATAGTTTATTACAATAAACATATGACCATTGCAACAATGGAATTTGATATAATAATATAACCTCTATATTAACATTGCACATCTGCTTATTAAAGCATCATTTTATCATATGCTCCTTTGCTTACTTGCCAAATGACCAACCTTCTATTTACCATTTTAATCTTAAGTCAAGTTGAGATATCCAAACTAGGATATCTTCTCTTTGGCTTTACTTTGGAAGGAAATACATTTTTTTTAATTTCCTATTTATATTACACTAACTGCTCGGTCCTTTGGCCTGGCCTTCAGGGATCAGGCCAAGACCAGCTGGTGCATGGATTCATCCAGGGCATGTCTAGCCCATCACTCCAAGTCCCAATTAGGCCTATTGGGGCTGGCTGGCCAAGGAGGGACTACAGGAGATTGGCTGGGTGGGGATGGACTGCACCATCCTCTCTTGCCCAGTCCCAATCACGGCTCATCAGGGCCTTCTAGCCCAGTTCCTACCACTCAGAGCCTCTGTCCCCTGGTGGTCAGTGTGTGTCATAGCGACTGGTTGAACAGTGGAATGAATGGTCAGACAGTAATTAGGCTTTTATTATATAGGATTGCTGTGGATCACATAGAAATGATAGTGGCAGCCAGTCTTGGTTCATTATGATAAAGAAAGAAAGATGATTTTCAAGTAATGATTTCAATGAGAGAACAATCAGATTTTTTAAACATCCATTAGTGACTTATTTTGCTTGCATTTCATTACTTCTCACATAGTCACTGGCTGAGGCTGAGGAAAAGTCTTTTTGCTCAGTCCTAATGAGGAGACTAGCTAGGAAGAGTCACTAAGTGGTGTCCTGAAAGAATATAAGATGCACAGTTAGGAACATATATAATCAAAGGGAATAGAATAGTTGTTTCATTTTTATTCTTGTTGCAATATGCTTAAGGGACAACATTCACAGAGGATGTTTAAGGCAGTAAAACTAGTCTGTATGATATCCTAAGAATGGGTAAATGTCAATGTTCATTTGCCCAAACCCATAAGGCTGTCCACACTAAGATTGAGCACTGGACATGAGGTTATTAGGATGTGTCAATGTAGTAGGTTCATTAGTTATAACAAATGTGCCACTCTGCCAGGGGATGTTGATAATAGGGGCAGCTGTGCTTGTGTAGCAATAGCGCATATTGGGGGACTCTCTACATCTCTGCTCAATTTTGCTGTCAATCTTAAACTGCTCTTTAAAATAGTATTAATATTAATAAAATTTCAAAACTTGTTGGTGCATAGATATATGTGGATTATATTTGTGGTACTCAGTAGACCCTTTAGGCCCAAATGGGTGTGGCAGACTCTTTCATTGGTGCATCCAATGACTGTGCTTCCCAGTGTTCAGAATCTTGTATTCAGACCCCTCATACAGTGGATCTGGGCCAATAGGATAGTAGCAAATCTAATGCAATAGTCTTGATACACACTTACATGTTAGGGCTTTTCAGATCAGAATACTCTCTTAGAAGTTAGCAACAATGCTTAAGATGTCCAAGCTATCTAGCTGGAGAAAAAAGATTTGAGAAGCGGTTCTTCAAGATAGCACATGAAGAGAAATCCCCCTTGGAAGAGGTCTGAGGTTCCGAACTGAGCTCCTAAATTCACAAGTGAATCCTGTCAATGCTCTATGAGGCAGAGAAAACTCCCAGGCAACCCACAAAAATTTGAGATATAATAAACTTCATTGAAGACATTAAGTTTAAAAAAAATATATATATATATATATATATTTAAATATATAAATATATAAATTTAAAAAAATATATATTTTAAATATATAAATTTTAAATATATATATATTTTATTGATTTCAGAGAGGAAAAGAGAGGGAGAGATCGAAACATCAATGATGAGGGAGAGTCATTGATCAGCTGCCTGCTGCATGCCACCTACTCGGGATCCAGCCCCAAGCCTGAGCATGTGCCCTAGCCAGGAATCAAATAACTTCCTTTGCCATACTTACATCTTTTTACTCTTAAATCATTATTTTTCTTGGTTCCTTAATTTTGCTTTGTACTTTGATTCTTACTCTTCATTTTTTGAGAGTTGGGGTAGGGAGTAGTCATGAAATTAAAAAAAAATGTGCCAAGTTCTGTGATTTGGTTTCATCCATCGCAGTTTGATAGTTTGCCTTATATATAGATCTTATACATAGTTTGTTGGATTTATGCTCAACTATTTTATTTTGTGGGGTATTCATGTAAATTATATTGTGTTTTTAATTTTAAATTATGCTTGCTCATTGCTGGGATATAGAAAAGCAATTGACTTTTGCATATTTACCTTGTGTCCTGCAACCTTGCTAAATTGCCTATTCGTTCTAGAAGGTTTATTTACTTTTATCAGTTCTTTTAGATTTCTTACATAGACTATCATGTCATTTGCAAACAAAACAGTTTTATTTATTTCTTCTTAATGTATACATCTTTTCTTTTCTTATTTTGTCTTATTGCATTAGCTAGACCATTCAGTACAATTTTGGAAAGTCATGGTGAAAGGGGGTATTCTTTCCTTATACCTGATTTATTGGGCAAGCTTCAAGATTGTTGCCACTAGATACAAAATTAGCAGTGGGTTTTTGTAGATAACAATTATTAATTTAAAGAAGTTTCCCTCTATTTCTAATTTTGTTAGAATTTTTATCATCAGTATGCATTGAAAGTTGTCAATTCTTTGTTTTTGTGTTTGTACATCTATTGATATATTCATGTGATTTTTTCTTTTCTAGTCCATTGACTTTATTGGCTTTCAAATTGTTTCTTGGACAAATACCACTTGGTTGTGGTGTGTATTTCTTTTTATATATTGTTGGATTCAATTTGCTAATACTTTGTTGAGGATTTTTGCATCTTTGTTCATGAGCAATATTGCTTTGTATTTTTTTCTGTGCTCATAAATCTTGGTATGATTGTAATATTAGGGTAATGTTCTCATGAAATGAGTTAGAAAGTACTTATAACCTGGTATGCTTCTATTCTCTGCATGAGATTTTAGAAAATTGGTATAATTTTTTTACACGTTTGTTAGAATTTACCAGTAACTCTATCTGAGCCTGCTACTTTCTGGTTTAGAGGTTATTAACTATGAATTCAATTTATTTATTTTTTTCTGAGTGTAGGTCTAGTCACATTGTCTACTTTATTGTGTGTGAGTTTTAACAAATAGTATATTTCAAAGAATTGGTCCATTCCATTTGTTTTTAGAATTTGTGGGTATAGAGTTGTTCATAGTAGACCTTTATTATTCTTGTAATGTCCATAGGATATGTAATAATATCTCTTGTTCCCTTTCTGATACCAGTAATTTGTAGCCTCCTCCTTCTTTCCTACTATCATCATTTTATAGAGCATAATTCATTTGCATTTGTTCCACTCACCTTCCCATGTCTGGGAGATAACAAGAAAGTACGGGAACTAGTTTTCACATCTGATTCTTTCTCAGATCTCTAAGGAATTTAAAATGTTTTCTTG
Source organism: Vespertilio murinus (assembly GCA_963924515.1). NCBI lineage: Eukaryota > Metazoa > Chordata > Mammalia > Chiroptera > Vespertilionidae > Vespertilio > Vespertilio murinus. The sequence continues at coordinate 8,993,277 of OZ004704.1, read as the reverse complement.
TTCTATAATACATTTACTTCAAGTAGCACAAGCAGATGTTCTTCAGTTTTACACAGTATTGATAAAATTTCTGCCTACTTTGGGGGCATGGGATTTATTGTCCTCAAAAGTGCTAAAGTAGATCTGGCTTAGTTGACTTGTTTTTTTTCAATAGGTGTTGCTCTGGACTGAATGTTTGTTTCCCCTTAAAACTCAAAGCAGAGGCTGATCCCCCATATGATGGCATTTGGAGGTGGGATCTTGGGGAGGGATTGGGTCATGCAGATAAAACCCTGACAAGTGGGATTAGTTTTCTTATAAAAGAGACTTCAGAGAGCTCTTTGGTTCCCCTTAGGCCTTATAGGGACACAGTGAAAGGATGGTCATCTATAAATCAAGAAGCTCGTTCTCATCAGCTACCAAATCTAGTGGCATCTTGATCTTGAACTTTCCAGCCTCCACTACTGTGAGTAATAAATATTTGTTATTTAAGCCCCCAGTCCAGTGGTCCACAAGCCACATGCAGCTCTTTGGGGCCTTGCGTGTGGCTCTTCCACAAAATACCACGTATTTTTATCCATGTTAAATTAATAACAATGTACCTACCTGTATAGTTTAAGTTTAAAAATGTGTCTCTCGAAAGAAATTTCAATCATTGTACTGTTGATATTTGGCTCTGTTGGCTACTGAGTTTGCCGACCACTGCCCTAGTCTAAAGTATTGTTATTATAGTAGCCAAAAAACTAAGAAAGGTAGCATGAGAAAGATTTTCCCCCAATCCTATTCATAAATGTCTAATTAGCATAAGGAAAAAATTAATCGCTTTGCTGCTGCTTCCCAGTACATGATTTATTTGTTATCTTTTTGCAATAGATCCTCTACTGTCATAACAATTCTGTCTCATCTGATTCCAACATACCTGGCAGATATTACTAGTTATTCCTTTGAACAAGACTGTGAAATAAGTTGTGCATCTTTTAGATGAAGGAGGTGAGGTTTGAGAGACTGCCCAAGGTTATATAATACATTAATGATACATATTGGCTTAGAATTCTCAGTCTTCAGTGTCTCTACTTTCATAAAATCAGGTGGATTTGAGCTAATTGATGTTTTAAATGAAAAAAGTTTCAAGGGAGGGGCAAGTGACTCCAAGTTGAGGAACGACAATTTAACAATTCAGTGGACATGGTTGTAAGAATACATTTTTTGTACATTCAGAAGTGGATTATTTTTATCACTCCTCATAATTCCTTTTGTGATTTTTCCAAGAAGAGATCTAATGTTAGATATAAGAGATATCTATAACCTACTATGAGAAATAGGTTGCCGCTTATATGTAAAAACTGGGAGAAATAAGGAAGCATTGCAAGTGATGATATATTGACTGCAGACCCACTTCTCACTTCAATTTTTGATAACTACACACACCATTTCCCCAAAGAAATCACAGTTATCTATCGCAAGTATGATACAGAGTTCATGTTAAATTATCATTGCTAATATGTATTTGGTTATATATAAAACTCCTTGAAGATAACCATTTACTACATTAATTTCTTCCTGTTTGGGACAGATGTATAAAGCATAGTATCAGAGAAAATAAAACACTACTAGCATCTGTACTTCTATTTTTGCTCAGTATTTTGTTTATTTTCAAAGATTCATTGTGGTAATGTGAACTAAGTTAATTAGCGGCAACAGAAACTTTGAATAATTCAAAGAGGCACTTTAGGAAAATTGCATTTTTTTCCAATTGGCTACATCATAAGTTTGTTATGATGAATAATAGTGAGGCAGCTGTTTGGGTTGATTTATTGTTCATACATAAAAAATTCATATTATAATTTTTAGCAGAAATGAAGCTATTTATAGTAATTACCTTTTTCAAAGGCATCAGTGCAGAGATGCAAGGGAATCCACAGAAGTATTCATTGTTCTGAACCTTCAAAGATAACATGTACCACAGGATCAAGAGGAAGCAAGAATCACAGCTATGCTATTCAATCCAGCTTCTTGGAACTGTTATAAATATTGTTGGATCCAAGAACATTTTTTATATTCTTGTTTTACAGTGATTTTTGTACTCAAAACATTTTTTTGACAAATGTTAATTTTTTTAATGTACTTCCATTTGGTCTTTTGTTTTCAATTTTGCTCATTAACAAAATCAGTGGAAAATGATTCCTTCCGTGGTGTGCTGGTTTTTATCTGTTTGCTCACTCACCCCAACCCATCTGTCTATCCCAACCCTATATTCTCCAGATCACTCTACTCTTCTGGTCCCTGCCCTGGAATTCTGGCTTTTCTAGATTGCATGACTTGGTTCTTTAGCCCTTTGGCTTCTAGTTGTATTTGGCTGAGGAAGTACAACACGAAATGGAAAGGTGATAAATAGAATGAGGTTAAAATATGTAGTCTCTCTTTTCTTCTTTTCACCCATTTTCTCCTGTGTCCTGGCCTAGTCAGTTTCTGTTTCCACAGCGGCATCTCCTAAATGCTTGGCCCTTCTTCCATGGACTCAGCTCTCCTGGAGGGCTGATTCTATCATTTCCTGCCCATTAGCCCTAGAAGTAATAATGGCTTCTGATGGTAGCTACCGTCTGGTCATTTCCCCAACCCTTATTAGTTTTGCCATTTCTGCCCACATCTCTGTAAGTAGTCCTTTTATTAAACTTCAACTAAGACCTTTTGAATGGGACATCTGTTTTTCCCAGGGCACTGAATGATAAAATTGGTTTACATAAAAAAGGAATCCTATATGATAATAGAGGAATATGCAAATTATCCGGGACACCCTTATGGGTAGTGATCTGTAGGAGTGGGTTGGTATGGCTGTGTCAAATAAAATAAAATGCATTTACATGCCCTAAAGCACAAACATCCCAGCAGATAACTCAACGTAGGTTATTGTGTAATCATAATAATTACACAATAAATCACAATGATTACACAATATTGATTACACAATTACCTTATTTTCTCCGGAAAAAAATAACATCTTAATTTAAAGATGCCCCAGGAAGGCTGCTGAGGCTTTCATCTGTCCCTTTCTACATGGAAGACAACAGGGTTCAAGGAGGAAGGGCTCCAGTTTCGTTTTCTCAGCACCCAGCCAGGAGGCCTCCCTGGAGCAGCTCTCCCCTCCTCTCTGGCCCAGGAGCCCCGAAGGGAGGCAGAGCGAAGTGCTTTCCCTCCAGGACCCACTCTCCCTGGGAGTCTGGTGTGAAGGGTGCTCTCCCTGGGAACCCGGAAATCTGCCTCCTAGGGTGACTTCACAGCAGCCAGGCCTGGCGAACTGCAGAGAGGGCACCCTACCCATGCAGATGTGTTCGCTGGTGGAGACCACGCAGATGGCATAGTTGAAGTTGCCCTAGATGGAGGACAGGGGATGATGAGGACCGGAGTTGGCCATGTTGGCAATGGAACCCTAGCTCCCGGACAAATGACTAGAGCCCATGGATCTCAACAGTCCTTGGTCACTTCCCAAGCAGCAGTCAGCCCCGCCCGGAGATCAAACCCGACACCTAACAGAATGGAACCCACACCTTTGCTGTGGCAGAGGAGCTCCGGTTCACAGCAGGGGACAGGGCACCCAGAGGGATTTGTTGAGGGGCCCTGACAGGCAGCCCGCAGTGCAGTGGATTAGAACCTCCTCTTGGTACAGCAAGGTTTTGGGTTGGATCCCTGGTGACGGCACAGACAAGAAGCACCCAAAAAGAGCATACTGAGTGGAACAACACACTGGTGTTTCTCTCCTTTCCTCTCTCTAAAATAATCAATCAATAAAAATTAAAATAAAAACAAACCCTCTGGCTTACAGAGTTGCTAAAACAGTTAGGAGGCAAAGTCCCATCCCTTCTGGTTCATTCAACAAATACTTCATGTGTTCCTTCAATAATCACACTGGTGATGGGTGTTTGTTTTGGATAATCCTCACCTGAGGACATTTTTGCATTGCTTTTTTTAACAGAGTGGAAGGGAGGGAGAAAGACAGAAACTAATGTGAGAGATATCAAAAGGAAAATCCTTTTTACTGTGTCACCCTCTTGCTGAATCCCAGACCAGGGACCAGTATTGAGCCTGCAACCCAGGTACATGCCCTTTATCGGAATCCAATCTGGTACCCTTCAGTCTGCCTGAAGCACTATCCACTGAACCAAACAAGCAATTTTTTTCTTAGTCCTCCTCTAAGGATATGCTTTTTTCATTGATTCTAGGGTGAGAGGAAGGGAGAGGGAAAGAGAAACATTGATCAATTAATTGCCAAGCAATCTGACAGGGATAGAACCCACCACCTGTGTATGTGCCCTCACCTGGAATTGAACCCATGACCCTTTAGTGCATGGGATGATACTCTGACTACTGATCCCATCTGACCAGGGCCTGGAGGTACATTTAAACTTTTTTTTTCAGATCTGCCCAGGCCAGGTGGCTCAATTGGTTGGAGTCTCAGCCTGTACACCAACGGATTTCCTGCTGGATTCTAGGTTAGGGCACACGCTTAGGTTTAGGTTAGATCCAGGTGGATCAGCAGGTGTAGAGGCAGCCTACTTGTATTTCTCTGTCACATGGATGTTTCTCTCTCTAAAAATCAATTTTAAAAATTCCTAGGATGATAATTAAAATTATATATATATATATATATATGTATATATATATATATATATATATATATATATTATTTTTAATTTACAGTTTACATTTAATATCCTAACCAATATAATAAAACCCTAATATGCAAATAGACCCAACAGTGGAATGACTGGTCGCTATGAACTGACCAGCAAAAGGCAGACATTCAATGTAGGTTCTGCCCCCTGCTGATCAGTGTGCTCCCACAGGGGGTGCACGACTCAGCCAGAAGCCAAGCACTAAGGAGCTGCGAGCTGAGTGGTAGGGAGTGGCAAGCAGGCGGGTGATAAGGAGCCAGGGGTCCCAGACTGCAAGAAGGCACAGGCCGGGCTGAGAAACCTCCCCTCCCCAGTGTACCAATTTAATGCACCGGGCCTCTAGTCTAATATAAAAATGAATCACTGGACCTCAGTAAATGCCTACTCTTCATGGACCAGGCTGCATTTAGTGATTGATGGAAGTTCAAAGACTTTATTTAGTAATCTTCCTGAAGTTCTGAGTAGTTCCCTTTTGCCAGTGCAGAGCTATTCAGGTCGCATAGAGGTCTAGGGAAAATGCTATGATCAATACCCAGTATAGATCAATGTCTAGGGAATATGCTATGATCAATACCTAATATAGATCAATGGCTATGATGCAAAAACCTATCTCAAAGAAAACCAACCTCCCCTTCAATGGAGAGCCTCCAGGCCTATGTAATCATGTAGGTCTTAGAACTCGATAAGAGGATATAAAGCCTTATCAGGATGACCTGAATTAGATTTTTGATGCTAGACTTAGAAATGTTCTCCTTTTATATATTAAGCTACACCTCAGTAGACCACTCATCTCTTTCATTCTGAAGGCCTTAGTGATTCGTAAGTTAATCAGGTTAATGCAAGTCAGCACACTATTGCCATTTCAACCCTTGCCTTATGAATGTGATTTTAAGCACCTTATTTTCTATGGTTATGACCCTAAACCCAGCTTTGCTATCTCTAGCATACCATTATTTCCACTGAAATACAGAGCCATTTCTACTGAAGCATCTTCCACCATCAGTCATCTTTGGCCTATAGAAGACATTTACCACAGTGATGTCCAAAGGTGCTTTGGTAGGGGAGTGTCCAGATGGTTCTTTCAGTGTGACTGATAGAAGGGAACTTAGCCAGTTGCACATAATAAATCTATTAGAATGTTCCCATATCCCTAAACCTTCAGATTTCTTCTCTATCATCAGGTGGTTTTTCAATTCAGGCTGCACATTAGAATCAACTGAGAGCTTCAGAAAACCCAGTGCCCAGGATGTATCCCAGGAAGTTAAAATTTCACTCTAATGTGGGACCTACACATTAATTTCTGTGTTTTAGCGTCTTGGTGATTCCAATGTACAGCCAAGGTTGAGAGCCACTGTACTATGCCAGAGGGTTCCTAGCATTCTTCATCATTACTTGTTAAGCCATCTTGGAGGCCCGAATTCAATTTTCTAGTCTTTTGTTGTCAACACCATTCCTTGGGTACATAAGTTCAATCTATTACCTTTCAAATCTCCTATGGCTATACCTAGAATTTGGAAATTCATAATTCTTACCCTTTCCCTTGTCTGCCCATTTGCCTTAGGGTCCTATTGTTTTTCCCTCAGTGCCCTTTTTAGCATATGATATGTGGCTATTTTTTTTTTTTTCATTTAGTTGGTTTGCAGCCATTCCATTACATTCAGTCCTTAGACTTGATTCTCATTGATATTTACCCTATGGCTATTGGAGATAAGAGGCTCTCTTAAGTTTCCATAGAAGCTTTCTGGCTTTTTCATTCATGTTCTGAAGGGGACCTTCCATTTTTTTTTTCTTCTTCTGCCACAATCTTGGTTGTAGCTATTATTGCCATAGTGACTAAGTGTCACAGTCACTTAATCTCCCACCGCCTTTGTCACATCTGTACTTCATCTCCTGCACCCCCGTGATTGTTTGACTAATCACAATGTCACAGCATGCCAGAGATTAGCAGTGTCCTGCTTCCTGAAGCCAAGAAGCTGTGAGCTTCTCAAATATGCTAACCACCCAGTCCCAGAAACCTATTTTAAGGGTGTTTCCTGGAGACACTTCTTATGCCTATTCCCGAATTACACAAGCTCCTGACAGGAAACAGATGACACTTTTAAATGGACCAATTAAGGTAAGTTTAATAGAGGACAATTTACAGATGTTTGTATAGGGTCAAAACCGGGGAGCTTTTTCCACCCCGAGGCATGAACTTCATTCTCCTTCCAGCCTCTGATCTTCTTCCAATACCTTCTAATGAACAAACTCAATCAGGATAACCCTACCCAGAGGTCAAAAGATAAAGTTGATGACTTTCATAAAGAATAGCATCCTTTGGCTATACAGAGAGAAGGATCGGGGGTACATGTAGGCACAAATGGACGAAGTCAAGCAGAACGTCCAAATTATTTGTTGCCTCTAAGCTCCAATATATAAATGAATCTCTGATTTGACATCATCAATGGAATGTTTAAAAGACATTTCAGACCCAATATATTGAGGCTCATAACCATCGCCAGCCATCTAAATGCACTCTACTTGAAGTTAAAAAGGAAATCTGCCTGACATAAGAAAGCTAAAAGTGATTCTTAACAACACTCTCTCTTTTGCTTTCTGATCAACCTCCAATTCTTGTTGGATTCTAACTTCTCAAATATTTCATGTATATTTTTACTTATTTTTATCACTATTAGAGCACTGTCACTATGATAATACTCCCAACTTTTATTACTTCTTTATTATGAATATAAATGCATGTATTATTATTTTTTAAAAATTATTCAGACTTTTTATTTTGTAGTGAAACACAAATTCATAAAAGTGCACAAGTCCTACATATATACCTCAAAGGATGAACATCAAATGCATACTAATGTAATCACCACTTGGTCAAGAAGTAGGCCCCTGTCAATAGACCAGTGTTTCCCTTGAGTGCCTTTCAAGGACTCCTTCCTCTGCTCTCTCCTAAGAAAGACCTGCTATCATGACCACTCACATGATACAGTAGTTTACTTTTCTCAGGCAGACTTTTTTTAAACTTTTTTTAAACAGTTTCATTAAGGTATAATATTATTTAGAATATTTTATCACCCCCCGCCAAAGGAACTCTATATCCATTAACAGACTTCCCACCCCAGAGTCCTATACTGGATTTTTTATAAAATAGAATCATATAATTGCTTCTTTTGTTTAGCATAACGTTTTCAAGTTTCATCCACACTGTAACATGTATTAGTATAACACTCTTTCTTTTGACTAAAAATATTGCATTATATGGATATGTCACATTTTATTTATTAACTGGTGGCCCAGTGCACAAATTCATGTACATTGAAAGGAAATTAATTAGATATTTAATATCGCTATTTGCCCTTTCTCTATAATAAAAGTGTCAACCAAATTCACAATTGACAATGATAGATTGAAACACAAGCGTGCGATTGGCGCCAGTGAGAGCTTTCTATGTATCATGATGTGCAAATCAACTTAGTCTTTTATAGATATAGAAAAAAAAAACTTGCTTAATCTGATGCAGCTAAACTTTTTCCAGCCCAGTGAAGCACCCCAACTTCTCTTTCAGGTAATTGTTAGCAACACAGCAGTAAATATCAACATGAAACAGGTTATTATTGTAGATTATGCGGGGAGAACAAAGAGTAAAATATCTTACTGCAGCAGAGTTTGACTACATTCTTCGCATTGAGAAAACCTGAAGTAATTTTCAAGGTCCACCATTTCTTACTTCTTTTCAGTTGGGTCAAGTTTCTAAGTTTTCTAAATTCCTGTTTTCTGGCTACTGGAAAGAAAATAGGATTCCACCAAATCTCTTATCTACCTACTCCCAAGACTTCTGTGAGGATCAAATGAGATGAGGCATGGTAAAATACTTCACAGACATTTGCTTAAAGTTTAAAGTCTTTCCATCTGGTTAAAGTATTCCTGGGCTGAAGAAACAGCAAAGAGGCTAGTCTTTGCTAGGGAGAGGAAGCCAGGCATTGTTACATGATGTCATTACCTGGACAGAGGGAAGGGCACTTAGCATATTAGCCTTTAATGTATATGTTTATATTTGTTAGTTGATGGAAATTTGGGTTATTTTCTTTTTTTGTGTGGCAATTATAAATGATACTAGAGGCCCAATGCAGGAAATTCATGCAAGGGGCTCAGCCCTCACAGCCCTGGCTTCATCCGGAAGGTCATCCAGAAGGATGTTTGGTCTAATTAGCATATTACACTTTTATTATTATAGTTGGAACCATGTTTAGCTATGCAACCTGTTGTGACCAAAACATCGTGATATGGTGTATGACCATTTGTCTATACTCTGCGTGAACTTCCAGTTTTGTTCCTCTAACTATTTAGGGCTATTCTTTTCTTAGCTTCACATGTGTTTGGCAAACAATAGTTAACTGAAGATTGAGGTGGGACCCTCTGCAGATCTCTGGATCCCTCTGCCTGTACAAGAATTGTCTCTCTCTTATAAAGGGCCATGAAACTCTCTCTCGGGTATCTCAGTGGTTGGCAAACTCATCAGTCAACAGAGCCAAATATCAACAGTACAACAATTGAAATTTCTTTTGAGAGCCGGAAACTGACTTCTGCGCATGGGCCATGAAGTTTCAATCACACTGTACGTGCATGCCAGCACATGGTACTTTGTGGAAGAGCCACACTCAAGGGGCCAAAGAGTCACATGTGGCTCGAGAGCTACAGTTTGCCGACCACTGGTGTATCTGGTCTCTTAGCTTAGTCTCTCCAGCCCAGGGAGACGCCAGGCTCCAGTGCTTTCCTCCTCGCTGTAGTCTGGAAGCTTTCACCAAGGGAGCTGGCAATTGTAAAACTCATTTCAGTTTTTACTGTTTTTCAGGGGTCACTGCCTGAATTCCCAGGCATTTAAAGCTGGTGTTTCATATTTTCCCCATTTTTCATTTGTTTTAATAGAGTAAATCTGATCTCTATGACTATGTCATTGCTGGAGATGAGGTCCGAAACCACACTGTTTTAATTCTTTTTTACTTTTACACCAATAACTCCTTTTCTAAATTTAATCCAACTTGAAGTCGTAAAATCTGGTAGTACAAGTCTCTTGACTATATTTTTCTTTTTCTGAATTTTTGGAGGTTATTTTGAGTTCCTTGCATATTATGTAATTGTAAGAATTGACTCATCAATTTCTATTAAAAAAATAGCCTTGACAAGAATTGCATGAACTTACAGATCCATTTGCAAAGAACTTCCTTCTCAATATTGTGTTTTTGAAGTATGAAATTTATATATCTGTTCACTTACTAATGCTTTTTAAAATTACATATTTTTATTGATCTCATAGAGGAAAGGAGAGTTAGAAATGTCAATGATGAGAGAGAATCACTGATTGGCTGCCTCCTGTATATCCCACACGGGGGATGGAGTCCGCACCTGGGCATGTGCCCTGACAGGAATGGAACCATAACCTCCTGGTTCATAGGTGGCTGCTCAGTCTAGGAGCCAGGCCAGCCAGGTCTCTCTAATGTTTTTAAAGATTTATCTCGGCAATGTTTTGTAGATTTCATTGTAGAGATCTTATTTGCCTTTCATTACAGTTTTTGCTAAGTATATTATGGTTTTAAAGCTATTGTAAATAGTATTTTCTATTCCATTTTTCATTTGTCCTTTGTTAGTATATAAAAGCAATTGATTTTTATATCATCCTTGTAATCCTGCAAAGTTGATAAATTCATTTGTAAGTTCCATTAGGATTTTTTAAAAATTATACACATTCCTGTCATCTGTGAATTTTAACAGTCTTGAATCTTTATTTCCATGTTGTTTGCTTATCTATTTAGTTAGTGTTTTTATTGTACTACATAGAAACTCCAGAATTGTATAGATTAGAGTATATGGGTATCTATACTTTCTATATTCCTAATCTTTGGAAGAGATTATCTAGTGTTTTACCATTGTCTATGAGATTAGCTCTAGGCACTTTATGGATATACTTGATGAAATTAGGTAAATTCCTTTTATTCTTAGTTTGTTGAGAGTATTTTTTAAAAACTTGAGCTGATGCTAATTTTTTAATATTTTTATCTATAATTAAATTATCATATGTTTTTTATAATTAATAAGATGTGTTTATGATAAGAGTGGATAAAACCTTAACAGAGGACCAGCATAGTGTTCCATGAGTATTTAAAGAGCGTGTAGCACTAATTTAGTAGTGTTTTATAAGTACCCCAAATTCAAATCTTCTGAATGCTTGCTTTTCCCCCCTCTTCTTTTCTTTTCTGTTAATACCATTGATACTGACAATATAAAAGACTCCAGCCTTCTTTGGTGCAGTCCCTAACACAAGGTTAATTTTAGCCATTTCTCCAGGGAATTCTTTTTTAAAGGATTGTATTAGAAACCCAGTTCTCAGCACAAGGTGTACTTGTTTATATGCAGGTGTTGATACTTCCAGGCCCTATATAGTGACAGAGCAGCAGACTATGTGATCAATACTTAACTCATGTGTACACCTACATCTATAAAAATGTGTTATATATGGAACAATTTTCCTCTTTTGTTAGGTACATGTCAGTTTCTGCTTAGGTCTATGTTTAATCCATTACATTCTTGCTTATTTGTAAGCTTCCACTTCAACAGTGAGGAAAGTGGCTCCTGCTATCTACCAACAATTTCCTTAATTGTTCAATTCCACTTTATGTGTATAACAGCGCCAGATTTCTTAATTCATCGCCCTGTGGGAAATTCCTGTATCACTAGACTGTCATGCGGTCGACCAGTTCTTTTTGCCTTACAGATTTCATTCATTTACAAAATCAATCAGGCTGGCACCTTTTTTCTCTTCAGTCAGGTTGTTTCAAATATTTGTAATACAGTAATTAGGGTTTGTTTTGTTTTGTTGTTATTATTACATCCTACATTCTTTCCTGGGAACCTCAAACTTAATAAGTAACATTTTCTTAAGTTTCCATATGTTTTTTGTGCTGCAAAATCCTATGGGTTTTGACAAGTGTATTTTGTCATGTAGTCAATATTACAGCCTCCTTTGGATACTTTTGTGTTTTTTATTTTTATTTTACTTCCTCTATTAGCTTTATAGCCATATTATTTTTATACATCTATATATATAAAAGCCAGCGACCAAAACAACCAAATGACCAAACATCTGGTTGCTAGACACACCCTGTAGTGGGCAACTAGCTCGATTGGGTCCCAATCAGCCTCCCCAACTGCCCATGGCCCCTATCCCAAGCTGGCTCTACCCCAGATCAGCTTCCCCATTGGGGACAGAGCCTACCAACCTCCCTCCTGCCAGCCTGGCCTGATTGGCCCCCATTAGAGTGGGTCAGCCAGAACCCAGTTGTGCATGAATTCATGCATCAGGCCTCTAGTTTATATATAACATTTGTATATTTATATAAAATAAGTGTTTGTTTCATATTCAGAATACTTCCAGCAATCAGAGTATAAATCATTAACTATTATGTGCCTCAGAATTAACTTCCTTTTTTCTTGTTTTCCTTGGTTTTTTCCTTGGTTTCTATCCTTTTTGAGGTTCTAAGCTGAGATTTTTCATCAAATTTTAAAAGTTTGGGCCATTATTTCTTTAAAAATTTTCTGCCTAATTCTTTTTTTTTTAAATATTTTTTATTAAGGTATTATCTGTGTACATAGCTTATCATTGCCCCCCCCCCCCATAGGTGCCCTCCCTCCCCAGAGTTTTGTGTCCATTGGTTGTTCTTATATGCAAGCATACCAGTCCTTCGGTTGATCTCTTATCTCCCCCAGATCTCCCTACCCTCCCCCCCCCGCTGTTATTTGGCAGTCTGCCTGTTGTTTTACTGTCACTATATCTATCTTTCTGTTCATTCGTTTATAATGTTCTTTAATATCCATAAATGAGTGAGGTCATGTAGTGTTTCTCTTTCATTGACTGGCTTATTTCACTCAGCATGATGCTCTCCAATTCCATCCAGGTTACTGCAAATGATGAGAATTCCTTCCTTTTTATGGCAGCATAGTATTCCATGGTGTAGATGTACCATAGTTTTCTGATCCATTCATCTGCTGACGGGCACCTAGGCTGTTTCCAAGTCCTAGCTATTGTAAATTGTGCTGCTATGAACATAGGGGTGCATATATCCTTTCTGATTGGTCTTTCTAGTTTCTTGGGGTATATTCCTAGTAGTGGGATTACTGGGTCAAATGGGAGTTCCATTTTCAGTTTTTTGAGGAAGCTCCATACTGTTCTCCACAGTGGTTGCACCACCCTGCAATCCCACCAGCAGTGCAGGAGGGTTCCTTTTTCTCCACAACCTCGCCAACATTTGTTGTTTGTTGTTTTGTTGATGTTGGCCATTCTGACAGGTGTGAGATGGTACCGCATTGTTGTTTTGACCTGCATCTCTCGGATAATTAGTGACTTGGAGCATGTTTTCATATGCCTCTTGGCCTTCCTTCTGTCTTCTTTTGGGAGGATTCTATTTAGGTCCATTGCCCATTTTTTAATTGGCTCATTCATTTTCCTTTTATTGAGTTGTATAAGCTGTCTGTAGATGTTGAAGATTAAACCTTTATCAGTGATATCGTTTGCAAATATGTTCTCCCATACAGTGGGTTTTCTTGTTGTTTTGTTGATGGTTTCTTTTGATGTAAAAAAGCTTTTTATTTTGATGTAGTCCCATTTGTTTATTTTCTCCTTAGTTTCCATTGCCCTAGGGTTAGTATCAGTGAAGAAGTTCTTTAGGCATATGTCTGAGATTTTGCTGCCTGCGGATGCCTCTAGTATTTTTATGGTTTCCCGTCTTATGTTTAAGTCCTGTATCCATTTTGAGTTTATTTTTGTGTATGGTGTAAGTTGGTGATCTAGTTTCATTCTTTTGCATGTCTCTGTCCAATTTTCCCAACACCATTTATTGAAAAGACTGTCTTGGCTCCATTGTATGTTCGTGCCTCCTTTGTCAAATATTAATTGAGCATATTGATTTGGGTTGATGTCTGGATTCTCTAATCTATTCCATTGATCAATATGTCTGTTCTTGTGCCAGGCTGTTTTGAGAACAGTTGCTTTGTAATACAGCTTGAAATCTGGTATTGAGATTCCTCCTACTTTACTCTTATTTCTCAAGATTGCTGAGGCTATTCGAGGTCTTTTATTGTTCCAAATGAATTTTTGGAGAGTTCTTTCTAGGTCTGTGAAGTATGTCCATGGTATTTTCATGGGGAGTGCATTGAACTTGTATATTGCTTTGGGAAGTATGGACATTTTGATGATGTTGATTCTACCAATCCATGAACATGGTATGTTCTTCCATCTGTTTACATCTTTCTCTATTTCTTTTTTCAGTGTCGTGTAGTTTGCTGCATATAGGTCTTTTACCTCCTTGGTTAAGTTTATTCCTAGGTATCTTAATTTTTTTGGTGCGATGGTAAACGGGATTGCTTTTTTAGTCTCTGTTTCTGTAAGTTCACTATTGGTGTAGAGAAATGCCATTGATTTCTTGGCATTGATTTTGTATCCTGCTACATTGCCAAATTCGTTTATTAAGTCTATTAGCTTTTTGATGGAGTCTTTTGGGTTTTTTATGTACAATATCATGTCATCTGCAAATAGTGACAGCTTTACTTCTTCTTTTCCAATTTTGATGCCTTTTATTTCCTCTTCTTGTCTAATTGCAATGGCGAGTACTTCCAGTACTATGTCAAAGAGGAGTGGTGAGAGTGGGCATCCCTGTCTTGTTCCTGTTCTTAGAGGGAATGGTTTTAGTTTTTGCCCATTGAGCATGATGTTGGCTGTGGGTTTATCATATATAGCTTTTATTATGTTGAGGTATGATCCTTGTACTCCCACCTTGTTGAGAGTTTTTATCAGGAAAGGGTGTTGGATTTTATCAAATGCCTTTTCTGCATCGATAGATATGACTATATGATTTTTATCTCTCAATTTGTTTATGTGATGTATCACGTTTATTGATTTGCAAATATTGTACCATCCTTGCATTCCTGGAATAAAACCTACTTGGTCATGGTGTATGATCTTCCTGATGTACTGCTGGAGCCGATTTGCTAGAATTTTGTTGAGGATTTTGGCATCTATGTTCATGAGGGATATTGGCCTGTAATTCTCTTTCATTGAGTTGTCTTTATCTGGTTTTGGTATTAGGGTGATGCTGGCTTCATAAAAGGAGTTTGGCAGTGTTCCTTCCTCTTGAATTTTTTGGAAAAGTCTGAGGAGGATAGGTTTTAGTTCTTCCTTGAATGTTTGGTAAAACTCTCCTGTGAAGCCATCTGGCCCTGGGCTTTTGTTTGCTGGAAGCTTTTTGATGACTGCTTCAATTTCTTCCCAAGTTACTGGTCTATTGAGATTTTTAGATTCTTCCTGATTGAGTTTTGGAAGGTTGTATTTTTCTAGGAATATGTCCATTTCCTCCAGGTTGTCCAGTTTGTTGGAATAGAGTTGTTCATAGTATTTTGTAACAATCCTTTGTATTTCGGCTGGGTCTGTTGTTATTTCACCTCTTTCATATCTGATTTTGTTTATTTGGGTCCTCTCTCTTTGTTTCTTGGTTAGCCTGGCTAGAGGCTCATCAATCTTGTTTATCCGTTCGAAGAACCAGCTCTTGGTTTTGTTGATCTTATGTATTGTGTCTTTGGTCTCTATGTTGCCTAATTCTTTATATCCTCTCATTCTAGGTCTTAAATTAGACATGTGTGTACTAACGTAATATTTTTCAAAGGCCTCTGGTCCTCTGTTAAGGTTTTATCCATTTTTATATTTCATGTGGCTTTTGTGTGGATAGTTACAAGGGACATAGTGTAGGGATGTCTTCTACACCCTGCGTGGAAAGGGTTCCTATTCAGGGTTCGAGTTCTGGAGAAGGGCCACACACAAATGAAAATACTTGAAGAAATTCAACTTGGCAGTATGAGGGGCCAGGCGGTAGTCCAACTCTAGTGTGAGAACTACTCTTGCTTTGGCCCTGCCATCCCTTTTATTGAGGTTTTGGGGAAAACATCTTAGGCAGGAAATAACAGAAGCTTACATGGGACAAACAAGGTGCAGGCTGCTTCAGCAAACAATGTCTCAACTAAAGGGTGAGTGGTTAGAGCAATTAAGGTTGTTGACCAGCCTTTCTGACTTCCTGTCAACATCTATCTTTTAGTGAAAGTGATTTGTTTCTGGCAACATAGCTTTATGTTCACCAGTTTCTCTTCTGCTTTTATTCTGTCTGCTCTGAAAACAATGTAATACATTTTCTTTTTTATATTGTATTTTCCCTACAAAAGCATCAATTTGATTCTCCATTATCTATATGGTAGCTCTTCTAGAATAATTCATATCTTGAACCAGGCTTTCTGTCTTGTATAATCAATTATTTAACACTTTTTATAATAGTTGTCTTACAGTCCTTGATTAATTCTGCCACCTGAATTACCAGTAATTTTGGCTTCTATTGATTCATTTTACTCTTGATTCTGGGTCCCATTTTCTTACTTTTTCATATCTCTTCACATGGCAGTATGGCATGTGTATATCTGAAAGAATAATGTTATTTTAAATTGTTATATCTCTGTCTCTATCTTTCAGAATGTACATACAGTCCTGTCTTTCATAGGGCAGTTAAGATGAGGGACTACTCTATCAGATTCCACTAAGACCTGGACTGAATTTTTTGTTTAAGTACTTAATGGTGTTTGGTGGTTTTTGTTTGTTTGTTTGTTTGTTTTTAGCAGTTTGAGATTCCCTTCAAAATTGAAAGGGAGGTCCAAAGATTTACCATATGACCTCTACCTCCACACTTACATAGCCTTCCATATTATTCGCATCTCCCCCTAGAATGGTACATTTGTTGTAACTGATGAATCTACATAAAAACATAATGACACCCAGAATAGTTTACACTATGGTTTATTCTTGGTGTTGTACATTGTGTGGGGTTGGACCAAGTATATAATGACGGGTATCCATTGTTATAGATCAGACAGAGTATTTTCACTGTCCTAACAATTCTATGAATTCCAATGATTCATCCCTCTCTTCACCCCCACTTTTTAATTAGTTTGTGTTCACTGCTGGTTTCAGGTTCCATAGTGGAGGCTGCATTTTGCCTGTTAGCCTAATTCTAAACTTTTAGCACAGCAGCCTCAGGAGAGCTAATCCTCCATCTTTTCAGGATTTGAGCTATGAGTAGTTTGGTTCTAGCCTTAAGTTGGCTTTGGCTCCCGTTGATATACATTTGCAAGTACTGGAATCTCTACACTCGGAGACTCTTCAAACATGGTTTTCCAGGCCACAATCCTTGCTAGTCGTGCCACCTTTTCTGCCATTCCCTTATCAACATTCCTAGAGAAGAGGATTGTCAAGATGAATATTTATTTTTTTTACACTTGGGGATTTTCCAAATGACCTATCTTGCCACCCAAGCTGTCCTTTATAATTCACCTCATTTCTCCAGGTAAAGTCACCCCAGCAAAGGCATGCCTCTCCTCTGCACATTGGAACTGTCACCAGATACTTGTATGTCGGTATTGAAGCATCTACACGTCTTTGTCCACCAGTGAAAATTTCATCCTTCTTTGGTATTAATTTATTATGGCACTTTGAATCAACTCCTCTTCAATAGCTTTATGGGAAACTATGTTATATATATTGTGTGATTTTTTTCTTATTGTTAACATGGTGCTGTGGTTTTCTACATTATATATATTTAAAATTTATGTGTATTGTTGAGAGTATTTCAGTTGACTCCTTTGACCCCCTCCCCCATGCCAGGCCTTCACTGACTTTGTCCTACTACATCTTAATCAGCAGAAGTGAAACTCTCCAAAATTGCTTATTTCATGGGTTTCTCTAATAACCTACTAATGCATTTTATCTCATTCATCCTGTCCTACTTTCCATAAAACAACACATTTATAACAATATAACCAAAGCCATCTGTTTTTTTTAATATATAACAAGGATAAACCTATTTATGTATTTATGTTTCTGTAGTGAGTAAAATGCTTTATTTTAGTGTGGAATTATAAGCACACCCATTCTGGAATCCTTCAGGCAAATGCTGATTTGTAATTGGACTTACTTTAGTTTCAATTTTTTTTCCTAAAATAATTGAAGCCTGTAGACATTAACTTTAAAGCTAACACATGAACTTGATTTTTCCTCAATTGTTTGAAGGTTGGTATATTAGTCAACTGGGGCTGCCATAATAAAATACCACAAAATGGGTGATTTATTTTTAATTTTTTAATTATAAATATCTTATTTACTTTGCTTATTTTAGTTATTTTTTAATTAACTTTTATTATTGAAAGTGTTATAGATGTACCTGCCCCCCTTTTCCCATTGATCCTCTTCAACCCCACACCCACCCCTCCCAGGCCTTCATAACAGTATTGTCTGTATCCATGGCCTATATTTCTATGTATATAAGTTTCCTGGTTAATCACACCCCATCCACCTATCCCTACGCCCCTGCCTTCCCTCTGAATTTCTTCAGTTTGTTCCATGTTTCCATGTCTCTGGATCTATTTTGTTCATCAGTTTATTTTTTTCATTACATTCCACAAATAAGTGAGATCATGTGATACTTATCTGATTCTGACTGGCTTATTTCACTTAGCATAATACTCTCCAGGTCCCTCCATGTTGTTGCAAATGGTAAGAGTTCCTTCTTTTTACTGCTGTGTAATTTTTCATTGTGTAAATGTACCACAGCCTTTTCATCCACTCATCTGCTGATGGGCACTTGGGCTGTTTCCAAATTTTAGTTATTGTAAATTGAACTGCTATGAATATAGGGGTGCATATATTCTTTCTGATTGGTGTTTTGGGTTTCTTATGATATATTCCTAGAAGTGGGAACATTGGGTCAACTGGGAGTTCTCTTTTTATTTTTTTTTTTTGTGGTAACTCCATACTGTTTTTCACAGTGGCTACACCAGTCTGCATTTCCACCAACAGTATACTAGGGTTCCCTTTTCTCCACATCCTCACCAACACTTGTCTTCTGTTGATTTATTGATGATAGCCATTCTGACAGGTGTGAGGTGAAATATCATTGTCATTTTAATTTGCATCTCAGATAATTAGTGACTTTGAGCATTTTTTCATATGTCTCTTGGCCTTCTGTATGTCCACTGCTCTTGAAGCTAGACATCCATGGAAAATGTGCTAGAAAATTTGATTTCTAGTTGAGGGCTCAATTATTGGCTTGTAGATGGCTATCTTCTTGCCATGCCCTCATATTCTCTTTTCTTCTGTTTGAGCACAGATACAGCACTCTAGTGTCTCTCTTCTTCTTCTCATAAGGGCACCAGCCCTGTTTAACTAATGCCCCATTCTTATATACTCATTTAACCCTAGTTATCTCTATAAAAGCCCCATCTCCAAATATAGTCCATTGGGTGTTGGGCAAACTATGAATTTGGGGAAACAAAATTCAGTCCATAATAGCACTTAATATAATATTCACCCATAGAAGGGTCTCATTAAAGAACTATTTATTGAATGAATTAACACATACATGGGTTTTACTTATATAACAATTTAAGTAAACTACCAGAGAGTCAATGGAGCAAAGAAAGGGAAATTTGTAATACTTTCAGCAATAAAGATAAATTTAAAAAATAGTAAACCACCATGCTTGTTAATTTCCCCTGAATGCAGTCTGAGAAATGTGGATTCTTCCTACAGTGAAAATTTCAGAAACAAGCAAAATAACTCACATGTTATTTACCTCCTGATAGAGGGGTGATACATAATTTTCATAGGTGACTTCAAAGTCCATGATATTTCTGTCTTTTCACTATTCTGCCTTTAGATGGAGACAACTGAAATAAGGCATGTACATGGTTGGGGAAAAAGGAAAAAGGATATAATAAATTTGCCATTTCCCATGGTATTTTTTTTCTAACAAACATATGTATTGTAATGAACTATATTTAAAACAATTATACATATTAAGGTCAGTTGGATAGTTTTCACATCTATTTAGTAATTATTTTAAAAAAATATTTTATTGATTTAATAGAGAGAGGAAGGGAGAGGAATAGAGGGATAGAAACATCAGTTATGAGAGAGAATAATTGATTGGCTGCCTCCTGCATTGCCCACACTGGTGATCAAGCCTGAAACCTGGGCAAGTGCCCTGACTGAGAGTGGAAACATGACCTCCTGATTTATGGGCCTATGCTTAACCACTAAGCAACAAGAGCTGGGCAGCAATTCTATTACCTAACAGGAATAAGATATGGGATCAGGCAATGGACATATAAAATGAATACTTATATTACCTCATTTTAATATTTATATTGTCTACATGCAGAAGACAGACAAGTAAAGAGAGAAAAACATTTAAAATGTTTAAAATGCTGATAAAAATGGATATCATGGGACACATATAAAGGCTCCATGGTCTAATTTGGGACATATCTGTAATGATTTTTTTTTTGTCTACAAGTGATAGAAAACCCACCCTGAAATTACTTTAAAAATAGATTTATTTGTTTAAGTGTTTTAAAAGTTTAGGAGTACAATGCTTTTAAACACAGCTGTATTGAAAGTTCAAAAATATCATTAGTCCTGAATTTCTTTCCATATCTTGGCTTTGCTCAGTTATTGACTATATGTTAGCTTCTCTTTCACGTTTTAGTAGGGGGACTCTGGCAGCAATAGCTGTATACTCACATACTCTCATTTACAAGTTCAGGGGAAACTAGAGCACCCTCCTTTTATTTATTTATTTACTTTTATTTATTTGGAGAGGAAGGGAGGAGAGATAGAAACATCAAAGATGAGAGAGAATCATTGATCAGCTGACCCCTGCATGCCCCACTTGCGGACTGAGCCCACAACCTGGGCATGTGCCCTTGACTGGGATCAGACCCAGGATCCTTCAGTCTGCAAACTGACACTCTATCCACTAAGCCAAACCAGCTGGGGCAAACCCCACCCTTCCCCTATTTTAAAATAGTAGCCACCACAGACATCTTACTGAATTAGCTCAGTTCACATAACTAATCTCTTTGGCCAGGGTCTTTTTATGAACTGACCCAATTAGATCCCGGGTGCTCACTCACCTACAGGGCTGCAACACTGAATTCCAAATGAGAGTTGAAAGAATTGTTCATCCATCCATTCCACAAGTATTTATTGAGCCCCTGTTATGATCATAATCTATTCTAGGTTCTATGGAGATAGCAGGACTAAAATAGAATCTTTTGATCTCATGAATTTTGTAGTCTAGTTGGGATAGACAATGACAAATAAACAAGTACATACATAAGGAAATATGCAACATGCCAGACAAAAACATAGATAGTATTGAGAATAATAAAGGTGGGCAAGAGTACTAGAGAGCGTAGTGGTGTTGGGCAGAGGATTTGCTGTTTAACAGAATAACCAGGCACAGCCAGCATGGCTTAATTGTTGAGCTTCAACATATGAACCAGGAGGCCACAGTTCAATTCTCAGTCAGGATACTTGTCCAGTTTGTGGGCTCCATCCCCAGTAGGGGATGTGTAGGAGGTAGCCAATCGATGATTCTTTCTCATCATTGTGGTTTCTATCTCCCCCTCTCCCTTCTCTCTGAAATCAATAAAATATATATTTTTGTGTGTTTCTTTTTAAATAAAAGATTAGCCAGAGATGGATGGTCTGATAAGGAGATCTGAAGTAAGTGAACATTTATTTATGTAGCTATTTACTTGAAGAAGAACAATCCACAGAGGAAAGATCAAGGCCATGACATGGGAGCATGGTTGCCATGTTTGAAGACAGAAGGGAGGCCTATGGGCCTGGATGAGAGTGAATAATGCAGAGGTAATGGATGATATCAGATTTGGTGGAGCAAAGACTAGTAGGGTTTTGAGCTGAAATGAAGATGTTGCCTTTCCTTTTAGTGAGATGGGAGCCAGTGGAGATTTGGGGGGGAAAGAAATCACATGCTTCAATCTGTGTTTTAAAAATATAATTCTTGAAATGGTATAACTTATAGACTGTGGATTGATAAAGGAATAGGTGCATCAATTTAGAGACTACTAAAATAATCCAGGCAAAAGGTCCTTAACAAATTACACCTTTGCCTGAAGTGTTATCAGTAGAGATAATACTTCAGGCAAGGTGGGTGGGTGAAAAAGTGGTCTGATACGGGATATATTTTGAAAGCTAAGCTCATAAGAACTTGCTGACAGATATGAAGTGTGTGAGTAAAATGAGGAGTTATGGATGAATCCATGTTTTTTTCTTTAACCAACTAGGAAAAAATGGGGTTGCTTTTTACTGATATGGACAATATTGTAGGAAAAATAGGCTATGCGGAGGTCAGAAACGGAATTTCAGCCATAATAACTTTGAAATGTTACTAGCACGTCACTGGAAATATCAAGTAGGTTGTTGATTATATTAATCCAGACTGCAAGACAGAGGACTGTGTGGAGTTAAGAGTTAATGGAATGCAGCATATAGATGCTAGTTAAGTCAGGAGACTGGATAAGACCCCTTAGACAGGGGATAGGAAGGAAAGAGAAGAGGAGTGAGAACTGAGACCTGGGAACTCTAATAGAAAGATGAAAAGTTTATGAAAAGAAATGGAGAAAAAGGAGGATTGGCTTGTAGAGTAGAAAGAGAAATAAGAAAGTGTGCTAAGATTCTAGACACAGAAGCCATTCAGAGGATGGGAGTGATCAGCTGGGCTAAGTATTTCTAATAGGTCCAGTAAGATTAGGATGGAGAACTGACCATGGGAGTTAGAAACACATAGGTCATTGGTAATAAAGAACACATGATTGGGTAGTAGAATTAATAAGGAAATGATTGATTCAGTAGAATTGTGGGCATAAAAGCTCATTATTGGGGACTTAAGGGTACAATAGAAGGGACAATTCAGATAATGCATTTAAATTACATTTTTAAGGAACTTTTTTAAATAAAAAAGAACAAAGAATTATGGCAGTTGGAGGGGAAAGAGGTTTCATGAGAGGTTTCTCCTTTAAGATATTCATGTTTTATGCTCATGGAAATAATCCAGTAAAGAAGAAAAGTTTGATGAACCCACCAAGGGAAATGATTGATAGAGCATGGTCTTTGAGACAATGGACAGGTCTGAGGAGTTGGCTGTACATAAGAATGTGCAGAGTTCCTCTGTACAATATGCACAAGGGATGGGGCAGGGTATATAAGCACAGATGTAGGTGGGTGGGTGGATGCTTGGGAGCCTCGACATTTTATTATTTCCTTCAGTATTTGTATTGCTGTAGGAAACACAGCAATTAGGTGATGATAAGGAGTAGGCAATACAGGCTGAAGGTTGTAGGAGAAAGAAAACAAAGTATTAAGTTGTCAGCGGGGAGAGGGGAGAATGACTGGCCCCAGCAAATAAGAGTATTACTGGGTGTCTGTAGGAGCCCTGTTAGGTCATAAATACATCAAACACATGGTTGTGTTTTCCTCTGGGCATTTTCAGTGAGCAAATGCAGGTAAAGAGTGAAAAGAAGGCTGGATTTATCCAACAGTGGGTTTTTCTGGTAATAAGAATGCAGAGATTAGCGGGGAAAGAGAGGTACATGCAAATAAATAGCTACAATAGTGGCCCATGGAATATAAACGAAATCCAGGAAAGTGAGAACCTGCTATTTTTGGAAGAAAGAACCATATATTCTGAGAAGAGCAGTAACAAATTTCTGCAAAATTGACCTTTATTGGGCTTTGCCTCCAGTGTTACGCTATGATAGTAAAGTTTGGCAGGGGACTGACATACACAGATGTTATATCAAATCATAATAGCTTTAAATTATATAATGTCTTACAACAATTGAGAATAGTCAAAGTTGAAACATTAATTTGTGCATTCATTTACTTATTCAAGAATTATGGCAGCATAAACAACAAGAATGTTAAAATCATATGCATTTTTGGAGAAACATTTTTAAGAACAGCTTCTATTGGAAACAACTACACTAAAGTTAGGAAACCCTACCTAATAAAGAGGGAACATGCAAATTGACTGCCATGCCCTCAAATATGGCGGCCCCCACAGCCACAAGATGATGGCGCCCAGTCTCCTCACCCCCACCAGGGTGGCAGGCGCATGGCATGGCCAGGCCCATCCCCAGGCAGGTCTGGCTGCTCTGTATACCTGCCTCTGAAGTCCCCCAGTCCCTTCAACCCCCAGCTGCCAAGGGCCAGCCACAGCATAGGTAACCAGGGGTGGGCTGAGGCTTGCACTGCCAGCAGTGGCAACAGTAGAGGTGTTATGGGGGCATTGCCTTCCCCTGATCGCTGGGTCACCTCCTGCCCCTGAGAGCTTTTGTATTGTGAGAGGGGGCAAGCTGGGCTGAGGGTCCCCCCCAGTGCATGAATTTTCATGCACTGGGCCTATACTCTTGTTTCAAGCCAATGAACTTGAATTTGACTAGAGAATTTAGATATGGTAGCAATTATAATAAATTGGCCAATTCATTATTTTTCCCATTTCTTCTAGTATTTTTTGTTGGGATAAACATGCTAGAACACTAAAATTTCCTTAGACTCTTTTCCTTAGCGGGTTTCTGGGTGTGATTGAAGGATACCCTAATCCAAAGTGATCACACAGATCCGATTATAGAACTGAGGTGAAGCTCAGGGAGAGGGGGAGGCGGGCATCCATCCTGCTCCTGTGGATCCCAATGAAGGTGGCTTGGTACAGGATCAGGAAGCTGTTCCCTGCATGTCCTGATTTAGCAACTTCTTTCTCTCACAGGCCTTGATGTTAGGAGAGGCAGATATGACTGTTTTGTAGGTTTATTGTCACTTTGAGAGTTGTTCCTCTAATTTGTTTTATTCTGCTTTTCAGAAATTCTGAAAATCATTCAAAAACCAATCATCTCTTTCTGTTTAAACTAGTTAGCATGGATTGTTTTCTGTAATAGAACCCCAATGGAAACAGAGGAATACCTTATAAAGTCAGAAACTTGATCTGACCCCCAAGTACACATCACAGCCACCTTGAATCTACATGAGCAAGACATACTGTATTCCTAAAGCATATTCTCCTACTGATGCAAAAGGGACCTAAAGTCTCATATATATATATATATATATATATATATATATATATATATATATATTTCAGAGAGAGAAACATCAATGAGAAAATCATCAATCTTATCAATCAAGTGCCTCTTCCTTGTCCCCTACTGGGGATTGATCTGGAAACCTGGGTCTGTACTCTGACTGGGAATCAAACCCTGACATCTTAGTGCATGGGTCAAAGATCAACCACTGAGCAACACCAGCCCGGCCAAATCTCCATTTTTAATGAATGCCCAATCCATAGAGCAGACCCACTTGATATTCTTTGATTCAAATAAATTACTCAGAGGTTTTAATTAAATTTAATAATAAAACGGCACCTACCATTATACTGTGGTTTGGGTTAAGTGAATATGCAGGTGCAGAAGAATACTTGCCAATTCCCAAATCTCTGACATTGTAGGAGTAGTTAATTCCCAACCCAGTGAGAACAAAATGCCGGCACAATCACAGACTCACATATATACATACCCCAGACACCTTCTACTGTTTTGTATTGATATCAAGTTAGTTTTCTGGAGTAAAAAAATAAGATAAAATGATGTAAGGTGATTAGTATCTACATTTGCCTTTCATTTTGAAAATCTAATTGAATGGATAGTACCCAGTGCTCTGAGTAGAGTGTATAGTTAGTGGAAGTTAAGGGTTTTAGTTTTTTATTTGTTTTTGTACTAAGGAAATATTCTTTTATTAAAAAATATGTTGAAAAATCTATTATTTCCACCTTTTCTTTTCTTTTTTGAATAGTCACAGTTCTCTTTACCAATGTTTTCTTTCCAGAGTAGCTTTTTTAGAAATAGAATTTAAAAATTTAAAAATTAACTAGATGCCACTAGAAGAAATCAAAGGAAAAGAATATATTCAACACAAAATAATTACTCAAAAATGTTTTGCCTACTTGCTACATGTATTGCTGTAAAACCTTTGATTACAGCAATAAAAACATTTTTTATTTTTCCTTAATTCTGTATAATAAAAATATAATTTACTGAGCATTTATTAGGTTTTAGATAATGATCTAAGTACCTTAACTATATTAGATAATTTTTATTTATTTGCTCAATCTATGGGGATGTTTCTATTACTGTCACTACTATCTCCATCTCATAAATGGAGAAACCGGGTTTCAAAAGGTAAGTAAGGAACTTTTCTAAGAAAAAGAGAAAATTCAGATGGCTGTCAGATTAAGTCACATCCTTGTTGCTGTGTTTATATAATCATCTTTTTAATATATTACATCAAGAAAAGTATTATGTAGTGATATGTAACAATTTTTGTACTAAAGATGGTTTAGTTTATCACATTATCTTATCTAGATGCATTTTGCTGCAGGAAAAACTTTTATCAATTTAACTTTCTTAATATTTTATTAAAGTAAAAGCTTAAGAAGATGGAGCAATGTATCAAAAATTGTGAACACTTTGGGGATCTTGATTGGTATTTCCAAAACACATTATACATGCAGGATTAGATATAAAGTATTTGATTGCAGTCATTTCTCTAATTTTTTTTTACCAAAAAACATTCAGTTTTCTAAATAGAAATTGCAACCTCATTGTGAGTTCAATGTCTTATAATTACTTGGGCAGCAAGCATTTTTCCCTTTCAACAATTAATAAATATTTTAGGATTGCTTTTCAATAGTAGTTTTTCATGAAGTGAGGCAGCATCACATAGTAGAGAGAATGTGGGTCTTTAAGCAGATAATGCTGATTATGTTCTATGATCTTAGGCCTATTAACTTCATCTAACCCATTTTCTCAGCTGTAATTAGGGGAAAATTATTATTTGGGAAGATTATTTTCAAGATTCAAGAAAATGCTTGGAAATTCCCTAAGTATCTGTTGCATAGATATTCTAGAATTGTATTTGTCATTATTATTATTATTGACTATCTGTTCATAAACTTTTCTCACTAGAGTTATATGATTTGCATAATTTTGCACATATTATAGCTATCAACTTTTCTATATTAGGTAGAAGAAAAGAGAAAATCTGTCTTGAATTTTTTTTGAACTAATATTGAAAAAAGTTAATACTAATCAGAATGTATTCATATTTTTTGGGATCAATGAGTTTAATGCAAAAACACAATTCCCTTCAATATATGGTAATTAAAAAATCAGTTGTGTGCTTTTATATTAAAAACTAATAAAAATGATTTCCAATTATGTTTTCAATTGGAAATTGACTAAAAATAAGAATATGTGTACATAGTAAAGCATACAAAAAATGTAAGTATTACAGATGAAATGTTCTGAGGTTACTAAAATTGTCTTTCCTACATGTTTTTGAATAAAATAAAGCTTATAGTCTGAATTTTAATAAATTAAAATACCATTATTAGTACTCTTATAGAGAACATTAAAATATAATATTTATATTAAAAACCTGAAATTTGGTGATATTTTTATCTCCTACCAATAGTTTTTCCTGTCATGGCAGGGAAAAACAACCAACAGATTTTTCTTTTTTCTTATCCACCCAAATATATGAAAACTGTATGCATATAAACATGCTGATTCTATCCTTAGAAAACATACAATATTCATGATTCTAAAATCACTCCTTTTCATGTTTAGTCCAATAATGCCTCTTGTTCTCTCAAAGAAAGCGTCATATCTCCCAGATGTAAACATTGTTTTAAGAGCCAATGCCATATGCTGACAGATGGCATCCCATCTGTGGTTCACTTATTAAAAATAAATTTCTTGGCTGTGTTCAATAAATATAAGATATTCTTATCCATTTTTCTCCAGAAATGTTTAGTTTTCAACCATAGGTTTAGCAAACCAAGCTGCAAAGCTCAACTCTATATAATAACTTGAGTAACAGAATAAGCTTTATGTCACACTAAAACTATATATTTAAGCTAAAATGTTCGGAAGAGAAAAAAATAGAAAAAGAAAAAAAATGTAAACTAACGTCTATAAGTATTCTACGTTTTATTAGGCTCAGCTATAATTACTAAATAGAAACTTTTTAAAAATTCCCTCACTTTCAGTAGATAAGAGGTGGTGGTGGTAGATGTGATAAGGAAAACACTGGAGCACTTTTCACATTGCTCAAACACCAAAATATTGTCAGTCGTTCATTTTCTGCTATATTTTCAAATCTGAAAATGAGTCATTCCCCCCAAACACATTTTCAGTGTCAAACATGTCTTTGAAGTGAACTTTGGCTATGTAGGCAATACATTCCTACTCATCATAAAGTGACAGAGTTTTGTCAAAAGGGTAGAAAAGGAAGAAAAGCATGTTTAAGGTAGGCTCAAAGATGGGACTCTGAAAACTGGTCACCTCCAAAGAAACAGATGTGTAGGCAAACCAAGTGAGAAAACAAGGAGAATCAAGTGAAAAGCCTCTTTTCTGAAAGGCGAAGAGATCTTGTGTGTGGAAGACTTCAATATCCATATCTATAGTTCTCCTTCCTCCTAGCATCTTGGTCCTGGTGGCTGACAGTGGACTTCTTTTGTCTTTCCCTTTCTCTCTCTTTCTCACCATATGTTTTCCTTCCTCATTGTCTTCTTTCCTTTCTACAGAGTTACCAAGGGCCAGTCATGGGGCTATGTATTAAGTGATCAGGGGAAACATAGCCACAACTCTCATGAGCTTTATAGTCTATTGAACATAAGCTAGTGAAGAGGTTAGTTTTTTTTTTTTTTTAAAAAAAGCATCACAGTACCACAGTTGTGAGGTGTCTGTGGGTGGGAGGATGGGGAGAGGTAGAGAAGAGGTCCTATAAAGAAATACTTCAATGATGAGTTATTCTCTACAAGCCCCCTTCTCTTCTAAACCTCTCTTTGGCTCATGGAATAAATGATGAACTGTGATCTTAATTTCATTTAGGTGTTTGTTGTTGATAATGTTTGCAGGGATTTCTCTGTTTCCCCTCCTCCCATCTAGGTTTTTCCTTTCTAACAACACTATGCACAGGAGGCAAGCGAGGAACTCCTTTCTGCCTTTCTCTCTGTTAAGAAACAATTCTCTTGTCACACAGTGGTTTCCGTGGATACACATCATTCTGGAAACAGTAAACTATGGACATAAACACATTTGGACAATTGACATTGATCACCTCAAACATTGTCCAGACAATCACACCCACTTCATATCTTTGGGCTACAGATTTTGTCCCATTTTGTAAAAACCCATTTATATCCATAAACAACCTCATCTGTCTTATCAGGAAAGCTCTGTGTGTTAGGCTGGGCTGTGACAGCACTCCCATCACCAAAAGAGCCTGAGGATATTTAAGTTATATATCTACTAGAGGCCCGATGCACAGAATTCTGTAAGAGTAGGCCTTCCTTCTCCCCGCTGCTGGCACTCACTTCCCTCTGGCACCCAGGACCCAGGCTTCCCTCGTAGAAGGCCATAGCAAGCTGGTCAGTGGCCTGGGCCTCCCTCTTTGGGGCATGGTGGGGCAATGGCTGGCCCCAACCAATTGCATCGCACCCATCTTGGCTGGCCTGGTGCCAGTGGGTGTAATGGCATGGTTGTCCGGAAGGTCATCCAGAAGATCGTTTGGTTTAATTAGCATTTTATGCTCTTATTATTATAGATTCATATTCTGACAGCAAACACAGAATCTCTGGATTAAAGAACAGAACACCTGTCCATGTATTACTCAGAGCATCTCAGCACCTATTCCTTATGCCCCTGTTCCACACAAGGTAGAGGCCAGATGCTCATCTTCTTGTGTACTGGGATTGTATCACATAAAGCAGTGGTTCTCAACCTGTGGGTCACGACCCCTTTGGGGGTCGAATGACCATTTCACAGGGGTCACCTAAGACCATCGGAAAACACAGATATTTACATTATGATTCATAACTAGCAAAATTACAGTTATGAAGTAGCAACGAAAATAATTTTATGATTGGGGGTCACCACAACATGAGGAACTGTATGAAAGGGTCGTGGCACTAGGAAGGTTAAGAAACACTGACATAGAGGAACCCCCACATTTATGAGGTTCAGGCACTTTGTCATGTCTTCCCGTACAGTGACCTTTACTCTAGAATGTAAGCAAATTCTCTCTGGGTGGGAGCAGGGAAGTTCTCTGCCTGGTGTATAAGTAAATGGTTTTGGGCCACATAAGCCTCAGAATCTCTCTGGAGCAATATACTTCCTATAATTTCCAAGGTGTGTGTTTCAAATAAACTTTGTTTAGCAAAGTTTGCCAATACTTTTGGATCAGAATGCCTGTAGCATGTAAAAACATAAGAGTATTCATTGGAGATTACCTCCTAACAGGAATTAGAAAGTTATTTAATTAACAACAATATTATGGTGGTCGATGGAGAATTTGAAGCTAAAATCTAGTCTTCCAACTTCCAATCCCATCATCTTGACACCCTATCCCACATGTATTGTGTGTCCTTATAGGAGACAGAGAAAATCCATGATTGGTGAAAGTAGGAATCTTGGAATAATATTTATATCGTTCCTATCAGTCTGGATCCAATATAACTGAAATAGAAGATAGACCCATGAAGGGAAAAGTGGTTTAATTGCAGCTAAAGCAGTACTTTGAAAATGTTTAAAATTAATACATATATTAAAGTATATATTCACAGAATAAAACCAGAGTCAGTACTCTCTAACACAATAATAACAGAAATAAGTTTATGCTCCAAACAGTAAAAAAAATGGAAAACAATTTGTTCATCTCACAAACATAACCTAAAAATCCAAAAATAAAGTTAGGGAACTATAGTAAGCAGAACTTTAAAATGGCCCCCACAATTCCCATCTTCTTTTAGTTTCTCTTTTTTAGTGTAAGTAGATTCATGCATAGATAAAAACATATGGCAATTATAACAGAAATTTGCAGAATTGAAGTCCCTAATCAGTTTACATTGCATCAATTAAAAGGCAAATTATTCCAGGTGGATTTCTGATATTAATAATCATATTGGTTGCCAATAATAATTGCATCTTTTCTTATTTTGAACTTTACATTTATGATTTCTATATCTAATCAGGTGAGCTCCTATATAAGAGAGTCTCCTGATGGCTTGGATAATTAAGACTCTAAGAGTTGAAACTAATCCCAGCCAATTGGCAGGGTAAAAATGGGAGGACAGTCTTATAAAAACACTAGAGGCCTAGTGCATGAAATCTGTGCACTGGGGTTGGAGGGGATCCCTCAGCCTGGCCTGTGCCCTTTCATAGTCTGGGAGCCCTTGGAGGTTGTCCGACTGAAGGCTCCATGGGGAGCAGGTCTAAGCCTTCAGTTTGACATCCTTGGTGCTGCCACAGAGGCAAGAGAAGCTCCCAGCACCGCTGCTGTACTCTCCAGCCATGATCCATATTCCTCCTCCTCTTCCTTATGGATTTCTTACCTACTTTAGGCCCTTCCTCTTATATATGAACTAGAGGTCCAGTGCATGAATTCATGCAAGGGGGAGGTAGGAGAAGGAACCTTGGGAGGTTGGCTGGCAGGTCCAAGGAGGGAGCCATCCCTTGGTACCCCTGAGAAAGGGGCTGCATCTGCTACCACTCCCCCCCCCCCCCCACACACACACAATTCCCCATTCCAGCCTGGGGACCAAAAACCCCGGCGAGGTCAGGAGAGGAGGCAAAGGTCACCGGGACAGGTGCAGAAAGAATTGACACTAGACACTGGATACCAGATGCCAATGCAGCCCCACCACCATGTGTATCCCCGCTTCCCCCTTCCTCCTTCCCTCACTGCAGGTCCTTGGTATGTGAGTGGCCCCTGGGAAAGGGAGAGGACGGGAGTGAGACAAACCCTTGTGTCAAGAGATTGCAGCAAGGGAGCTGCTTTGCTACTTATGAGACTCTGACCCAGAAGCAGTTCGTCTATGAATGGTTTAGCACCAGAGGCCTATGGGGGCTGGCCAGCCGGGGGAGAGACTGCGAGCAGTTGGCCAGCCGCAAGAGTTGACTGTGGGAGCTCACTGACCACCAGGGGACTGCTCCTGAATTGATCAATTGATAGTCTGGCCCCTAGTGGTCAGTGCACGCCATATCAAGAGTGGTTGACCAGTCGTTCTGGTCATTCAGTCATAACAGTTGCACAGGCTTTTATATATAATCAGCATTTAGGTTTAATATAAAACTTGTGTGAAATTTTGATTAAAACTGAAACAAAGATACAGATCAATAGTAGATAATTCCCAGGGTGAGCACACTGACCACCAGGAGGCAGTTCAGTCATTGAGCGTCTGCCCCCTGGTGGTCAGTGCGCATCATAGCGACCTGTAGTTCTGCAGATCGGTTAATTTGCATATTAGCCTTTTATAATATAGGCTATCAATGACATTATACAAGCAAACAATGTGGTTGATAGATTACCTGAAGCCTCAACTGAGGTAACAGCCTAACACTTTGATTTCTGCCTGGTGAGACCATGAGCAGAGAGTCTGGAATGACTCATGGCCTCACACAGTAGATGCCCCATGGTCACCATGACAAAGAGGTCATGGAGGGTCAAGACACTGTCTCTGGTTGAAGCAGGTTCTGTGGGAGCAAAGGGACTAAAAAAAATGCTTATGTCCAATAGCCATCTAACTCCACATGTGTTGTGCAAATTAGTCCTTGTCAGAACTGAATTTAGTACTGGTGTGCCCCATTTTAAGCAGACCCCCACATAGACTTACCATGTTGATAATTTACTTTACTACAGAAAGAATGCACAAAGATTCTGAAATAAGCAAAATGTTTTGCACCTCATAGTACAAAATGTTTAAACATCATTAAAAATAATCTCTATGAGTAAAGGGAGTTGATATTAGCAAAATCTAATATACCCAATTCAAAATATCATTCAGAAATGTATCTACTATGTAAAATCAAAGTATGGTATCTAGGGTTGGGAAAAAGCAGTTTTACTACACCCTACCTGCTTATCCCCTTAGCCTTATGCTTTGCACAAAAGTCTCAATAAAGAAATGGAACTGAAGGAAAAGTAATGTCTCATGGCACTGAAAGTTATCAGTTTCTTCAATAAATATTTATAAAAGCTGTATTAACTTTGTGCCTGTATTATAGAAACACAATATATCTCTGTCCCTGTTTTCAATGGGCTTAAAGTCTCTGTGAGTTCCTGGTAAGGTAAACTTGTAAACACGAAAGAAGGAGCAGGTTCTAATCCAATTCTTAAAAAAAAAAAAAAAAAATTACTGAGTTAAAAACTGTCCTCACCCTCCTTCTAGAACAAGAATTGAAAGGAGTGTCCTAACTGGTTTGGCTCAGTGGATAAAGCATCGGCCTGCAGACTGAAGGGTCCTGGGTTTGATTCAGGTCGAAGGTATGTACCTTGATTGTGGGCATATCCATAATAGGGGATATGCAGGAGGCGGCTGATGGATGTTTCTCATCGATGTTTCTGACTCTCTGTCCCTCTCCTTTCCTCTCTGTAAAAAATCAACTATATATACACTTTTTAAAAATAATTAAAAGGAGCCAATAAATATAATGAATGGCAAATAAATATAATGAATAAATCCAAACTCCTTTGGTGATCCCATCCCTCAGAGACTAATATAGGTTTGTGAGGCCTACAATTTACTGAAC
Organism: Vespertilio murinus; assembly: GCA_963924515.1. Lineage (NCBI taxonomy): Eukaryota > Metazoa > Chordata > Mammalia > Chiroptera > Vespertilionidae > Vespertilio > Vespertilio murinus. Next base: position 8,960,041 of record OZ004704.1, on the reverse strand, counting down.
TTGATTTTAGGGGGAGGGGCATTTAATAAAGTTCAAAAATGACTTTATTTAGAATAAGAAAATAAATTATAAATTACTGTAGGCTTGGGGAATCATTCCTATTCTCTTATAAATCATTTCAGGCAGGTTATCCAAAATGTTGCTGGTTGCAACTTGCTTGCTCTCTCCCCCAGAACAAATCCAGCCCTCACAGGGGCTCTAAAGCTTCCTTAGCTTTACCATAAAAATAAAAACAAACAAACAAACAAATAAACCTTTCAACAACACTCCTTTCTGGACAAAAATTCTTTTTAATTTTTTTTTATTTAATCAAGGTAGTAAATACATAGTTCATAATGTATCTTTTTTCCCCCCTAATAGTTGTGTACTGTAGTGGTACATCAGTGTTGCTTTTATTCTATTGTTGACACTATATAAATGTCTTCATTTCCTCTCCCTTTACCCTCCTCCAGCCAACCCCCACCTCTGGCCATCACCAAAATTTTATCTATATCCATCCCTGTGAGATCTGGCCTAAACCAGCTGTCGAACATCCCCTGAGGGTTCCCAAATTGGAAAGGGTGCAGGGTGGGCTGAGGGACCTGACCCATGCACAATTTTTTTGCACCAGGACTCTAGTTTATATATAAGAGGAAGGGTCTAAAGGAAGTAAGAAATCCATAAGGAAGAGTAGAAGGAATATGGCTCATCAGTTGTTTTTAAGTTGTTAATTCTAAATAATTAGCACAAGTTGTTGTTTATGCATGTCAGAAAAATAAAACAAATAAGATAGTTTCCCAAATTTATATGAGTGCTTGATACATGAATAAAAAATAACATTAGAACTTCCAGCCAGTGTGGCTCAGTGACCCTGGAACCAGAAGGTAGCTGGTTGGATACCAGGTGAGGAGGACATATGCCCTGGTTGAGGACTTGATTCCCTATAGCGTGTGTAGAGGAGGCAGCTGATTGATTTTTCTATCTACCCCTCTACATTCCTCTCTCTCTCTTAAAAAAAATCAGCCAACATCAGTTTGGCTCAGTGGATAGAGCATTGGTCTGCAGACTGAAAGGTCCCAGGTTTGATTCCGGTCAAGGGCATGTGCATTGGTTGCGGGCACATCCCCAGTGGGGGGTGTGCAAGAGGCAGCTGGTTGGTGTTTCTCTCTCATTGAGGTCTCTAGCTCTCTATTCCTCTCCCTTCCTCTCTGTGGAAAATCAATAAAATATATTTTTAAAAAATCAATAAAAACATATGAGAAAAATAGTATTAGACATCATGCCAGAAGGGATTGCCAACTCATACATAATTGACTATCCAAATGGAAAGTAAATCAAATTCTCACATCACTCCAGAAACACAAATATCTTTTATATGCATTAAAGATCACGTGGAAATCAAAATGATAAAACTTTTGAGATATAATTCAGAGGCTATATGTATATTATTAGAATGATTTATAAGAAGAAATAAATTATTATCTGATAGAGTAATAGATTGGCAATTTTTATTAATTTATAATAGCAATGGTAATAAGCTGCCATGCAATGAAACATATCATGAATTTTAAATAAATTTCAAAGATAGAGAAGAGACTTGTAATGTATATAGGTCAGATTAGTAATCACAATATATAAAGAATTTCTACCAATCAATAAGAAAAAGAACCCTCCCTCTTGGCAGAAAAAAATATGAAGGTGCAACAAATAATCCTATCTAATAAAGAGTAAAATGCAAATTAACCATCACTCCATTATACACACAATCCATGGCCATCAGTCAATCAGGAGCAATTATGCAAATTAACCTTAACCAGAGTGAGCAGAAGGGGGGATTGGGTTTCCCCAGTAATGGAGGAAGCTAAGCTTTTGACACACCCTGGCTGGCCTAGGCTTCTGCTTAAGGCTATAAAGTTTTAGTTATTAAAGATAAATAAAACCCAATAGAAATGGCTGTGGCTATGGAGCAAGCAGGAGGCTTGGCTCTGCTCCAGGCTACAAAATTTCAATTGTAGAAGATAAAGAAATTCCAGATACCAGGGACTCCACTTGGATTGTGTGTGTGTGTGTGCGTGCGCGCGTGCATGTGGCCAGCCTGCAAAACACCATAGGCCCCTCACGTAGGCTGCCCCACGCCCCAAGAGAACCCCCAACTTGATCTGGGATACCATTCAGGGCAAACTAGCTGGCCCCCACCTGTGCACCAGGCCTCTATCCTATCTACTAAAAGAGTAATATGCAGATTGACCATCACTCCAACACCCAAGATGGATGCCCCCATGTGGTCAAAGATCCTGCCCCCATGTGGACAAAAGATGGCCAGCAGGGGAGGGCAGTTGAAAGGGACCAGGCCTGCAAGAGAGGGCAGTTAAGGGTGACCAGACCAGCAGAGGAGGGGAGTTGGGGTGACTGGGCCTGCAGAGAAGGACAGTTGTGGGGAGAGTAGTTGGGGGGAATCAAGCCTGTAGGGGAGGGTAGTTAGGGGTGACCAGACTTGTAGGGGAGGCCTGTTAGGGGTGACCAGGCCTGCAGGGGAGGGTAATTAGGGCTAACAGGCTGGCAGGGAAACAGGCATCAATCAGGTTGGCAGGGGAATGGTTAGGGGGTGATCAGGCTGACAGGTAGAAGCACCTAACTGGGCAGTCAGACATCCCTCAAGGGGTCCCAGACTGGAGATGGTGCAGGCTGGGCTGAGGGGCACCCTCCACCCCAATGTATGAATTTTGTATACCGGGCCTCTAGTATAAAAAGAAAAAAACAAAACAAAACAAAAAAAACAGGAATAGTCAATAAACCTTTTTTTGAGCATAGAAATTGCTCAGCATTACTAATAATGAGCAAAATCCAAAGGAAATGAAAAGTATCCTACCCAATAGCTGGTAAAATATTATGTCCTATAACTTCAGTTGTTGTCAAGGATGTGAACCCTTAAAAGTTATACCTTCTGCTGAAAACTTTTTGGCTCAGTGGATAGAGCATTGGCCTGTGGACTGAAAGGTCCTAGGTTTGATTCTGGTCAAGGGCATGTACCTTGGTTGTGGGCACATCCCCAGTGGGATGTGTGCAGGAGGCAGCTGATCGATGTTTCTCTCTCATTGATGTTTCTAACTCTCTATTACTCTCAATTTCTCTCTGTAAAAAAAATCAATAAAACATATTTTTAAAAAAGTTATACCTTCTTGTAAAAGGTAAATTCGTATATGCAGTCACTGTTTCAAACCTAGGAATGCTGAAGGTGCCCATAAGCTATTAAGACAAACCAATGTCACTTCTAGATCTAAGGTTGAAAAATTGTCATAGCATAGATGCACAAGAGACCCTGTATAAAGATACTCATTGTAAACTGCCTGTGAGAGTAATTTAAGAGTCTTTCTCAGGGCGAATGGCTGGGGAAGCAGCGGAACCAAAGAGTGCCACATATAAAATGATGCATAAATAAATTGTGGATAAATCACTGTGTGGTGAAATAGCATACCGATATATGGGACAATGCACAGCAATTTCAGAGTAATAGTTGCCCTCTGGGAAGAAATGGGGGTTATACTCAGACCAGAACTGAGCCTTTGAGGAAGGAAGTGGGGGGATGGGGGAGGGAAAGAGGGATTGAGAGGATGGAGAGCAAATAGGGCACTAGGTTAATGTCTATTAGTGCAGGGGGATCCCTATTACTTTTTTCTTAACTTTTGGTAAATGTAGAAAATTTCATGATTTCAAAACAAAATAAAACATGTAAATGAGATGAAGCGGACAGAGTTAGAAAAGCCAGGTCACAAGTTGATATTTTCTTCTGGCAAATGTTAAAGAGCGATTGGGGAAAACAAACAGCCTAGTTTATTGGCTTCCTATGCTTTCAGGCTCATGGCAAAAAAATGCATCTTACCTATTGACCCTAATTATGCAAACGTTTTACAAAACACTCCTGAGTCCTTACTGTGTTATCCACACTGGATTTTCTCTGGTTTGTTCTGTTGTGCCGACTGTGTTATTTTGTGCTGTGCTGGCTGTGCTCCGGGTGCTATTCCGTCATTTTTTCTCTCTTGTATTTCATTTTTAAAGTGCCAATCCTGACCAATTACATCGACTTTGAGACCCACTAGTGGATCGAGGTCCAAAGTTTGAAACCTAGTGGTTTGGTGCCAAGAAAAAGACATTCGAATTAGATCTGCAATTTAATTCTGACGTTGACTCTGTAACTCTGTACAGCTCACTCGACTGTGTTGGCTCGGTTACCCCCCAGGAGAAAGAAAATTGGGGGTGGCACAGGCTCCTTCATTCATTAGTTACTTATCATCTACCACGTGCTGCATCCTTTTCAAATGCTGAGGGGATTAAGATAGTTGATTTTTATTGAGGATGCATTTCCATTAGTGAAAAGACTACACTATTTTTTTTTATCATTTTACCAAAAATAACCCAAACAGATTCAGAAAAAAATGTAGATAGCAAAATAGAAAATCACTTTCAATTAGACCAAAGGATTTTTATAAGACCTGGAGGCTTCAAATGTAGTCCTCTGGAGAATGTCAAACATATGCACCTTGAAAATAAAATGTTTTACAGGAAAACTTTTTGTGGTATGTATTAATATGAATCGTACCCTTTAAGTCTCTGGTGAATAAAAATGTGGTAATGCTTTCAATAATAAAATTAAGTCATACTCTCAGCTCTCACTTGCTAAAAAGGGGAAAGCAATTTAACCTAATTTGTGATTTGGGGGATGATTTGACCTCCCTGAAGTCATAGTCAAGGTGAGGTGGTGGTGCTGGTAGAATTTAGAAAATAGGAGAAGGCCTGGCCAGCGTGGCACAGTGGTAGAGCATTGACCTATAAACCAGGAGGTCAGTGTTTGATTCCAGGTTAGGGCACGTGCCTGGGTTGCAGGCTCCAATCCCAGTGGGGGCTGTGAAGGAGGCAGCCAATCAATAATTCTCATCACTGATTTTTCTCTTTTTCCATCTCCCTTCCTCTCTGAAATCAATAAAATAATTTATTTATTTTTTTAAAAAAATATTTTATTGACTTTTTACAGAGAGGAAGGAAGAGAGATAAATAGTCAGAAACACCTATCAGCTGTCCCCTGCACACTCCCTACTGGGGATGTGCCTGCAACCAAGGTACGTGCCTTTGAGTGGAATCAAACCTGGGACCTTTCGGTCCACATGCTGATGCTCTATCCACTGAGCCAAACCGGTTTTGGTTTAAAAAAAAAAAAAAGAAAGAAAGAAAATAGGAGAAGGGGCTGCAGTCTTCTGTCTATTTACTGTGCCTCCTACTATAGTGTCCATGGTCCATTCCACCCCGCCTCCCCTTTACCAAACTGGAACAAGAAGTCTTTTTGTAGTTCCCAGGCCATGGCCCTTGGGAACCATGAGCCTCTGTGTCTAAATGCCAACGTATCAGAGGCTCTAGAGAGGAACAGTCTCTACATGTAATCCCTACTGACATGAAAACACAGACACACAAGCACCAGGTCTCCAACTCTACCTTCCTAGAGGCTGCCTTCCAGATTTTGACACCTCATCCTTCCTACTGTCTAAACCTAGGGCTTCTCTCTATTCCACTGAGCATAATACAAGTCAGTTCCTTTTGAAAAATAAAGTCTTTTAAATGTATCCCAAGGGGAAGAGTCTCCAACCCCTGTTAGTCCTTGGGTGGATGTGAATAGGGTGAATGGGAAGGTAACTCTTGCCTGGGCTGTTTGGCTCACGGGTTGAGCATTGACCTATGAACCAGGAAGTCATGGTTTGATTCCTGGTCAAGGCACATGCCTGGGTTACAGGCTCAATATCAGTGTGGGGCATGCAGGAGGCAGCCAATTGATGATTCTCTTCCCTCATTGATGTTTTTTTCTCTCTCTCCTTCTCCCTCTCTAAAGTCAATAAAATAAATATTTTCAAAAAAGCAAAGCAAAGCAGAAATTTGTATCTCAAAAATTATTCTGAAACAATCCTATGATATATAGGTATAACTACTTGTTAGAAGACAATGTTCCCACAAAAAATGAAGAAATCTTTACCATGTTAAAAATGGTTTATTTTTATTTTTAGCATTTCTAACTATGTACTTTCATTTAACAAAAAAGAGGCTCAAATGAACATATTATTCATTGATATACTTAGCTTCAATTGTATTCAAACATATTATTCATTGACATATTAGCTTTAATTATAGTATGAAATTAGTCCTGTCAATTTTTTCTTAATAGATGGATAAATATTGAATTTTTTTATGTTTTCATTTTGATTACACATTGTATCATAACTCAGATGTCCTCATATCTATTGTAATGTGCTTTAAATATTTTATCTGTAACAAATTAAGGTACAGTTGTCTTTTGGTTAGTACTTACCTGATACTTTTTTTTCAGTCTTTGACTTTTCTATGTCCTTTTCAGTGTCTTTTTGTTTTAAGTGTGTGCCTTCTAAATAAAAACACGTTTTAGAATTCACTCTATGCTACTATTATTATTTTACTTCTATCATATTTTATGCTTTCTAATTATTTTGATATTTTAATGCTTCTCCTAATTTGTTTATTTCTATGACTGCTTGAAGTTTTTTTTAATTCAATAATTTTCTCAAATAGTTAGACTTTTTTTTAACTTTTTCTATTTTTCTGGTTACCTTATCTTATATAATAAAGCCTAATATGCAAATCGACTGAACAGCAGAATGACCAGTCAATGGGGGTGAGGGGGGTGGGGCGGGCCAGCATACAGTACCAGACCAGCCAAGGTGGGTGCTAGAGGCAGAGGTGGGTGGCAGCAATCTGTGGTGGCAAATGGGTGTTCAGGGTGGGGCCAGCCACTCGCTGGCTGGCATCGTCCCCCAATCAGCCTGTGGGTCACCTCCCACAGAGAGAGACCAGACTGCAGCTCCTAAGCCATCAGTCAGATTCCCTCAAGGGCTCCTGATTTGCAAAAGAGCATAGGCTGGGCTGAGGAACTCCTCCAAATGCACAAATTGTTGGCCTTTGTTTACAATAAATTTATATAATAAGTCTTAGAGTAATTAATACCTTTAGCCTTCTCCTGAATAATGTAAGAAACATAAAAAGTACATTAATTATAATCAACTTACTCTTAATTTTTTCCACTTTTACTTCTATTTTCTTACATTCCCTTCAAATCATTTAATTTATTCCAATAAAAATGATGCATACTCATTTAGATTTGCCCATATATAAGCATATTGTTTTATTCCTTTTTTCTTACAAGTTTTTCTTTTTGCTTTTTTTTCAGTTTCTCTCATTTTGACATATCTGTTAAAGGCCTTATTAAAAAAATGATTTACAGACTTCTAGAAAGTAGTGTGTATGTGACAGTTGTTTCATTTAACTCATTGATAACAACAGAATGATTGGGCTGGTTCAAGAGACAATTTTGGAACCTGGGGTAGAGGAACTGAGGAGAAAAGGAATGCTAAGGTGTGACTGCTATGGGAGATGCAAAGCTATTTACATAAATAACAAGCACACAGACAGATAATGAAAATGTCAGGGTTCAGTCATGTGAGAAATAGTCCTTAGAGATATTTTGCTGTTGTGTTATAAAGGATTAAACATGTTAAATGAAAAAAACAACAACACAAAGCCATTATTATTTCTAAGAAAAGCAAAACAATGAACATAAAAGAAAATGTAATCACAGTATATTACTAGGGTAAAGGATAAATAATACTGAGCTAATCAGTGATGCAGATATGAATATTGATTCAACTATAAGTTTTATTTATGAAGTACAGTTATATTGGAGGGACAGAAGTGGCTATGAGTGTGTGTGTGTGCCCTTGAAATAGAAAGAGAGAGACAGGGAAATGCAATAACATGTGAGTGCTAAAAGCATAACTTTATTCATAACAATTGAGTAGAAAATTTCTAAAATGGAAATAGTAAAAATGTGTACATTATTCAGAAAACATGGAGGTGTTTAGGATGCAGGACTTGAAAGGGTTGGGCAACTGAGATGTACATATCCTGAATGAATGAGACGTGTTTGTGTATGAGAAATCCCTAAACACCGTCACCTTTCCTAAGAAGAATTTTGCTAATGGCTACAACTGAGAAAAATAATGCATTAACTTGCCCAGTAGATAATGATTGTGAAGAGGCAGAGAATGAAATAGAACGCACGAGATGGAAGTTATGTCACTGAAGAGGGTAAACAACAACACTTAAAGGTTAAAAGCATTTAAATTTCCTGTGGACTAAGACCAAATGTTGACAGAAGTGTTACTTTTGTCTTAATTTCAGAAAATATTAATTTGCTCCTGAAAGCAACTGAGTGAAGATATCCTAGTGGAAAACCTGCATTCCTCCTGGTCATTGAGGTGTAGTTTGGGATCCTAGCGAGAGCTGAGGAAGTCATTCTGTTTGGTGTGCTTGCATAGAAATCAAATTTACCCCTAGCTGACAATATCCAAGTGTTTACTAACCAATGTATTGGTTCTTTCACATCTGCTTATAATGTGATCACGTGCAGGTTATTTTCATGGCTTCACCAAACAGACATTAGATGCATGCTTTCCTTCCTGCCCGGAAACTAAAGTTCAGTATTTGCTACTCTCTTGGAAGCATTGCTCTAAAACCTAGTAGAGTTTTGTTGTTTTGACACAGACCTATTATCTGAGCAGACAGGACCCCCACACACACACTGGGGGGCTCCTTGCAGATCTGCTGTCCTCCTACAGGTTGAGAGGTTATTGTAGGAGAACAGAGAACATAGTCAGACCTCAGGCTGAGCAATTTTTCTCCAACTCAAAATGTCTTATTTATATTTTGTCATGACTTATGTCTGAGACAGTGGAAATTCTCAGGAACCAGCCTTTCAAGTAAAGCCAATGTTAGTGTTCTGTTTCCTGCAAAGGGAGCGGTGGTTTAAGAAATACCCTATATAATCCTATATAATAAAAGCCTAATATACTAAGTGTCTGACCATTCATTTGACCATTCAACCAGTCACTATGAAATGCACTGACCACCAGAGGGCAGATGCTCAGACCAGTAAGTTAGCTTGCTGCCGGAGTACTGCTGTTTGGTACTGGGCAAGACTGGCCGGACACACCCTGGAGCTCTCCCTAGATCCCTCCACAGCCCCAATCATGCATCAGTGGGGTCTCCCAGCTTGGCCTGCACCCTCTTGCAATCCAGAATCCCTCAGGGGATGTTGAAGAGCTGGTTTTGGCCCAATCCCCAAAGACCTTGCACCAGGCCTCTAGTATATATGTAAGTAGAAGAGGAAATAAAATAAATTACTTATTTCCTCTTCTACTTATATATTTCTTTTTTAAAAAATTTGTTGTTGAAAGTATTACATAGGTCTTCCTTCCACCACCCCCCCTCCCACCTCCATAAACCTCTTCAAGCCTGCTCTTGTCCAACCCCCCAGGCCCTCACCACCCCATTGTCTGTGTCCAAGGGTTATGCATATACCCACATAATTTCATTGGTTTATCTCTTCCCACCCACTCTCCCTGTCTTCCCTCTGAGGTTCAACACTTTGTTCAGGCTTCTATGACTCTGGATCTACATATTTCTTTCTTTTTCATTTATTAGTCACATACTCTCTCTTAAGATTTAAGAATCTGAACTTGTGCAGGATATGCTCACGGGCATGGGAGATAATGAAAATGTAGCCAGTATCAAAGAACTGCTCCCACTGAGAACAATGAATCAGATTCTCAGCTATGTGACTCTCGGGCACTCTGCCCACTGTGCCACCCATCTTGGGATTCTGGCCCAGGTGGCAGCTCTAATTATCCCCATTTTTTAATTTCCTGGCCAGAAAAAGTTCTTTCTAATTATTTAATAATTTTAATTCCTTCTGAAATAAATTTCAGCATGCTGGTTTTTTTTTTTCCCATCAGTAAAAGCAATGTGTTAATTTAATTTTAATTATACTATTAAGGAGGCTGTTAAAACCAGTGGATATCACTGAAAACAGAAACTTATGAAATCTGGATTGGAGTCAAATTATTAAATGCTTAAGGAATATATTACTTTTTGAGTTTCATGGCATCCTTATTTAAAAACATATCATATTCTACAAATCCAGAAGGGTTGATGCCATTGTTTTCATTTACCACTGTATCTTCTCCCTTAAACAGTTTGCTTGGTAAATAGTTGATGTTTATTAAATATTCATAAAATTTGGTACTAAATGAGTCATTGGATGTATCTAGATATGCATATGTATAAAATCAGAAAATGTCAAAGTGGATAGGTTTCTTCTTCCTCATTCTGGTGGTTTTCATGCTTCCTACATGCTTTAGGCAAGGCCAGAGTAAAATACCATTAAAAAAAAGGTAACCTCTCACCTGGACTTACCTATCCTAAATGGGGATGAAGATAGCCATTTATGACAGCGTGAGATAGAGCAAGGGAGCTTCTGCCAACCGGGCTTTTCTGAAGTGACATTTCCCACGGTATGTAGGTAGGTAATGTGATCTGATAGAGAGAAAGCATTTTAAAAAGCATGGCCTGACTACACAGGTTCCCAGCACAATTATGTGAAGAGATTCTAGTTTAAAGAAATTCATTCTAAGTAGCTGAGAGCTTTGGCAGAGCACATTTCATATGGATGTATTTATATAAGTCTGTTTCCATAGCACCTAGCTCTCTAAGGCCTCGTCTTAGCAGAAGACAAACAAAATACTCAAGAAATCCAGTTGACTTCCACCAGGATATAGTTCCTGAACATACTTGGCTAGTGCTGTGATATTCTTGGGAATCCAGGAAGATAAAGAGACAGAGGAAGATAAAGCCATCTGTGAGAAACCTCAGGATAAGCAGAGAAGAGATGTGGAAGATAAAATTACCACCTGCAGGAATCACCATCTAGAGTCTTTCACTGCCGTAGAACTGCCATCTGGGAACGAGGGACTGAGCACACTTAGCTTTTGGTGACGTGGCCGCCCAGTGAAGGAGACAGTGCTTTTCGTAGGCATGTGGATGAAGATGAGTTTTCTGAACACAGAATGGCAGACAGAGCATGGAGGAGGAGTAGAAATACGTGCACAGAAATGATAAAGGCTATGAAATGTTTATAATAAATGAGTTGATTAATAGGCTTAGTCCCCTTTTTTTTCATATTCATAGCTTCTGAAGACAATTTAAACCCTTAGGTCTTGTTTTCACTGACCATGGCCTTCCTAGTCCTCCATTCAAATAGAAAGATTACCTCTAAACAGTGGGACAGTTATTTTAAGAGAACATCCAGTTTGTTTCTGTATATTCTAAGCTCCAGGAACTATCATGTAGTCTACAGAGATGGGTGATGTAGCTCAGATCATGGCTCATGAAAATATATTAAATGAGTGCCCATGTGTTTGTGTTCTACTAAATACAAGTCGTCAATATTGCTTAGTATGCCTACGTTGTAAGAAGCTGTATAATAGATAGGTGGATGGATAGATCATTCCCAGTGGTTTTCTCTCTGCAAGATGGAGACCCAAAAAAGCTGGTGATGCAATTCAGGCCAAGTGCAAAGGCCTGAGAACCAGGGAGGTAACATGGTGTAAATCAGGCATGTCAAACTCTTGGCCCGCAGGCTGCATGTGGCCCATAACAAATATTTTTGTGGCCCAGCCAATATAACTGTGCGTAAGTAATGTTTTAATAAAAATTTTGTAACTTAATGTTTACAATATCCTGTTATACATAATTATTAATAACAAACTGCAATGTTTGCTAATGACTGATTACTATAATTGTGTTGCATATACGCCTTACAGGCAGGCACAGCATTTCTCTCCACTAATACCAGCAGCAAATATTTTAGTAATTGATGGCCACATCATTAGTCTTGGACTGACTTATTTGGTGTGCACAATAGGAAATATTTTGTTTGTGGAGAACAAGAAAAATAGGTTTATTTGTGTTATACTTACTAATTTGTGCTGTTATTCACTATCTGGTAAGTTAACGTCCAAGAAAAAATACTAATTTTTATTAAAATGTTCTATTATTTTATGTTAACGATTGCACATTTATTTCAACCTTTTGTATTCAGCACATCTCTATTGAAATAAACCTATATTTCCATGAAAATTGAAGCTTTTTTTCTTTTTCTTTTTGCAGTCCACATAAATTTAAACCTTGTTTATGTGGCCCATGTTAGCCTTTGGGTTTGACATGCTCGGTAGTCCCTGGGCAGGAGAAGGTGAGATGAGATATTCTGGCTCCATCAGTGAGTGTGAGGACAGGGAGAAGGATGATACTTATTAGATGATGCTTATCCCCATAGGACAGGGCAATCTCATTTACTGAACCCACTGATTCAAATGCTAATGTCACCTGGAAACACCTTCACAAACACACCCCCAAGCCCTTTGACTCTCAAGTTTTCCCATAAAAGTAACTAGCACGTGAAGGGAGAAGAGCCATTTGACTTTTAGTTGAATTCACTTGATTCTAAGTGGTGGATGAGATAATCTTTCTCCTCTAGTGACAAAACATTGGCATCACTGAGCAACTGTATGCCTTCCCTAGACAACGCAGCTGGCCACAGTGAAATCAGTGGGACTGCTCCAAAACTTCCTATCTACCCCTTTCCTTCACAGAGCTGAGCATATTAACATTTGTATTATGGACCTAAGAAATGTCTAATCTGTAGAGAATTTTTATGAGTTTATTTGAGCCAAATTGGTGATAATTGCTGGGCAACATGGTAACAATGAGGGGTTCTGTGCTCTGGCGCTCTGCTGGGAGGTTGTACCCTGAGGGGTCTGGAAGAAATGACTCTGGCATTTCAAAGGTATGTTATCTTAGATACAGAAAAGCTTACTTAAGGTAAAGATTGATGCTTGTCAAGGTGTAGGACGTGACCACCACCACGGCTTGCTTTTCCTTGAGCATTTTTATGTTCAGACCATCCTATCAGTTACTCTTGGTCTCTGAGTTTGTAGGACCCGCCATAGAGACCTCCCCTGAACGTGTCAGCGTTAGTATGTGGCCCTGTTTTCATGCACAGTGTGTTCATCCATGTGTCACCTGCCCTCTGTGACTTATGTTTTGGTGTATGACAGCCTGTGGGAGACCTTTGCTCAAAATGAGTCACTGCATTGCACCATTTATTACTATAGACCAACTCGGCCGTAGTCCTCAGCGTTGATATGGGACACTGAGAAGGGAAATGCCCGGTGTTCACCTGGGCAATATGGTTCTCAGGCTGTTGTCTGATGGAGTTAAAGATTGAAACCATGGAAAATGGTGAGATAGCTAAGGTGGATATTAATTGAGAAGGAAGCACAGACTATGTGGGGAGAGTCCCTTTTTCAGTTTATAAAGGCTACAGATCTTTGTGCCTTGATATCTCCTCTGACTGGTCACTATCCCGCTTTGATTTGGCCACTAGCAACTCCTGAGCTCAAAGGTCTAACCTCACTTGGGACAAGTGAAGCTCTCCTCCCTTATTGTTTCCCTATTTCCTCTGGGCTTTCTTCTCTCTGAATGAGAGGCTTCCTTCCCTTCATTCTGTAAATGGACACCTTCTGCAGCTCCCATTCCCCTTACTCTATGGAAATGCAGCCCTATGTTTTTCCCATGGCCCCATAATTCCTTGAATGTCCGAAACCTGCCTATTGCACCCCCAAAACTCCTACCCTTGAAAACTCCTCCCAGCATCTTACAGCTGCACCTCATTGGCTTATCCGGCATTTCAGAAACTCAGGGAGAAGCTCTTACTAAAGAATTCCTTTAGCTCTGGCTTTTAGCTTTGCAGCAGCACCTGCAGATGCAGTACTCAAAACTTGGGGGTGAAGCTCTTGTAAACTTTTAGATTTTTCACTGGAGTTCCTCAAAAGCTCTCTCTAGATTCTCTCCCAGACATTGCAGCTTACAGTCCTTTGACAGAACTCACAGATTTCTGTGATCTGACCACAGTGGGCCTGCACACTCTGTTTTATCAGTCAGTATGTCTCAGGATGAACCCCATGGACCATGCAGAGGACTCCGCTCCTGGCCTTTCACTCGGCCTCTGTCTCTCTTCCTGCACCTGGGCTGCTCATGCCCACTCCTGCAGGCTCTCCCTCTGCACCCTATGGTTCCAGCTGCCCAGGCGCAATACTCTGGAGTCATTAGATTTTCTTGCTCCTATGCCCCGGGTCAAGGCCCTCAGCATATCCTGTTGGCTTTACCTTTCAGAATATTTCTAGAAACCAATGTGTTTTCACTGCTTCTGCTATTATTCTATTCTTCTGACCCATTGTACTGGGAACTTTCCCCCGCATTTCCAAAGCCAGCCAATGAACTGGTAAAGCAGGAATTTTAGGGGGACACACAGGCAGGCCTGGGGACTTTTTTAGAATTGGGGTCCATGGAAAATAGGGGGCTGCGGACTGGGTGAAGGTACATTTTCATAATACAAAAGTCACATTTCCATAAGACAAGGGAACTGGAAGTAGGCAGGAAAGATCTAGATTTACAAAATAAAGAGAAGGAAGCCCTTCATTCAGTTGGAAGTGAAGAAATCCCAGAGTGAAGAAGGAGGAAGAACCTCACAGGTCAAAGTGGAATAGTGACCAATCAGAGGGGATATCAGGGCACTTGGATCTGGAGTCTTAATAAGCCATGGGGGAAGGAACCCAGGGGGACTATTCCCCTTTCCCTACATGGGAGTCTGTACTTGTTCTCCAATAAGTTTCCATTTTTGCTATACCAATCTTCTGTCCGTGGATTCATTCTTCGATTCCGGCAGACAGAATCCGGTTTCCAGTCCAAAAATTTGGTATCACTTGTCTCTCATCTTCAGATCTTGTTCACCTTCTATCTATCAGGATGAAAGCAGCCATGCTGGTCACTAAGGCGTGTGGTATGGCTTAGCATTCTCCTATTCTATGAAGGTTTATGATATTTAAGAGAACCAGCCGGGCTCTGGAATCCTCGGTTCTCATGTTTGTCAAATTTTATCTTGCAAAAACACATTCTCTTGGTCAGTCTACTATAGTTATACTGAATTTAATTCCATTCCTCAAACAGTCAGGCCTCAGCCTTTGTACTTGTTGTTCCCTCTGCCCAGAATACTTACTCCCCACCCCACCCCCTCCGCAGCTACATCCATCCCATGGTTTACTCTATGACCTTCTCCAACCTATCTGTTTGAACTGCATCTCTCATCAAGACTTTCTACCTCCTTCCCTCACTTGTTTTTCTCGATGATACTTACTTTTCTCCATGATACAAACACACACACACACACACACACACACACACACATATATGTGTGTGTGTGTGTGTGTGTGTGTGTGTGTGTGTGTGTGTGTGTGTAGATTAGCCAGATTATTATGACCACCCCATCAGTACTTAATTGGGCAACCTTTTGTCTTCAATACTATGACTATTCTTCTTGGCATTGACTCCATGAGATGTTGAAAGGTGATGCGAGGAGTCTGACACCATGCCTGATGAAGAGCACTGTCCAGTTCTGTGAGCTTTGATGGTTGTGGAACAAGCTGCCTGATGGCTTTTTAACTTTGTTATACAAATGCTCAATTGGATTGAGATCTGGTGATTATGGAGCCACCTAAGCAAGGTAAAGTCTCCCTCATGTTCTTGAAACCACTCCTGCACAATATGAGCACCAGGGCATGGCACATTGTCTTGTTTATTTTTTTATATTTTTAATATATTTTATTGATATTTTACAGAGAGGAAGGGAGAGAGAGAGCTAGAAACGTTGATGAGAGATAAACATCGATCAGCTGCCTCTTGCACACCTCCCACCGGGGATGTGCCCACAACCAATGTACATGCCCTTGACCGGAATTGAGCCCGTGACCTTTCAGTCCGCAGACCAATGCTCTACCACTGAGCCAAACTGGTTTCGGCCACATTGTCTTGTTTAAAGAAGCCATATCCATTGGGATAAGCCATCAACATGATAGGATGAACTTGATCAGCAACAATACTTAGGTATGTTGTGCTATTCAGACGTTGTTCCACATGAATTAAAGGGCCCAAATCATGTCAGGAAAACGTGCCCCAAACCATAACACCGCTCCCACCAGCTTGAAGTGTTGTACTCATGCATGTGGGGTGCATGCTTTCACGCTGTTTTTTCGAAATTCTCACTCTGCCATCTGCATGATGCAACTGGAAACGTGATTCATCGGACCACATGACTTTTTTCCAAGCTGGACTGTCCAATCCTTGTGTTCCTTTGCGAATTGGAGACATTTTATCTTGGTAACTGCAGACAGCAAAAGTGTTCAAACAGGCCTTCAGCTTCCATATCCCATACCATGTAGTGTACAGGAACGGTGCTTTTAGAGATCATATGAGAGGATCCCTGATTGAGATCTGCAGTAATTCTGTTGTCTTGCACCAGTTTTGCCACTCTCCATTCTGCCCTAATATTGACTAATTGCTGCCAGTCGGCCACAATTCACACCTTCAGACCCAGATTTTAGGCTGACAGTTCAGTCTTTAAATACTTTGGCAACAGCTGCTCTTGAACATTTAAGGAATTTAGCTGTTTTGCTGATACTTGCTCCATGGCTCTGAGCACTAATAATCATCCAACTTTCAAAGGTTGTTAAATTGTGTTGTTTACCCATACCTTCAGAAAAAAAAATCACTTCTGTCTACATAACAACCTGCTTCCCTATTTATAAGGTCTGGCCCTCTAGCAACTTCTGCATGAAATTATAGCTAATTTGCCTACAAACGTCAAGTGTTCATAATAATCTGGCCACTCAGTGTGTGTGTGTGTGTGTGTGTGTGTGTGTGTGTTTGTGTTTGGCTCCCCCATGAAAAATGTGAATCATCTGGAGATATTTTTTGTCTGTTTTGTTCTTGACTCTTTCCTGAGTGCACATCAGTATACATCCTATATTAGAAATTGGATAAAATAGGGAGTGAATGGGATGTTTTCCAGCCAAGATGAAGCACCAGGGATTGTATTTACTCATCTAGCTGAAACAGAAATAAAACACAAAAAGATATGAAAAAGCACTTCGCTGCATGTCAGTAACAAACGGCAGTGATCTCTTTGAGACAGGAAGAGCCAGTTATGTCTTACAATCACCCCACTGTAGTGCCTTGCTGAGTGAGTCTTCAGGCTCACTGAAGGGAAGAGAACTGCAGGTGGAGCTGGTGGACCCTGAGGCTCAAGATGGAGTTGAGAGTTAGGGGAGAACTAGACCCAGTACCTGAGGGAGCGGGCAGAGAACCCCGGAGATGGCCCAGGGGTCCCCTCATGCGTTTATCTTACTGTTCTGTTGGTCCTGAGCCTGTTGATGGAAGTGCCCTCTGTTAAGAATGTGGGTGGCACTTGCCCAGGCACACATCACTCTTAGTGAGCCCAGTGACATTTTGCACACAGGGCACCTGTTTGATGGCTAAGCTTGCTCTTGTGGTTTTCATTATAATCACAGGATGGACTTCAATAAGAAACCATCAGGAAACTGTGAGTAACAATTTGTATTACTCATGGGTTCTAGGGGGTACAGGACATGCCCAAGAACAAGAGAGAGAGACAGACAGAGAGAACAAGCGCAAGATCGCGTTCTGCCTTTATTAGTGTCTGAGAGGTGAAAAGTCTAGGATTTTGTAGGTTCACTCTTTATTGGTTAATTTAAAGCCTAGGAGCAGGAATTAGAGTGAGGAAAGGGAGAAGTGACCTTCTGAGGCTTTCTAAGAGTGACCTTCATGGGTGGGGAAGGCCTAATTCTTTAACCACTATTTAGCCAGTCAGTAACTGCATCATACAATTGGCCATATGTTTATCCAACATGGATGGCTTTTAAAATGGGTGCCTTGGGCAATCAAAAGCTTACTGTCAGGCACATACTGTAAATACCAATCAGCACACGTGGATGAGGCAGTGACCTGAGGATAGGAAATAGCCAGCCTAAGGGTGACAGGTGAGAGTGTGCAGGACTCACAATTCTGAGAGTAATACCTGCTTGCATCAGCTGCATTGGAAAGCCTCACAACCTTCAGAGCCCTGAGTAGAGTACAAAAAAAGCTGCCTCAGTAATGGACAAAATTAGCCTTGGACTAAACACAGTCACCATCCAATGGACATCTTTTAAAAGGAAGACTTGAAAGAATCAGACTGTGTCCAAGTTACAAAACTGCAACTCAGAAAAAAGCCCAAGAATAATTTTAGAAATAGAAAAATATCCATCACCCAACAAGTTAATGTCCATGATTTCTGGCAAACCTCAGAAATTACAAAGAACAGAAAGAAGCAGAAAATACCCTCCAGTGAGGAGAAAAACCAATCAAATTTGACACAGAATTGACACAGATACAATACTTAGCAATCAAGGATGTTATAGTTATTATAACTGTATTATAACATTATCATTATATAACCAGAGGCCCAGCACATTGTTAAATCATGTGTGTGTAGGGTCCCCTAGGCCTAGCCTGCCATCAGGGCCATGTCTGCAGCCCTCCAACATCTTGCACTCTCTGTGGATGCTGCAAGTGCCCCGTTGGGGGGTGGGGGAAGGGAGGGCCTGAGAGGCGCTCCAGCACCTCCTGGTTGTTTGGTCATTCCACTGTTATGGCATCATGACCACAGGCCTTTTATGATATAGATATGTTTGAAAATAAACTTGGTGGGTGAGGACGATAGATTAATTTTGTTCCTGCTTTATGGTTTCATAGGAACATTTATTTGTCAAAACATCAATTTTGCACATTCAGTGTGTGCAATTTATTATATTTTGTTTATATTTAACTTAAAAATGAATGAATTAATACGTAAAATATCCCCTTCTATTTAAACTCTTCTTTAGTACTTACCTTGTTTCGTTATGGTAAGTTGCCTTATGTATTATAAATACCACTGTGTGTTAGAGAAGATGAGACATATAAAGATTTATATCACTTATAAAGTGTACAAAATTTAGGTTCAATTCATATTTGACAAGGGAATAAATTAATAAAATAATTTGGAAGGTTTGGAATACAGTGTCACTGTCAAGTGCTGTAAGGATTTTTCACTCTTTTTTTTAAAATTTAAAAATCTTAGTGATATTTCAGAGTTAGTAGCTAAAACCCAAGAACATTTCAGGCATGAATGAAAAATTGGAGCATTGCAAGTGCTTTTCCTGATCTTGGAACATTTCTTTTCTTCCTCATCCTTTGCTTAGTCAATTTCCAGTTATCCTTTTGTGCTCAACTAAAAGAAGAACCTAAATTTTGATCCCCAAGACTATTTTCTGTTCTCCTTTAAAAAATGCTCTTTGTTACCCAGATTTCTTCTTCATAGCACAGAGTCACAAATATAATTAAATAATTTTTATTGTAAGTATCCACTTAGTGCTTGTCACTCACTAAATGGAAGTGAAATAGACCGAAGGACTGTGGCACTCAGCATATACCCAGCATGTATGTGTTGGACAGGACAAGATGTTAGGCTCAAGTGCACAATAATTATGACATCTGGAGACCCTTGCCACACACAGAAGGAGAAGTCTAAAAGAAATGTGGACAAGTGCCTCGTGCACAGGGAAAATGAGTGAAAGACCAGGCATTGGAAGAGGATGTGAGGAGAGGGGCTTACAAAAGAGCAATATGGTGGGTTTCATCTCCCCAACTGGGAAAAGGAACTTCTCAGAATTAGTTAGGAATCTTGACATACATTCTTCATGGTGGTGGGACTATTAGTCTGGAGTCCTTTTAAAAGTTGGAGTTCCTGGCAGGAGGAGAAGCTAAGCAAGGGTGAGGTATGGCCAAGATTAGGGGAGGTGCTTCCATCAAAGGAGCTGAAATTCAAAAGTTCTGAAAATCTTAGGAAAACAGACATCTGAGAAAGAGTTTTAAAAGACGTAGAGTCATTGTATTACAATTCCCATCGAGTAAGGCATTTCCTATCCCCTTTCCCCCACACTGTTCCCATTTTAACTTACTATGGAGAAAACAACACATGAACCAGTTATAGAGGTTTGATCCTATCCAAAATGTCTACAGAGACATTTGGTCCATCCAAATGCTCTCGAAATTTGGTCTTGCCCCAGTGAGTATATTTGGTCCACAGCAACTGCTCACTGGTGTTTATTTGGTCCTGTCCAAGATGTCCACACTTAGAAAATGCCCCTGGGTTCAAATACCCCATAAAATTTATGTCTACTTTTGGTTTACAGGATTAATACATAAAAATTGCTATAATGTTTAATGGGCCCATTATTGTATCATGATTTTATTGCCAATAGTAATTTCTTTTTGCCTTGATATCTATCTGGTAATGGCTCATGGGGTTCGGTTGATGGATCAACTTGGACCAAGTGTTTCTGTGGTCATTTTGAACAGGACCAAATATCATTGACCATAACTGCTACTGATTATTGTCTATCTGGCACCTGGAAATTCTGAGTCCTGGTTTGAGAAAATTACTAATTAAGCTTCTTTTCACAGGGTATCCCAAGAGGGAAAATAGTACTAGTTACCTTTCGTACTAAAATAGCAGTCCAGCGGCATTTTACATTGACACACAATCATTTCATTCTAACCTGCTCTGCCTTTCCAAGCTACATGTGCATGCTATCACATGAAAATGGTAAGATTTTGAATTAGGGGTTCTGAAGCAGTATATTATAACTATTTATTCCTTAACCAAAAAGCACATGTAATAAAAATGTATGTTATTTCTGTTCTAATTCTAGTCTGCTGAAATTTCCTTTAAAATGCATGTGCTAAAAGTAACTAAACAATTACCACATATACACACATAATCATAAAGTGTGAGATATCAGAGATGTTAATGAATAGTTATTCTAGGAAAAATTTTTCATCATCTTTGGGGCTGGATTTATCTAATGAAAATTGCCAAAAGAACTGAAGTGGACATTTTAATAGTCTAGATATATTAATAGATGAAAGTGAAACTAGTTAACATTAGAAAAAAATCCAAAACAAAATAAAAAGAAACCTACCTTTCAACTAGGTTGGCAGCAGAAATAGGATTTTGTAAAAATCAATTCACTAATTAAAGAGGGTGAATCCGTTGGTTTTAAATAGGTCACTCACTGTTACCCGTAAATTCTCTCCCATTCCAATTCACAACCCCCATTGTACCCGTAAGTGAAACAAACTTAGAAGGCTCTGGAAAAAAATAGTGTTTTAATAAAGATATTTTAAATGATAAAAGGAGGCAAGTATATCCTGAAAGTGAAAACCAAAGTGCAGAGGGGAAAATCTGATTTTACAGAATGGCACTGTAATATAAAACCAGATTTGTATACTTATAAATATAAGTTGTGTGCATTATTCCCCTGCCAGGAAACTACATTAGACACATCTGTGTAAAATATATTTCCAATTTAACCAGTCTGGAATGACCACATTCATTTTCTAGTTCATTGCAAGGGTAAGTAACATAATAAGCACAATGTATTCTCCAAATTTAATAATTTAACATGCTTGCTTAGTTAACTTATTATTACCAATGTAACATCTTGGACTTTAGTCTTTTCTCTATAAAATGCTAAGCACATTGAAGATGCTTGCAAATTTAGAATTCAAAATTTATCTTCTTCAAACTGAATTTGTGGAAACAGGGATATACATACTTTATATATGTTTTTTGCCATTAAAATAGTTTTTACTTTGAATAGGGTTCCATATTTGATAGTTAATCATAACCATGCAGACTTCTCTGGAAAAATCAAAATATCCTTCTTCTAAATGGAATAAAATCAAGCTAAACAAAGATCTAAAAATAAGTCTGTTAAGATGTTTATATAGAGAGAAAATCAACTTTAGAAGGAGCATGCATGCACTGTAATTAGAAAATAGGCTAAGGTTGATGGAATGCAGACACTATGGAGTTACTTTTTTATGGTGTGATTTTTAAATGCAGGAAATATATTCCACAGAGATGCACTAGGTCATTTCCAAAGAGGCCCTTTTGGGCTACAGCTGAAAAACCAATATTTAAATATATAAAATATGCAATATAACATGGAAAAACAAATTAGTTGAATGCAGGTATAATTTTTCTCTCCATATTTCCATTCTCAATTTTTATTTTATCAGATTTCAATTCAAACAGGAGAAACACATACATACTGAAATCCACTAATGTGAGTGAGGAACAAAAAATGAGTATTGTTCAATGTTTTCTTCAAGTGTGCTTATATGTCATCCATTCCTAAACTTGTTCTCTCTGATAGGAAAGTGAAATTCTCATTTCAATTTTCACCATCTTCAGGTCTTTGCTCAAATGTCATTTTATCTCTGACACCTCCCTGGATCCCTTAAACTGTACCAATAGTGCTCATGGCCTGATTAGCATGCCCATGTTCCCCCTCACTTCTGTATTACTTTTCTCCGCTTCTTATTTTATCAATGTACTTTACTGCTCATTGTTTCTATTGTTAGTTATAATTTATATTACAATTTATTGATTCAAAAAGTCAAGATTTATTAGTAGTATGCATTTATTGTTTCTTGAGATCTAAGACATATGAACCTTGATAATTTTTTCTATTTAAAAAATTATTTTATTTTATTGATTTCAGAGAGGAAGGGAGAGGGAGTGAGAGGGAGAAACATCAATGATGAGAAAGAATCATTGATTAGCTGCCTTCTGCAGACCTCCTATTGGGGATCAAATCTACAACCCAGGCATGTGCCCCAAACAGAATCAAACCGGGGACCCTTCAGCTTTAGTCCACAGGTCAACTCTCCATTGATCCAAACCTGCTAGGGCTTTTCTATGTTTTAGAAATTAAAAGAAACTTTCTTCAAAATATTTGTATATTCCTATCTTTCATAGTCTTTCTTCAAAGTCTTCATTTATGACTTTTAATCTAAAAAGGCCAGATGTTTTATCTGAGTGAAAGAGTCCTAGAAAGAGAACTATTCTAGTTGTGATATTTCTAAATACTTCATGTATATGTATATAGACCAAACAGGACATGCAGATAGATTTATTACATTTGTTGTACCTATGCTGTGTGAAAGTTTTGTGGGTATAGGTGTTCAAATGACACTGATGTAATGATCTGTAGCCCTTTATTTTATTTTTTTAAAATAAATCTTTATTTCTCAGATTATTACAATTGTTTCTCCTTTTTCTCCCTCATAGCTCCCTTCCACTAATTCCCACCTCACTCTCTGCCCTTACCCCTCCCCCCTCGTTGTCCTCATCCATAGGTTATACCATTTTAATCCAGTCTCTTTCTGCACCCCACACCCCTTTCACCCTGATAGTTATCAATCCACTCCCTTTCTTTGCCCGTGATTCTATTATATTCACCAGTTTATTCTATTCCTCAGATTTTTAATTCACTTTATCTACTTCCTCTTCTTAAGTAATACCTTTCAGCATTTCATATAATACTGGTTTGGTGGTGATGAACTCCTTTAACTTTTTCTTATCTTTATCTGCCCTTCAATTATGAATGATAACTTTGCTGGATACAGTAATCTTGGTTGTAGGTTCTTGCTATTCATCACTTTTAATATTTCTTGCCACTCCCTTCTGACCTGCATGGTTTCTGTTGAGAAATCAGCTGATAGTCATATCGTTGCTCCCTTATAAGTAACCAACTGCTTTTCTCTTGCTGATTGTAAGATCTTCTTTTTGTCTTTTGCCCATGGAATATTGATTATGATGTGTCTCGGAGTGTTTTTCTTTGGATTCCTCTTGTTTGGGGTTCTGTAGGCTTCCTGTACTTACAAGTCTATTTCTTTCACCAGGTGAGAGAAGTTTTCTGATATTATTTCTTCAAATATGTTTTCAGTATTTTGCACTCCCTCTTCTTCTGGCACCCCCATAATTCTGATGTTGGTGCACTTGAAGTTGTCCCAGAGGCTCCTTACACTATCTTCAACTTTCTGTATTCTCTTTTCTTCTTGCTTCTCCAGAGGAGTGTCTTTTGGCTCTTTGACCTGATTCTTGTGTTCCTCCATTTTGCTTTTGGATATCTGCATAATATTTTCCAATTTAGTCAGTTTATGTATACTTTTTAGTTGGGTCTCATGAAGTTTATGGACCTTTTCAAGGATATTCTTGCATAACCTTAGAACCGTAGTTCTGAACTCTATATCCTCCATCTCTTTCGTTTGAGTTTTATTTCCTTGTCTCGCATTTTTGCTGTTTTTCAGAGTTGGTAGGATGGCTTTGTGTGTTTGGTGTCCTATATGGCCCAGTGGGTCAGCCTCCTCGGTTACCTGAGGTAGACACTCTTGGTGCTCCCCTTTGTGGACTGCGTGCACAGCCTTGTTGTAGCTAAGTCTTTATTGTTGTGAATTGACCTACAGGCCAGTTGGATGTGGGTATCAGCTGTGTCTACTCTGGGATAACTTCTGTATTGGAGACAGTCTTATAGGATCAAACTTGAAAAACTGCAGAAGCCTCTGCTCAGCTTGGATGGGGCGGAGTATCAGGGCTGAACTGACAGTCTTGGCTTCCGCCCTGCCCTTGTGCACTCGCCTGAATTTCCACCTGACTGTCCCAGGTTCTCTGTGCAAGAGCGTGGGTGCCCCAGGGGCTCGCCCGGAGTTGGGCTTGTCTCTGTAGTCTGGAGCTTCTGACTCCTTCTGCTATGGAAAGGCCGCCTCCTCAGTCAGGACTCCTGCTATGGAGAGGTGGCGGCAGCCTCTGGGGTCAGACCTCTGCACATACTCACTCTTGCAAGACTGTAGACCCTGCCAGCTGCGGCTCCCGGTCCCTGGTCTCCCAGTCTCTGAGTCTCTGTGTGCCTTTCTCTACAGTCCAGACTCCACTCTTATGAGCCTGGGACCATGGGGTTTTGGCCAGGGTTGGGGTTCAGTAGAGGCGGAAAGGGTTCCATGCAATCCGGAATCACTCCCCTCCGTCAGGCAGGCATTCAGCGGCCGCACTTCCTCTCCAGGAGAGCAGAGTCTGCCTACCTCATTGCTTTGCGACTCCCAGTCTGATCCGTGAGCCTCTCTCCTTCTTTCTAGTTGTAGGTATCCCACTCCGCCAGCTTTCCTGAGGTTTTGATGAAGTCCTTTTTGATTTTAGTTGTGTGTTTTTTTTGTGTTTTTTTTTTAATTGTTGATGAGGCAGCAGCTTAGGAGACTACGTAGGCCACCATCTTAGTTCTTCCTATAGGTTATCTGTAGCAGTGGGTCCCAAACTGTTGCTCTTTGCAATGGCCATGATACTAATACTGCAGTGCTGAGAAAATAACAAGAGCCATGGTTAATAAAGGACCAGATTCACATGAATCTGAGATTTACTAATTAGGACAAATCCATTCATACTTGAAAAATGGTCATACTTTTCAGCTGCTATGCTATGTGTTGAGATTTCTATTAGGGTTTTGTATATTCGATTTGAGGATTGTTGCATCTATAACGACTCACCCTAGCAATCACTGTTGAGAAACTGGGAGCTACTGTTCCCTGGTTAGAAACCCTCAAGAAATCCAACTATCAGGTAAGTTTTTTTTTTTTTTTTTCAAGTAGAATCTTTTTTTAAAGACTGCTTTTAAGTAAGTGATGGGCCTCAGGTCTTAGTCGGCTGAAAAGAGAGTAGCACACGTTCTTCATCAACATGAAACCCTTGGCTGGGGTGAAGCACATTTGTATTGAGCATCTTATAAACCTCAGCAGTACAAGCTCACACTGTTGTGAGGGTCACTGAGTTTCAAACTTTCAAATCTCTGAAAATAATGCCTGCAAAATGGATGCTGCTCATTCCGTGTTAGCTATGATCATTATTATTGATATCAGTCATTGTCTCAAAAATTCAAGAGGCAGTTGGAACTTTGGTCCATTTTTTCAGGTCAGGAGTGAAATAGCTATCTATATCTTGGTAATCTAAAACCTTCCTCCTGGTTAAGCATTATAATGGGTACTGGGATAGAGGCGTGAATGAGACAGACAAGATCTAGGCTCTTGCAAGATGTTCCACCTCTGTGGGACATAGGTGCCTAACAAATTGTGTAATGCAATAATAAGAGCTCTGCAGAAGTTTAGGGAACAATGGAGGTGTAGAATCACAGGGGCCCTGGTTAAGACTTGAAGTTTAAGGAAGGCATCTTGAATAAAGTGATGACAATTGAGATCTAAACCTTGAATGGGCACTTCCTAGTTACAGATGGGTGGAGGGAACATGCCCAGTGGAGGGCCAGTGCTTATGTGTGAGGGATCTGAAGCTGCTGGAGGAACTCGTGTGGCTTTGCCATAATCCCTGGGAGAGTGGTCAAAACCAAGACAGTGAGCAAGGTGGGGCCAAGAAGGCAAAGTCAAGTGATGAATTTTGGATTTTGCCTTATGGACAATGGAAGGTATTACAGAATTTCGTGCAAGAGCTACAAAATCCTTATGTGCATGCACATGGGCCTAGCCAGTGGCCATGGACAGTGGGGTGGGGGGGGGAGGGGGCATGTGTGTGTGTGTGGGGGGGTTGGAATGTAAATGGGGGGATAAGGACAATTATATGATACCATAATCAATAAATGTTTTAAATAAAAAAATAAAAAGAATAAAGTTAGGTCAGGCATAGCATCAGAAAATCAGAATATTCTGAGAAGTAAGAAATTCATAGAAATTGAATAATTTTATCTGAAGAGCTTGGGTTACTGAACTGTTTCCACTGAATAAATTCTAAATTCTAAAAAAAAAAAAAAAAAAAAAAAAAAAAAAAAAAAAGAGCTACAAAGTCCTGGCTTACTCACAGCACTCTATCAGTTGTGTTTTCCACTAAGATAAATTAAAAGCAGGACTGCTATCATTGACACTGAAAAGGTGCTCACATTTAAACATTGTGGGGCCATTATTACAGATAATACATGAAGGGCTAAGTGCAGCAATGCAAGTTTATCTGAACACAGTTATTCACAAAGCACTAACCCATTTTAGATCGGGCAAATTTAATAAAGCCATCCACATGTCATTGTCTAGGTTGATAGCATGTAAATGGGTAAAGGGGGTTTCAAATCCCATTTCTGCTCTATATTCTTTGGGTGAACTGGGGTAAAGCATTGATTCATCTGTTAAATTGGGGTAAAAGTATTGTTTTAATGATTAAATAAGTTAATATATGCTAAGTAGCTTAAATAATTCCTGGCACATTGAAAGCCCTTAAAAATGTTAAAAGAGACACAATCATATTTTATGAAGTACCCAGGGTGTACTCAGCACTCTATTAGGTCTGGCAGGGTATAAATAAGGGTAATTTCTAATTTATGGTAATTTTCTGAGCTAAAATGAGACGATATATCTAAATTTAGTCTGGCATGGGCATTAGCTCATAATGAACATGCAATAAATGTGAGAGCTTCAGGAAATTACAGAGAAGCAGATCTAAGGATGGGCTGGGTTCCCCAGAGGGTCAAGAAATAAAGGGAGAGTCCAGTGTGTACGTGAATTGTTTCAGTTTTTGCCATTGAACTTTGTCTTCATATAGTGACTTTAAGAATGTCAATAAATAGAGTTCTGAATTATGCAACAGACAGAATACATGCTTAGAACACCAGGAAGGTGGGGCATTATAAAATGAAGGGGGGGAAATTTTTTGATTAAGGAATTCAATATTAAAAGAATTTTTAAAGCATTGATGTAATCAGTATGAGAAAAGTAAAATTCATCACTAATTTTACAAATGTTTTATAAATAGCTGTGCTTATTACCTATATATTTCTCTATATAGATATTTTATTTGAATTATACATTCAAGGTACCATACTTTCTAAGTTTGTCTGTGTTGATAAAGATTGTAATCTGACCTTGGAAAAGCAGTGTGAACAGATGAAAGACCCAACATCTGACCTTGACATTCAAGTGGGTCAAAGGCAATCTGTGCCATGGTTGTGTTATACAAGGTGATTCTTTCTCACACAAAATTGTGAGTAGGATCTCCAGGGCTTGTTTTACAAGCTGGATGTTCATCCATTCATAAATATATCAAACTAGAGGCCCTGTGCATGAATTCATGCACTGGTGGGGCCCCAGGGGGCAGCTCCTGCATTGAGTGTCTGCTCCCTGGTGGTCAGTGTGCATCATAGCTAGCGGCCGGTAGTCCAGTCATTTACTAAATGCCCACTGCTTCAGCCAGGGCTCAATAAGAAAAGCAGAAATGACACTACCTAAAAGAGAAATTTTATGTTAGGCCACGGAGGTCACAAGGAAGAGATTTGGGCTGTGAGAAACTAGAAGCTCAGAGGCTGTCCTGTGGGTGTGAACAGAGACAGAGACTTCTGAGGAGACAGTGCTGCCCCATGGAGATGTGGCATCAGGGATATCCTTTGCAGAGGAGGATGTCCTTTATGGAGAGGCCGCTGCTTAGTGTGTGGGGTTTCTCAGGAGGCTCTGTGAAGCTGGCCATGCAGATATGGTAAACACACACACACACACACACACACACACACACACACACACACAAAACAAACAAACAAACAAACAAACAAACAAACAAAACACAGGGAACTGGAATTGGCCAAAACAGCAGAAGCATGGAGATAAGCAAGTTTGTTCTCCATCCTTCCACTGTCCTGTATAGCTCATGTGCTCCTAATTAGCAAACCTAACAGGAACCCTCTTGGCAATGGAGGAATATAATCTTCCAGGTTCCAGTCCACAAAGTAGAATTTAGAAGGTGGATTTAGAACAGAGGGGTGTGGGGGAAAGCTTAATAGCCAACACACCTACTCTGTGCCACCAATCACACTAAAGACACAGCTGTGAATGAAACAAAGCCTCTACATTCATAGAGTTTATATTCTAGAACCAATAATAAAATAAAATGGCAGCTAAACTATATTAATGCAGGTAGTCATATATTCTGAAAGAAGAAGAAACTAAAAGGAGTTAGAGAGAGGGGGAGGGGAAGAAGGCTGTGTTACATATTAGAAAGGTGTTGAGGAAAGAACAAAGGAGCACAAATACAAGGTCAGAAGAATCTCTGTGAGCAGCTGATGAATAATCAGTCTTTGTAGAAGGAATGGCAAATGTTAAGACCCTGAGTCAGAAAGCATCCTTGCACAGGGAGATGTCTTTGGAAATGTAGGCATGGGACAGTGCACACAGGCCATTAAATCAGGTTTAATTTTATTGCACATGAAATGAGAAGACATTGGAGAATTTTAAGCAATCTGAGTTGTGTATTAAGAAATTCATTGTGTCTGTGTGGAGAATGAGCCATAGGCGGACAAGTCAGACCATAAATGCTCACAGCTGTGTGTCCTTTTGCTTGTACTGAGTTAAAAACAAATGAAGCAACACTTAAATGTTGGTAAACTCCTAATTAAATTCAAATATCTGGCTTCTGTTGAACTATCTGGAGATCTGGCATTCCTGGGCTCACAACATGGCAACCATCTGTGGATGCTAAGTGGCCATTGCCTTCCGTGAAGGGGCAGTTCCCCTCTCACCTCGCACTTTATCTCTGACAAGCCTGTTTTCTAATAACTGATATTAATTGCCTGAACCCTAAGAGTTGAGTGTGTGACTTCTGATCTTTTTTTTTATTTATTTACTGTACCAGGCTCTGAAGATAAAGGGTGAAGAAGTAATGTCTGCCCTCAAGAAGTTTAAACTTTCCTTATTTTCCACTTTCAACTGCAAAATAATAAGAAAAATGCTATATTATTGGAACTTAGTGTTCATCATACCCTGTTTCCCCGAAAATAAGACAGTGTCTTATATATTAATTTTTGCTCCCAAAGATGTGCTAGGTCTTATTTTCAGGGGATGTCTTATTTTTCCATGAAGAAGAATATGGTACACATTTATTGTTAAATGCAAATAAAGGAAA
This sequence comes from Vespertilio murinus, assembly GCA_963924515.1. Classification (NCBI taxonomy): domain Eukaryota; kingdom Metazoa; phylum Chordata; class Mammalia; order Chiroptera; family Vespertilionidae; genus Vespertilio; species Vespertilio murinus. The sequence goes on along the minus strand of OZ004704.1, from coordinate 8,930,382 downwards.
TTTATTATATGTATACGGAATGGTAGTATGGTAGTTGTCAACACAAAACCAGACAAACTGTGAATCCTACAGTATCAAAAATTTACTCACTTATTCAATGACAATCATGTCATCATCTTCTGGAACATCATCATAACAATCCAATTCCTGAATTTCCTGGTGAATTTCTTGTGACTCCATTTCTTTCAGAATCAGTGGACCAAATCTCTCATATTTAGCAACAGCACTGTCTTTAAATGAGTACTTCTTGTCAAGGTAGGCTGCTCGCAGTGCATTTGCAATGCAACTGTCAGTGATTTTCTCCCATGAATTCTTCACCCAAGTCACAACTTCTTGCAGTTTAGGTTTCACAAAGTTTCCACACTGATTTCTCTCCATTCACACAGCAGTGATGTCAGGACTCTGCGTAAGGTCACTGGTTGCTAGACGCCAGTCGGGGCGGCCCTAGCAACCAGTTTAGGGTAAATTAATTTTCATTCTGAGACAGAGCCTGGGGGCCTTATTTTTGGAGAATGCCTTATATCTCACTCAGAAGGAAACCTGTAAAAAGGTCTTATTTTCGGAGGATGTCTTATTTTCGGGGAAACACTGTAGTTGTATATTTTTATTTTGGGAAAAGGATTGCTTTGATTTCTCACTTTTCAGATTATAGCCTAAAAACGTCCATCTTTCCCCTTCCCTCATGTGTAGTAACTTATGCTCCCTCAGTCCATCAATGGCACAGGTGTGGGTTACTCTTATCTAGACAACAGAGGGAGAAGCATGAGCACAACCCCAAGAAGTTCTTTTCCTTTCATGCTCCTCAGCCAGCCTTGTTATCCTGCCTCAAAGTGTAGATCCTTTCCCAATACCAATGGCAAACCCCAGGGTGTCCTCTCAATCTTCTCAGATTTTGTTTCCAGTTCATCTGAGAGGAGAGAGCCAACAGTCATTGGGTCAGGAACTGGAAACAGAACCTTTTAACACATTTTTCTGGATATACAGTCAGCATCCTACCGAGCTGCTTTAACATATGAGTGGAAGGAATAACTTTTTGTTCCTTCATAACTGATTTCTTAAGAGGTTGGTCTTATGGAGGCCTGTTTACCATTAGGTATCCCCAGAACTCATATTTCAATTTACGTAAAACTTGGCTTATATTTTAGCTTTCACTAATTTATAGAGGAGTAAACACCATTACAAGGTTTCTGATATGTTAACAGTAATGTTCCTGTATTTGAGATTATGATTGAGTCCATATATGCATTTGTTCAGTCAAGCATCATAGAGCTTTTTACCAATTTCATAGCCTTCTATAAATTAATTATTTGTGTGCTACAAAATCCCATCTCACATTGCAAATATGGATGACAATATAATTACATACAAACATTTCAGGACAAATTATAGTTTAAACAAAACTCTATGCTAATTCTACTATAACACATGCAAAAGAGACTGTGGAACTTGTCATGATGATGAGCACACTATGTTTAACATAAAATGATTGTGTACATGAAAAAAATTGTAGAAGGTACATGGAACATATGCAAGTCCATCCCCTTAATTTTTGGGCAATCCTTTTAATCTATTTTCAGAGTATCCAAGCAAATTGATATTCTCCCCATCCCTAAATATTTTCTTCAGATAGATTAACTGAGGGGAAATGGGATTTATTTTTAAGCATCTTCTATATAGATACAATGTCTGGTTCATTATTCAATCCCACTCCAGCATTAAGTGGAGTTCCAAAAGGGATAATGCAAGTGATGAGGTTTGTAGGGGGGAATCCTATTGTAGGGGGAAAAGACTAATTTTCATTATCTCCAGAGGGAATCACGAGCCACAGTGATTGGAGGATACAATATAGCAGATTTGACGCATGGTTTAGGACATATTTATTGAATCTCATGTGTGTACAAGACCCTCTGCTAAATCCTAGGAAGGAAGGCATTAGGAGGGTGAGAGTCTGCTCTTCTGGAGTTCACTGTCATTTGTGCATGAGAAATAGGCGTTTTTCCAGCATGTGATGGGAAAACAGGGAGAGACCTCTGTCAGATTGGCAGGGCAGGTCTGGAGTCACCAATGAGCTAGCACTTGAGCTGAGTCCTGAAAGACGGGCAGGTAATACCTAGAGAAAGAATTTGGGAGACTCACAGCTGTTCAAAGACAAAAGGGGATGAAGAGAGAGGGGAGAGGGAGAGACAAAGAAACTGCTTCATGTGGTTGCAAGATGCCTTGTCACATGAGGTCTGAGGAAGAAGCTGGCCCTCTGCTTTGTATGAGGAAGGAATAGAATGCACTCAGTGCCAATAGGTCCCTTCTAAAATGCAGATGTTTATCTCCTATCAGCACTAAGTAAAAAATAAAGCATGCTGGCATTTATTTTTGGACCCTTTTAAATGCAGCCCTTTTAAAAATATATTTTTTTATTGATTTCAGAGAAGAAGGGAGAGGGAGAGAGAGATAGAAACATCAATGATGAGAGAGAACCATTGATTGGCTGCCTCCTGCAGTCCAGGCTTGTGCCCTGACCTATACCCTGACCAAGAATTGAACCATGACCTCCTGGTTCATAACTCAACACTCAACCCCTGAGCAATACCAGCCAGACTTAAATGCAGTCTTTTCCCACATTGCTAATATTCTACCTTGCTCAGTTTTGCCTTCCTCGCTATTCACCTCCCTCACCACCATGTTGCTCATGGACTCAATCCAACCACAGCCCACCCCTGCCATTGACAGCCACTTTTAGGTACTGATCATTGAGGTAATGCTTAAGCACCAGGTCTTACTCCTTCCCACTCTTGTGGTGGTATTTAACAGTCTCTTCAACAAGGAAAGCCTTGGATTTTAACCCGGAATTCTTCTACTTGGCCAGAAACATCTGAGACAGTCTGGCAAGCTTGTGCTGGAGGATTGTAGGCTGTGGTTGTCACTGAACTGTTCCTCAGACAGCCAGCCTCCTTCCATCCAGGTCACCATGATTGGAGGAAAAGCTACAGTTCCATAGCTTAGAAGTTTTTAGATGGAGTAAAAAGTGGCCAGACCTTTATTCACTCCCGGAGCTATGGTGTGGATACTGAGAGACCCTCCCATAATCTGATTCTGTTTGGACAGGCAGAGGGAGAGATGTCCTAAAATTGGAACAAAAAGTTTGGCTACTCAGCCACATTGCTTAATTTATTTTTCTGATGCAAACCTAGCAGTCAATTTAAAACGGATGTAAAGTCCTAAGAAAGTAGCAGTCCCAGCGGAATGGGCCCATTAGAGTGGCATGTGCCAGGGAAAAAAAGCTAAGTGGAACCAGCCTGCTTTCTTTCTAATCCTTTCTTGGGCATCAGAATTTTTTAGGGAAGAAAGAAAAAAGCTTAAACAGGCCTTTATTTAAACACACACACACACACACACACACACACACACACTCAAACCCTTTTGAAGTCTTTCTGAATACTAAGACTCTTACTTTCTCTCGGTTGTTTCACCCATGGCTCACCTACTCACCCGCATTTATGAATTGATTATGTGTGATGCATTCTCACACCTAATGCAATCTTCACACTGTTGTGTCTGCTTTTATCCAGATCTGCCCTGGATGCCCAGGTCAATCCTCTGGTGAGGAATGGGAATGGCTTAGAACTGGGGTGGCATTCTATATTAGAAGTAGAGGCCCGGTGCACAAAATCATGCACGGTAGTGAGGGGGCAGGGTGTCCCTCAATCTAGCCTGTACCCTCTCCAATCTGGGACCCTTTGAGGGATGTCCAACTGCCTGTTTAGGCCCAATCCTATTGGCAGTTGGACATCCCTTTCACAATCCAGGACTGCTGGCTCCCAACTGCCCTCCCCTGCAGACCTGGTCCCCCCAACTGCCCTCCCCAGATAGCCTGACCCCCCCCCCTCAATGGCCCTCTCCTGCAGGCCTGGTCACCCCTAATTTCCCTCCTCTGCTGACCTGGTCACCACTAACTTCCCTCCCCTGCAGGTTTGATAGCCACCAACTGCTCTCCTCTGCTGGCCTGGTCACCCCTAACTTCCCATAACTGACTTCCCCTGCAGGCCATCTTGTGGTGGCCATCTTGTGTCCACACGGGAGTGGCCAGCTTGTGTCTTGATGTGATGGTCAATTTGCATATTACTTTTTTATTAGATAGACTAAATCTAAAAGGTTGGAGAGATGATTTCACAGCTAAGTTAAGCTGCACAAGAACTGGACCTAAAGAATATTCTAGTGACTACAAGGTGACTACAAAAGGCCCCTGAATTTCCTATACTTTCCCAATCCTAAAACCTTCATAACCCATGGAATATAATCAGAGAATTCAAACACAGATTTATGAAGTTCTTTTGCCACATCCTAGGTGCCCTTGGAAAACTGCCCAGTCTTTCCAAGACTAAGGTTCCATTTCTGGTCCCAGCCTTATCACCTACATTTAGAATCACTCCAGTTGAATCAAACCAGGAAAAATAACATTTGATCATTTTAATACTTGTAATTATTTAAGGTGTAAGACTATGCTAAAAACCTATTAAAAGTCTTGGGCAAACATAATATAGCATGGCTCACAATTAACTTGTAAAAGTTCAAGGGAAAAGCTGCTCTTTAGGAGAGAAAGCAGTGTCTGAGGGATGCATGTTGAAGACAGGAGGCTCGTATCCTAGAGCTCCTCGTATAAAGCATACTACTCAGTGAGCAATCGTTGTAGCATTTGTCTTTCCCTAGACCTGCTTTGAGTCATCACCAGTACAGCCGTGCAAACTTCTGCTGCTGAATTTCTTGCTTATTTAATAACACAGAGCCATCCTTCAAGACTTCATTCAACAGAGAGATCATATCACATGCCCATTCACACACCTGTGCTATCACTTGACTCTGTACAAAACCAATTTTAAGAAATAAACTTGTTGACAGGCACGCCCAGAATCACACAGATATGACTTTGATTTGAAAGCAAAAAATAAAAGCTAGATATGGAGCTATCAACTTTTGTCTCTAAATGAAACATAAAATGACCTTGAAACTGTGCACACATTAATTTTAACTCCTTAGAACATTATTCCTGATTTTTCTAATTCTTTATAAATGCTCATGTACAGGATATTAAAAAATAGCATATATATATATATATATATATATATATATATATATATACTCAGACCATTTTCCTTTTTATTGTATTAAAGGGGAAATGCTTTAATATAAGACTCAGCATCCATAAAGAGACTTTTTCTAAGCATTTAAACAACTTGGTCTGGAATGAGGAATCTTGGGATTGCCTCCACCGCAATTTCTGGGCAACCCTTTGAAGACCATAAACAACTGTTGGTATTTCCCACATAACCCAAAGGCTGGTATTTACCATCAGTTAACAAGAAAAGACCCCAAACCACATATTATATTTTATAACTTTTCAATGTTAGCTATAAATGAGAAACAGGGTCCTATTTCATGCAAAATCAGTGTGTGCCCAAGCTCAACCCTCGCCAGAATGGGAGGCCTAGATGGGCTGGAGCACAAATCTGCCTTCTGTTTTCTTTTCTGCTAAATGAAAAATTAAATGAGTAGGTGCAATTGTAAATGCTGTCAACAGTATTTGCAGTGTGTTTTTAAGATACAGTGGCACTGTCATTTGAGTGATTTATCTTCTAATTATTTGTTCAAATGCTCTGATCAAATATCATGCTCCATCATGGGTTTCATGTAAATAGCCTCATTAGCCCCACTCAGCCTCTGAAGGGCACCTCCACACAGCTCCTGGTTTCTGAGAGACAACTCACCCGCTTTAGCCTCTGAATAAAAAGACTACTTCTTTCTCTTTCATCGTACATGAAGATTTATGGGCTTTAACTTCTAGCCCATAGGGTAGAAGATCAGGCCACATGCCTTCATTTATTCTTGAAAGTTATTGCACAGTCTCTCCTCTAACTGCCTTGCCCTTCAAAATGCCATAGGTGGAGTCACATAACTCTATATTAACATTTGGAAATAGCTTTTACCTTTTGGGTCATTTTATGGTGTCATTTCATTGAGTTACTCCTTTGGTATATTACTCTGCTGTATAGACAAAATATTCTCTCAGCTGCAATGCACTTATTTTCATTGATATAATGAATGCATTTAAGTTGTGTAACTTAATTTTCTACCCATTTGTTTTTCCCCTGTGGTAGGTGTAGGAATAGGGTAATGATGGTAGAGAATTGAGTAAGTCAAGTTTCATGAAAAAACATTAATGTAATCCATGGCCCTGAATATTTTAATGAATTATTTAGAGGACCATAGTGTAGATCTGTAGGATCAAGCAAATAGGATTTAGAGAATTATTACTGGGGATTCATATATTATGTCAGATCTTTAAATTCTTTAAACTTGTCAAAAACACATTTCCATTTAGCTTGTGAACTCATTTAAAAACAGTGTTTAATTTAAAACCTACCTATCACATAGAAGGACTCTTATGATAACTCTGTACACCTTCACCTACCTAAAACAAACAAATCAAAAAGACCAAAATTTAGCAACCTACAAAGGAATATATTAGTCCTTCCTGATAGGTTGGAAAGTTGTCCCCCTGTGTGTCTTTTTCATTTCAAAGCCAAGTCATGGGTTTCTTATTATCTTAGTACATGTATATTTTAGAGCAGTCCAAGTTACTCAGATCTGCTTAAAACCTTAGTTTGAAAAATAGTTAATTTTCCTATTTATTTGAGTAATTTAGATATTTTTATTCTGAGTTTGTTTTTGTCTAAAATGCCTCTAGCTAAAACTTGGCTTATCTCTTTGCACAAGGCCAAATGATCACAATCCAAATCCCAAAGATCTTTTAAATTTTTTTTCAAAGTCAGCCAGAGGAGGGACAGTCTCAGCAAAAAGCTCCCCCAGAATGCAAATGTTAAGTTTCTCTGAGGCAGAAAGAGCAGAGTAAGCAAAACAATAAAAAAGGAAAAACATCAGTGAAATCTTTGGGCTTTATCATCCTGTGGAGGGCTTTGAAAGGCAGCAGGGCTGATTCCAGTTCAGCCAAGAATTTGTTTATTCTGCTTATCTCTGGTCAGAACTAACAGCCTTAATGGATCTGAAGAGCCTTAACTGGTTCTGGATTGATGTGGCCATTTGCCGATTAATGTATCTACACAGTATGAAAATGATCATATTTCCATATATCATCTGTAATGTATACAGTGTAGGTTGTTACAAGATTTGCAGTCTAGTAAACTAAATACCATCCACTTTTAAATCCTCAAAACATATTGTCAGAGCATCAAGCCAACATATGTGAGCATCTTTTTAAGTGTTGCTGCTCATTGAGGGTCTCTTTGGGTCCCCATGGGCAGTAGAGGAAAAACCCACACACACATGAAAATGAACTGTAATTCCAGATTGTGATGGCATTCTCTTCAAATTGAAATTTCACAAGTTTAAGTAAATGAGTATAAAGGAATGTAAAATACAGCGAAACTCAGTGCAGAGGAAACATTTAATGCACTGGAACATGTTGCTTGCATAGAGTTATACATAGTTGGGTGACTTGAACTGAAGAATACAATAATTATATATATATAGTCCTTGGGTCCTACTGCTCTGAAACAGCAAAAATTCTACCCTCCAAAGAAGAGTTCCTACTAGAATTTGTAGACAAGTAGCTCAAAATCTTGGCTACTCTTTAGATACACTGGGGAAGCTTTAACAATCCTACAGGGCTATAACAAGCCCCAACACTCAGTAATGAAATTGAATACAGGTTTCCTCTGCAGTTTGAAAATTTGCATTACATCACTTTGCTTTACAAATGACCTACATTAGCCCAGCGGGCATGGCTCAGTGGATGAACATTCAGCCTATGAACCAGGAGGTCATGGTTCAATTTCCGGTCAGGGCACATGCCTACATTGTAGGCTCAATCCTGGCTGTAGGGCATGCAGGAGGAAGCTGATCAGTGGTTCTCTCTCATCACTGATGTTTATATATCCCTCTGTCCCTCACCCTTCCTCTCTGAAAAAAAAATATTAGTACCTAGTTTTCACTAATCAAAAGAAATCCAAAGAGGATTTTCACTTTTAAATTAATGGTACTAATTACTTCTTGCCCTTACACCATTTTGGCTTACCAAAAGATTCATAAGAATGATCTACTTTTAAATAGTGGGAGAACCTTTACCTGGACTCTAACATTTTGGTTTCATAAGCTGCCCAGCTAATTCTAATGATTAGCCAGAATTGAGAATCAGAATTATAGATTCAATGGTTCTTATACCTTTGGTTGAATTAGTTCGCTTAGGAGGTTTGTTAAAATAAAGACTTCTGGGCCTCAACCCTAGAGATTTTGATTCAGTGGGTCTTTGATGGGATCTGAGAATTTACGTTTTCATCAGGATGCTAGATGGTGCTGATGTTGCTGTTTCAGGTATCACACTTTCAGAACCACTGTTGTGTGTAATGCTATATTTACTGCAAAAACATATAGTACCTCGGTATAGTAATCATGTATAATTTAGTTTGTTGAAACCCACCTTTCTTCACACACACACACACACACACACACACACACACACACACGTGTAACAGGTTGCTAACAAAAAGTTTCTGCTGTATACCAACAGTATTACTTGTGAAAGAGACTGACCATCTTGAACTTAAAAAAGACAACTGTTGTCCTGGACAGTGTGGCTCAATTGGTTGAGCATTGACCCATGTACTGAAAGATCGCCAGTTTGATTCCCAGACAGGGCACATGCCTGGGTTGCAGGTTCTATTCCCATTGGGGACAATTGTATAAATCTTAAATCATTCCCCATATTGAGAGTAAAAATGCTGAAAGAAGATTTGAAAAATATATTCTTTTGGAGATAGCTATGCTGTAAGACCAAATCCTTACTTCCAAGGGGACTGTATGGGTACCTCTTATACTGGGACCGTATCTCTGGGTTTGCCCCAGATTGAAGAGTTTCTCAGGATAGGGAATCTTTGGTACTTAAACCTGGACAACTTGGTTGGTTGCCCTCATGTCAAGCCTAATGAAAACCCTTGGAGAGCTTGAGACATATCTGTAGGTGAGGCTACCGAGGTCTTATGCAAGACTCCAGTGAATACTAAGGGGAAAGAGGAGGCCTGCAATGGACAAGTCAAGGGGAGGCAACAGATTTGGGATCAGCCTGCACGCCTAGAGTTATGGTGAAGGGTGCAGTGGCGTTTCCTGTGCATGAGATGCAAGTACATTTGAGACAGCCAGTGGGGGCCATATTAGGGTCCTGACCAATAGTACTTCTCAGATGGGCAAATGGGCTGTAGCAGGGAGAGGTGAAGGAATTGCTGGCTCTGGCCACAAGGGAAGGGGTTGATAATGAGCTTTAGAAAAGTAAATCACCAGGTTTAAGGAAGCAGAGGTAAGAGGCCAAACGTTGGAGGAGTGAAAGAGGCTATAAATCAACCATGAACATTCCCACAAGAGAAATAACCTTAAACACCTGTGATGCCCAGAGAGTGCAAAGGCATCTCACTGCTGTGAGAAGACCACAGCTGCACTCCCTGCCTTCCTGCCTGCAGAAGGCCCTGGCGGAAGGAGGGGAGCAAGTGTAACTGTAGATCAAATATGGGATTTTGATTATTACACAGAACTGGACATTTTACATTACTGAACGGAGAATGCACTTGTCCACTTTATGCACTTATGTTACCTAACAATGATCAAAAAAAGTCAGGAGCAAACCTGAGGTAGCTTCCAAGGGCAAATGAAGAAATTCCTGCATTGACTCAGTTTTAAGGTACAATGGGAAAAAAAAGGAAAAAAAGAAAGAAAAAGTTGCCTTTCAGTTTTACTCTATGAGTTCTGCTCATCCAATATATTGATTATACAAACACATTTTTTTTTTCAAAAAGAAAAAAAATAATGTACTGGCTTGCTAAAGGGAATTTAGTATCAGGTCTAGCTAGATCAAGGAGGGTAAGAGAGTGGTGTCAGTGATTTTGAAGTTGGCTCTTTTCTTCTTGTCTGATGATAGCATTCTCAGGGATACTATTCCCACCTGAAGTTCAAGATGTCCAGCAGTTTTAGGTTCAGATTCCCCTTGAAAATAAATTACAGAGTAATCAGGGGTCTATCGTTTGCCCACTTGTTCATTCCTGTACCATTTATTATGATTAAATTAATTCAGTTCTCTCAGTGGCCAGACCTGGATCCCCCAAGTTGGGGGAAGGGTTTGAATACCCTTGAGTCACAATAAAAGGGATTTTTTTTAACAAAAGAAGAGAGGAGAAGCAAAAGGGTGTTATACAGTTTTATATACAATATGTATATAACCACTGAAATCCATAGTATGTTAGTACTTATAATTACCAACCAAATGTTAGATGAATAAGTGAGTCATTTAAAGTATCACTTCTTTCCTTATTTGCAATGAATTGTTCCTAGATCTCATTTATGTCAGTCTCATGGTAAGGCTTATAACGTTGAACCTCAGGCTTGTCCTTTCTTACACTATGAAAACATTTTAACAATTAATATGTAATATTAAGCAATAAAGGCTTCCCAAGAGTGCCTCATGACTCTACCAAAAATCTTAATTTGCGTAATCTCTCCAGCACATTTTTACTTGCATTCTTTTAAAAGAAGTTTAATGTTAAACCTTTTTTTATAATTGCAGTTAAAGATAAAATTTTATAGGCCTTCACTCCTACTAAGGAAATGAAGGGAGGATAGAAGGCAAAAGTACGACATTAGTGATCCCCCATTAATAATATAAATTGCTGTTAAGAAAAATAATAAAAATTACCTACTGTTTAAGCAAGAAATCATTGGGGACATTTGTAATTCTTCCAAAACACATTGATGAATTTTTCTCAGTAGTTAACAAAGTCTCCTTTGTAAACTGTTTATTCTCTAATGGATAGATCAGAGCTTGTGTTTAGTTTTGTATTGCTGGTAGAGAATCGTGGCCATATTCTTAAAATTGGACCAGAGGTATAACTAAAATTTTTACTGAAGCTTGAACTCATCTTCTAACTGTGACCTTCAGATAAAAGAAAGACATGTGACTATATATAAACAGAGGGAGTAAACATGTATGTTGCTCTTAGGAGCGTGTGTATATGTGTGTCTTTTTCTGAATTCTGGGATAAGTTTGCATCTGTTGAGGTGGCTGAGGAGTGGAATGATGGCTGTAAGAGGAAGGATTGATATTGAGAATAAATCATTTTACCTTTGATTGTACTTCCGGCATTAATTTGCTAGGGCTTCTGTAACTAAGTACCACAGACTGGGTGACTTAAACCACAGAAATTTACTTTCTCATGATTACGGAAGCTAGAAGATCAACGTGTCTGGCTTGGTTTCTTCTGAGGTCTCTCTCTTAGCTTGCAGACGGGTGCTTTCCTGCTGTGTCCACACCTGGTCATTCATTTGTGTCCTAATTTCCTCATCATATAAGGACACCTTCATACTGGACTAGGGTCCACATCATGACCGCATTTTACTTTAACCACCTCTCTAAAGTCCCCATCTTCAAATAGTCACATTCTGAGGTCTACATTTGAATTTTGGCGGGACATGATTCAGCTCCTAACACTTTCTAATTTATAATGAACTTAGCTCAGACGAGTTATGGAAAAGCTACTTGTTGTTGCTTCAGAGATACTATTTGGCAAAGCAGTATTCTTCTTTTACTAATTAGAAAACTCCAGCTTTAGAAGTTGAGTCTCCAAAGTCACTGGATGATCAAGGAGTTGAGTTTGGATTAGAAGTCAGGGTTTTCCATAAGAGTTCTTCCTCTCCCTTCACCACACCACTCACACCACCTTTTAACTCCTTATTGCAACTGAAGGAGTGGCAATGCAACATTGAAATGGGAAATAAGGAAAGAAAGAGGCAGGATACGTGATGGCACATGGAAGGCCAGTTTAGGGAAGTGTTATGGCTGTGGCCACAGAAACCTGAGTACTGATCAAGGAGAGACCTACCTTTCACATGACTGAGTGTACTGGGTCCTATTTGGCCAAGTTAGTAGTTGACTTTATTGGTTTTATAAGATTTCAAATTTACTCAATAGTTCCAATTTGTTTAATTTACTCCAATTCCTTAAGCAAAAAAAATAAAAAAATAAAAATTAAAGATGTTAATTCAAAAGCTTGGTCACATCCAAAGTTTCTAAATTAAATAATATTCAGTTGTGTCTTTATGATTAGCACCATATTTTTGGTCTAGTACATTTAACAATAACAGCAACAAAAATAAAAATGGAAAGAAGACAGGCCCCCACTTGCATTAATTCACATATGTGTTGCTTTGTTATTCAGAACACATTTGAGGGCCCAGCTTAATTTAATATATTCTCTATGTACACTTGTTAAATAAAAAATCATATTCTGACAAAACAGAAGTGTAGATTTACTAGATAGTATGTGGGAAAGAAAACAGGAACCATTTCAAGTTGGAAATGTTATGAAGAACTTTCTCCTTTTGTGTTTTTCATAGATATTTCCTAACATTTAGGAAACTTGGTCTAATCAAATATGAAAAAAAAAATGAATTTGATGAGATCCGATTGCTTTTTAGCCGACTCTTTTTTGTTGTTGCTGTTGTTCTATGGAGGGATAAACTTTTGAATATACTTTCTTTAACTTTAGCTTTTAGAATATATATATAACGCATTTGTAAAGTAGAATGAAGCCAGGCTGCTAATGAAATAAAGAACAGTAGTAAGAAGCAGGGAGATCATGAGAAATGAAGATGTAAATTCTGAAGCAGGTCAAGGGATGGCTGATAGTTTCCAAGGTTTTACATTAAACCTTCCAGCTTCCAAGCTGGCTGCCAGAAAGGACATAGCAGGTTTGAAAGCAGAGGCCCAAAAGGAACAATATCCTTTGCTGCAATCAGAGAAAGAGAGTACAGTAATTATGTGCATGTGTTTGTGCTTTACAGACTCCTGATACTAATCAGTGTGTATTTCTATAGAAGTAAATACCAGATCAATGAAAAACCTTCCATGTGTGTATATTTAGCTTCATGTACCTCCCTAGTTAGATATGTAGGTAAATATACACAGAGAAGCTAATTGAATATGAATGAGAATCTCAATTAAAGTAACATGTATCAAAAACTGCTCGGCACAGGTTTGGAATTCAAGCACTCAGCCCTACAAGTTGTACCATTTTTCTCACTAGGTTATTGAAATTGGGAGTTGGTCCAAGGAATAAACAGTCAAGGACTGAATTACTGCAACACGATCTACTTGGAGATACTCAGAGGGCCACCCAGAAGCTCCTGTTGATATAGGAATCAGCTCCCTTAGGAGCCTGACCAGCCCCTATGAGCTCACGTGGTCAGAATGACCCACCCTACCCACCTTCTCATCCCAAAAGATAATTTGAGGTTGGAGTCTAGCACGTGAGAACTCACTGTAGGTTAATGTACTGAAATAGATCTCCGGGAGTCAGAAGAGAAAGGAGTAAATGAACACATGTGTGTTATCTTCACAAATCCTTGTATTATATCCTCCTTTCTTGAGAAAAAGGAACAGTTCAGTGACCTGATGTCTGTCTCATTTTCTTCCTTTCACACATGATATTCTCTCTTTTTTTTCTTTCTCTCTCTCTCTACAGTGATCCAATTTGTAGATGAGAATATAAGACAGAACACCCTCAGCAGGATTGCTTTCTCACCACCATTTCCACATTAGAAGCACATGAAATAACACTGTGCACAGACGATGAAGACCAGTTCGTAGGTGAGTGGGATTGCAGGGGACTGAGCTCATCGGCCGCCTCATTGAGATGATTCAGTGATGCCACTGCACCTTGAGTGACGCTTCTTTGGGCTCGTCTCATGTGGCTGAGCGTCTTCCTTTTGTCGGTTGTTTTGGAAGTATGTGCATAAAACCTGTTTTACATTGTGGGTAGGCCTCAGGAAATTGTCCTTCACAACTCTTATTTGAAACGTGGTTTTGAAAATTTAGCATAAAATGAGTGCCATATTTAAACATCATTGTGAGTGGTCTGGAAATATGCACACATTTTTGTAAGTACATTTTTTTGTATAGTCTAATGTAACTGACATAGCAAATACTGGTTGCTTTTCCTCCTTCTCTCCCCTCCCTCTTTCCCAGGCATTTATTCAATGTGAACTTTGTTGGTTTATAACATAGATTTTCATTTTAGGATAATGTTAACCAATGGAATTTTAAGGCTCCAACTATTTTAAAAATACTTTTAAAACATAATCAGCAACATACTATTTTAGTGATTTAAAAAGTTTACCTGATAAAGCTGTAAACATTTTATGGCGATGTAGCTATCCGTGTTTATAAATATGACCTAGTTGGTAGTACACCTTCTTTTTTAAGGATTTTGTTCTCTCTCAACTTGAACTCTTACTTTGAAGAAGAAGCAGGTTATTAGGGAAAGAACTAGGGTTTTCTAATTCCATGGAATAGCAGAGCTAAAAATACTTATTAAGCTTACTTAGAGGTAATTTTCTAATTGCAAAGAATGGAAATACCTTGAATTGTTTGGAAAGATTAGAAATAGCATATGAAAAATGTCTAGCATATCTACCAGCTCGTGATGTTTAATGTGGGTTCTTGCTAAATGTAGTATTCTTTAATTATTGTTTTCTACCCAGTTTCCTAAATACCTCTGAGATATATGCTTGCAAAGGATTTCTGAGTGCTCCTTTGCATGAGAATATTTGCTAAACATGCTCATTGTTATCTGTTCTTTGTTTTAAACAACTTTATTGATATATATTTTACATATGAAAATTGTATACATTTAAGATGGAGATATGTATACATTATGTTTTGAGATATGTATACATTATGAAAAGATTACAACAGTCAAGCTAAATGACATATCCATCGCCTCTACAGTTGGCATTTTGTGTGTTTGGGCACACGAGTATGCATGTGCATGTGGTAGAATATTTTACACATATTCTCTCAGCACATTTCAAGTATGCAATGTAGTGATAACTGTTAATTGTTAATTTTTAATTATAATCACCGTGCTATACGTAGGAAACCCCAAACTTATTCATCTTGCAGCTGAAAGTTTGTACCCTTTGACCAACATCTCTCCAATTCCCCAACCACCCACCCCTGCCAACCACCATTCTACTCTTTGTTTCTATGAGTTTGAATATTGTGGATTCTTCATATAAGTGAGATCATGCGGTATATTTGTCTTTCTTTGTCTGGTTTACGTTACTTATCAGGATGTCCTTCAGATTCATGTTGTTGTAAATGGTAGGCTTTCCTTCTGTCTTGAGGCTGAATAATATAGACCATTGTATGTGTATCCCACATTTCCTGTATCCATTCATCTGTCAGCAGATATTTAGGCTGTTCCCGTACCTTGGCTATTGTGAATAATGCTGTACTAAACACTGAGTGAACATATATTTTCCAGATTCAGATTTCGTTTCCCTTGGATATGTACCTATTATCTATTCTTGGCATGCAGTTGCTTTCTCCACTATGACTGAAGAAGATAGAAGCCCCTTTCTTAGAAAGCTGGTGGCTAAGCAGAATGGACGATTAGCCTCCTTCCACAGAACTGCTGGCCCATCCTGGGAACAGTAAAGGGACCTTAAAGGAAAGACCATTGGAAGACAGAGGCAGCCATTATGTAGCCAACAGCTTTAACTTTTCAAGGTGATTTTTAAAAAAAAAATTCATCTAAAGTTGCGTGCAAAAGAAAAACAAAGAAAGAAAACAAATGGTTCAAAGCATGTCAGAAATAATATTTAAACATTGATAAGGCTGATTGATTATTATTTTCCTATTTTTTACATGGCACATTTTGTGAACACATCTAATGAGCATACATCGACTCACATTCTCCATTCATTACCAGGATTTATTGGCCCTAGAAATTAGTATTGACTGGGGCAGAACAGCCCCTGCCTTCTCTCGCAGGTCAATAAATCTGGTGATAGAGGAACACCAAACCAGGAGGCAGTGCATTTTTTTCTTAGTGGTTGTTCTTTGCCTTTGCCCTGGGAAGAATGTCAGTGCAGCTGCCTGCTTCCAGTGGGCCTATCATGTTATAAAAAATTTAGTAGCTGGCCACTTAGGGTCTGTTTCCAATTTACATTGTGCACTAATAGGGTCCAAATATAAAATTTTGTTCAGATGCATTAATATGTGTAGGTATAATGAAGCCAAGACATATTTATCACAGTTAAATTTCATAAATAATGCCAAAGGAAAGAAAAAAAATGATATATTTCATACATGTGACAAGAACCTAGATGTTTTACACACATTTGTTGCATTTCAAAAATATAACTGAGATCCAGTCAAGTCTCTCCTTTCTGGATTTCAGTGCTTTGTTCTGTAAAATTAAATGCTTGAGGTTTTTTTTTGTTTGTTTTGTTTTTCTTTTTTTTTTTTTTTTTTTAGATATGTCAGTTCTAAGATCTAAGATCTAAGAAACTATGAATGCTTTTCAAGAGCTACATTTTGTAGATATGGGTTGTTCTCTCAATATGAACCCTATGGAGAAACTATTCAAGAATTGACACTATATATAATCATTTGTTTTGTATAAAACTGAATAAATAGCAGGAAATTTCTTGATTTAAAGAATGGAGCAGTGGTAAATGAATAGTAGTTTAAGATCTGTTTTTGAAGCCTAGATCTGTCCTGAGGATGTGTTTGTGTGTGCATTTATATGTATATGTATATGTGAATGAGTGTGTATGTGTGTGAGTTAAAGTAAATCAGCACCTCTGTATATGAGTCATTTCTCAAATAGTCAGCACAGTCATGTGCTTTTCACATGAGGGGAGAAGGCAGAGTTGAGTCAGGCTATATCAGAAGTAGAGAGGTCTTCTATCTTTCCTTGTAGTAGTTCCTTCTAGACATCTACTGCTCTGCCTCGGGGCAATACCTCTCCTGGTCATGATGACTTCCATTTTGTACAGGTACCAAAGAATAGGAGCCGGTACAAAAAAGAATCGAGCCCTCTACCTGGCCATATTATTTTTGCAAAATTACTTGTTTTTTTGTTGTTTTGTTTTGTTTTGTTTTTATAATTACAGTGCTCCCTGAGATCCCTGGCAATGCCACGAATCTGGAAATCCTTACACTAGTTAGATTGTTTACTGAGGCATAGTTGCCAGAAAGTCACGGGACACAGGAAATCAGTGGTAGTCTGGAAAGTCTAGTGCTGGTCCTGGCTCTGAGATAAACTTGTGGCACTAGATGTTTAACTAGTAAGAGCTCATGTTTCTTGCCTCTGATTTGGGCCATGATGATTATTTTACAGGGGCATTTTGAGAAGGGACTGATATCTTCTAACCATAGATCCATGTAGAGAGCCCAGGGCTTGTCTTCCTTCTTTTATCACTCTCTTTTTATTCCCTCAGTCTCTTTTTCCTTCCTTTCTCTTTCCATTCCCTTATTCAGCTTTTCCTTCCCAACTCCCAGCTGTCCACAGACTACCAGTGTCCTCTGCTGTAACATCAGAAAGACCTTCTACCTTCTCTAGAGGAGCACTTATCTCAGGGTAAAGTAACTCTTAATTGCCTGGCTTCTCCTTAGTAAGACATGTTCCAGTAGGACCAGGTTTCTACTTCAGTTGCTCAGTTGTGTATCTCCATTACCCTGCACAGTGCCTGACACATAGCAGATATTCAGTTGCTATATGTTATGTTAAGTTCTGTGATGGGCACTGGGGAAAAGTAGTGAACAAGACCCAGTGATCAGTTTCCACCAGCTTACATGTACTGCCTATTGATGGCCTCACTGGGTGATTCTTTACTCATTCATTCATTCATTCATTCATTTTGCAATCATGTAATGAGCATCTAGGATGTGTCAAGTGCCACCTGGGGATACAGGGATGGAACAATACATGTGCTCTCTCTGCTCTCAGGGACTTATGTTATATTGAGTGGACACTGACTGGGACCAAAAAATGAATGAAACAATGGCCCTAGACAGTTGCTCTGAAGATGACATAACAGAATGACAAATCAGACAATGAGATTGTGGAGGAGTTACTTTAGACCAGGGGTGGGCAAACTTTTTGACTAGAGGGCCACAATGGGTTCTTAAACTAGACCAGAGGGCTGGAACAAAAGCAACCTGACCATGCTGGCACTCTCATCTTGGGCTGCTGGTGAAGGAGCGGCGGGGAGAGCAAGAGAACCCTCTGCTCTTTCGGCTCCTCGGGCCAGATAGAACAGCCGAACGGGCCAGATCCAGATCCGGCTCATGGGTTGTAGTTTGCCCATGGCTGTTTTTGACTGTGGGCTCAGGACAACCTCTCTGAGGAGGTTCTACTTGGATTGAGAGCTGATGAAGGTGGCTTAGCATATAAGGCAATAAGGCAAATACATTCCTGGCAGAGGGAGTAGGTCGTTGAAGTCTCACATTTGGAGAAAGCTTGGATTGTGTGAGGGAAAATAATGAGGTCTGTGTGTCTCCCTGTGGTGTTCGGGATAGTTATAGGGGGTGAGGTAGAACAGGTAGACAGAGGCCCTACAATTGAGAGCCCCCGAATGCCTCCTGCGTCTACTCATTGTCAGACTCCCTGGGCTCAATGAAACCACTGGGAAATGGCTCTATAAGCAGACAGCTCCATACTTTAAACTCAAAGTGGACTAAGAAATGCTAATTTGCAAAACCTCTGCAAAAACAAACAAAAACAACAACAACAACCAACAAATAAAAACAACAACAACAACAACAAAAAAAAAACAGAAGCAGTTCAGGAAGAAGGAAGAGAAACCCATAAACCTGTGGAGTAGATTTTGTTTCTGCCAAGGGGTTGGTTTTAATAAAATCACGATTTTCAGATCCCTGTTTTCCATACTCAATTGGCTAACTCTCCTATGAAATGAAGACAGGCTGGGAAAATGAGAATGTCAGGCCCTGACCTTCCCCCCAAATGTCACATGCTCTTCACTCTTGGGAGACGACATGGCTGACACTGATAAGAAGGGACCGGGACTCCACATTCTTTCATTTTATAGAAAAAATTGTTCCCTGTGGGAAGATTTTTCTTAGCCAAAGAATCTAGAGAGTGAAGGAAACGCAATGGTGCCTGCTGTTTTGTTGATAAACAAATCTCTCTCTCTTTTTAAAATGTCCAAATAGAGTTATATGTCTACTTTATTCCGGAAGGAAAAAATGCTGGTGCTGGTATCCTGCCCCTTCTCTGCATTCTCAGTCAGCCTCCACATCTCTCACTGCTGCGGTCATTAGGGCATGCCAGGGGGAAAGCTTAGTCTGCTCTGTGAAAATCGTCTCACTAAGGGGAAGCGAGACAGCTCCGTGATAAGATAATTTAAATGACAGCAGGGAAGACATTTAAAGTGTCTGAGGGTATAAATGACAGAGAGCACAGAAACGAGAGGTTTTGAAGAGGCAGGATAGGCATATGCGGAGGCAGCCATGGGAAAGGGCACCCAGGGCATGGCGGTATTTTACATTTTTCTCTCTATGACAACAAGAGCTCATGGTCGGACATAGAGAAGACAGCTATTCAAAAGGAATCCTGCAGATCTCAGGGAGTGTAAAATAACTTCTTACGGGGAAAGGGGGAAGAGAAACACTTCCTGGGCCCCTCTCCTGGGCTCTCCACTGGGCCTGGTGCTTGCCGGTAATTTCCCAATCATTCTTCACTCAAGCCAATGTTAAAAAAGAAGAGACGGGAGCTCAGGCAGTGTAAGAAACTCATTTCAAACATCGTGGGGCTGGTAGGAAGCAGGGCTTTCATCTGAGCCACGTTTCTTTGACTCCAATTTCCGGGCCACTGCTGTGTTCCCTTGGAATTCTTCCTTAAACTCAGTAATAATGTGGGGTGCTCACACTAGAGGTGTGTAATAATAGCAAACTGACAGTTACCTATCTTATTTTGGAAAGAACCTAAAGGAACATACATGGACTGTGATTTTTTTTAATGTAAAATATTCATTACAATTCAGTTTCCCAAACTTTTGACATATGTGTACCCCTTCTATAATTTTCATAATGCTGAGTACCCATCATCAAAAAATGGATTTATTTTAATAACAATCAAAATATATTTATTTTAAAAAATTTTTGGTACATACACAAAATAATAATAAACGAAAAATAAAATTATTCATAATAAATATAAATACAAGTTATATTGTAAATAACATGTATTTGCAAACTGGATCATCTCACACCTCACAAGACTGTCTTGACTTGACTCATGAGAATGTAGAATTAGGCACAGCTAAGCACGGTGCAGTGCATATCCCCACCAAACTCTTTCCGTACCCCTGGGGTTATGGGTACCACACTTTGGGAAATACTGCATAGGTTAAAAATGAATGCAGTGGCACAAACACATATTTAGAAATGACAAAGGACAACATATAACTTACCATGAAGCAGGTTGTGAATATAGAATAAAAAGGTATAATAAAATATCTTTCAAAGGTAACTCACCCACACAACAATTATATTAAAATAATGTGCATATTTAAGCAGATGTCCCACCACCACCACCACCACCACCACCACCACCACCACACATGACTAGTTTAAACAACCATTCAAAAAGAAAGGTAACCCTTAGCTCACTTGAACTCAGACTCATACTGGCACTTCCTTTGCTTTGGACTGAGTTAAAGGATGAAGGGGTGCTGGTCCCTCCAGCTGGATGTCTAAGTCTCTCATGGCAGCTGGTTTCTGGTGGGGCTTGAGGCCCGGGGAAGATTGTAGAGAGGGGCTGGGAGAGGCCAAGGTGTTTCTTCTCCTCCATCTTACCTGGTGCATCCTCTGGGCCAGTGGTCGGCAAACTCATTAGTACACAGAGCCAAATAGCAACAGTACAATGATTTAAATTTCTTTTGAGAGCCAATTTTTTAAAACTTAAACTTCTTCTAATGCCACTTCTTCAAAATAGACTCGCCCAGGCCATGGTATTTTGTGGAAGAGCTACTTTCAAGGGACCAAAGATCCGCATGTGGCTTGTGAGCCACAGTTTTCCCACCACGCTCTAAGGCACCAGGTACATTTTCCCAGATATTGCCAGGCCGATGCCTCTTATTCTAGCTTCCTCCAGGTTACCCCCAACCCTGGATTCTGGAACCCCTGCCATCTCCCTTTCTCCTTAGGGCCCACGGTTCCTGATGGCATTGCTGATGGTTGCATGGCCACACAGATCCTTGTGTTAACTTCTCCCCTCCTCTAGGTGACACAACAAACACCCCTCCCCTTCTTGTGCTTAGGTGGCTCCTCTGTCCTTAACTGGGCTCTGACTACCACCACCGGTGACAGAGCAGCCCTTTGCAAGAGTGAGAGAAGGCTGCCTTGCTTAGTGCCCACTCCCTCCTCTGCCCAGCCTCTCTCCCATGCCCGCTGGGCTAATACGCCCTTCCTCCTTGGTCTTTTCTAACCTTTCTCCCAGAAAAATATAGAAAAGTTGGCCAAACAGAGGCTAATAAACATGTCTAAATATTTTGCTTAGACTGCTGTCTTTAAAATGAATCAGCAGTTAACAGAGAGCTAGCACTTACGTTGAAAGTAATAAAGTACAAAATTAAAAAAATAAAAATACTGGCATCAGTCATGGAAAGCACTCTTTAAGGCAATTGTTTTTATCTTGACCCAAAGAATAGCATTCTTTGGGTCAAGATAAAATACAATTTTATCTTGGCAGCAACTTACTGAGATGGAACTCCGTCTTTGACCCGTTTTTAAACATCAAAGAAATGGTGAACATTTAAAATGAAGAAAGCATGGGGTAGCTATGCAAATTATAGATCTGTGAAGATTTATGAGAGCATGTGTTAGGTGTGAGACACTGTGCTAATTGAGTGATATGCATTATCTTATTTAATTGTCACAGGAATCTAGTGAGGTAAGTATGATTCCTGGTTGGAAATGAAGAAACTGAGGCTCGAAGATGTTAAATAGTGAGCCAATGTCAGAGTTAGTAAACTCTGGAGCCAGGGTTTAGGCCTGAGTCTTCTTTTCCTGTCCATGTTATTTCAGTTTTCCAAGTATATGATGAGCTGTGAAGATTAAAAACCGCTGGGTTATGCGCTGGATTCCAGTCAGAGAGGAGGTGTTTGGCTTGGCTCCAGGATGTTTAAAGTTTTATGAACCAATAGTTAAACTTTGAGAAAGTGGTGAGATCTAGCAATAGTGAACTTACATCCTGCAAGACACACTGGCCATTGACTTTGGGAGAGATACTGCCCCTCACGTTGACAGCAGTCCTCGTGTTTCTCTGATGGCTTTCTAGAATTTTCCCTCATCAGTCAGCTTCACTCGCTTATGTTGTCTGCTTAGTCTTTAATACATGTGAGCACCTGCTGAGATATTTATGCCTGACATTAGTCCCTGATGACTAGGGTTCTAGCTCCATTTCTGCGAGTAGAGAATAGTTAGCAGTAACAAGGATCATGGATGGACTAGCATGGTTCATATTCCAGCTGTGTGATATCCTGGTTGTATGACCTTGGGCAAATGACTTAACCTTTCTCAATTTTATCACTTGTTGAATGGGTATAAAATTAATATCTACCTCATAATATTGATATGAGGATAAAGAAACTATTGTTTCTAAAGAGCATATAACAGTGCTTGGCTCCTGATATATACATATGTACACACAAATACCACATTTTTTAATAATAAATTACTTGTAAATCAGGTTTTTTCTAATGGAAAATCATTCAAGAAAGAGTCAGGAAAATAAAATGCTTTGTCATTTTGTGGTCTCTGTCACAATATTGACATTAGCAGTATTTTTAGGGAGGTGGGGGAAAAATGTGATAACATACAGAATCCTTGGATCATGAGGTGAATATATAAACTGCACAATGGCATTTAAGTTTTAGATATCAGATCAGTTGGTTCATATATATTGAGAATCTAGTGTCTTTTATATCTATAGTTTCTGGATAGGGAGATTAAGAGGTATAGCTTATACTTCTTACTGTATAATAACATATTTAATCAGAATTATAATAATTCTGTATAATTCTAATACACATCACCCCTTCTTCCACATTAAAGTAAAAATATCTTGGTAAAAATAGAAGTCAAATCCTGTTATATTTCAATCTAAATCCTTTCATTTATCTCATTTTATTCAGAATAGTGTTTCACAATTTGCTTTTTACTTAGGAAAAATTAAATTAAAAGCTTCATAGGCATGCTTAACGCTATTTTATATTTTAAATAAATATGCTGATAGGAAATTGCAACCTAAGAGATCCATATTTTTAAACTACCGGTAACCTAGGTAAAAACTGTTCCCTCATAGTCCAGTCTCTGCATGGAGTGAAGTTTAAACAATCCCAAGCTAACACTTATTAACAATTAAAAAGGAATTCTCATCTCCCTTTAATCTTGCAAAAGACACTGAAGGAGCTACAACTCATAGCCTGCAGCGGACTTGCCAAAGCCTCCCCTTCCACTCTGCCATTCACTTTAAACCCGATTTACTTTTAAGCTCCCATCAGAAGGAATCACTGAAGAGCCTCCAGTCCCAGTTTGCAAGGCCTTCCTTTTTCATTCAAGGTTACACCAAACAGGGAATGCTCTCTCATTTAGAGCAAGTTGATTTCTCTGGCTCTGTCCTGTCCTCTTTTCTCCTGCCATTTTCCTCCTAACCCCCAGCCTTTTCCCTAGCGACCACATCTTTGCGTCTGTCCTTTAAAAAAATATGTTCAATGATCTTAGCATGTTGGTAAGGCAGCATAACATTAGTTCTTTCTCAGTGAGAGGGATTCAATGTAATCTTGGTTACTTGTGACTGTTAAACCTGCTGCTTTATTTTCACAGCCACACGTGATGAACACTCTAATTTACCAGTGTCTGTTGTTGAGGAAAGGGCCATGATCTTCATTGTAGTTATGACCGCCAACATCAGCATCCTTCTTTTCATCAGTATACTCATTATTCTTCAGGTGCTTTATTGTCGGGTGCCAGCTGCAACGCTGCGTCTTTTACAAGCATGGGCTCATGACCGTGGATAATGAATTCCACACTAATCCAGAAAGCAATTCCTCCTTTTTCACATGGCTTCTACCTCATGACCTCAGAGGAGTTCATCTGCATCAACATCATGTCCACACTGCATGCAACAGCAAAGAGGGGCAGGACAGATAGAGGTCACATCCCATTCTTAAGATATAACCTCAAGACTGGGCATTTCTTTTTCTCACACCTAATTAGTTCAACTTCAGAGATTTTATAATTATATAAAAAAAGAAGAAGAGAATGGATATGATAGGACACCTGGCAATCACTATTAAGGGGAACTTCTCTTACTTTTAAAATATCTCTCAGCATATGGCACAGGGCTTGATATAATCTTTCGGCTCAATAAAAGCTCATCAACTGAAAGAATAAATCCTGTGATGTAAAAAAAAAAATCACGAGGAACTGTTGACTTCCTAATGGTTTCATGAACATACATATTTTTTGGCTGAGCTCTAAAGATCGAGATTTGGGTGGGTTGAGAAGAGGACAAGACAATTCATCCTGGAGTTTCTTACCAGGAAAGGCAGGGATAGGTATAAGTGTGTTAGATGTGAGGGTCTGTGAGACTTTAATTATAATCTGCCAATCATGTGGAATAGTGTAAGATACTAACAAGATGCTCTTCCCGACCAAAGTCTACTTAGTCTTCTCTGAACACTTTTCTCAACTAGACCTTAACTCTTGTCTTCTGTCTGTCTTTGCATTGCCTGCATTTTGCAAGAATCCTACTAAATCTGTTCATCCAGAATCTCCACTCTGGATATCTGATCACTCCCAGCTCCTGATCACAAGTCTCCTACTCTTTCATCCCCCAGGTGATATTGATCTTCCTGGACTGCCTTCAGCAAGGAAGCTGATGGAACTGTTGACTCAGGGACCCTGCCCCTGATGTTTCCTCTTAGTCATCTCCATCTGCACCACGCCACCCCAACCTGCTCCTTGGTTATAAATCTCCATTCATCCTTGTTTTCAGATGAACACCCAGTTTCCTCCTGAGTCTCTTTTTCAGCATTGAAAGAGTGCTTCAATAAAATTTGTTTCCACTGCACACAGTGGTCAGACAAGCACACACTTCACAAAGTACTCCCCCTGATATTCCCAGTATCCATATGGCCCCACAATATTCCCTCTGATGTGCTTTACATCCCCAGGACTAATCTGTAACTACCAATCTATACTTCTTAATTCCTTCTTTTTTTCCACTTCCCTCCACCCTGCCTGGCAATCATCAGTCTGTTCTCTGTATCCATGAGTCTGTTTCAATTTTGTTTATTCATTTATTTTGTTCTTGAATTCTACACATAAGTGAAATCAGGTGGTACTTGCCTTTCTTTGACTGACTTGCTTCGCTTGGCATAGTGCTATAATATGGATTCATTCATGTCATACATATGGTAAGATTTCATTTTTATGGCCAGGTAGTATTCCATTTCTATATGTACCAATCTTCTTTATACATGTGTCTTTTGGTGGGCACTTGCTTTAACCACTGTCCAGCTCTGGGTTTCTTTGACAGTACTAGTGACTGTTAAGCCTGGGAGGATCTCTAAATCTAGACAATAGAGTTTGATTTAATATTGAGCTATTGTGTATTCTTCATTAAGGGAATACCACCATACTAAGCACTCCCCCACTGAGTCCAGCAGCAGCGTGTAAGACAGATTCGAATTCAGGAAGACTAGATTTTGTTAGAAGAGTGAAGACATATTTTCTTGGTATTCAAATATAAACACGAAAAGTTGAATGAAGTAGGAACAGAGGGACTGGCAAAACATTTTAAAAGGAAGAGCTTATTGAATTTCTTTTTTTCTTTTTGCATTAGATAATGAATCCGAAGAAGAGTGAGTCCTTGAAGGTATTATCAAATTGTCTAGTCTTTGAGGTTTGGATAATGACAATGCTGATTTTAGAAACGGGGAAGCTGGAACAAAAATACAGATGCACCTGGGAGGAGATAATGGCCTCTTGAAACTGGGAGGAGAATTGAACATCTAATTCGAGGAGCCTGAAATGTAAGTACAAATGTCAGGTGGGAGGCACTGATCAGAGATCTTGAAATGCAGTTTACAGATATGGGATTTGAGTGAGAACGGTTCTTACCAAACAGCATGATCCTCACTGTCTTGGTACAAGATGCAAGGTTAATATTGAGCTAGAAACCTGCTGATTATGTAGAGTACCTAGACACCATGCCATCTGATATTAATAGAGGGGGCACCTCTAGTGAACCCTCCAACTATACACAAATCACTACAGCTGCTGGATACACTTAGTTCTCCTTTGCTTCCAACCCGGTTCTGGAACTTGGGATAAACCTATGTGATTATTCATGAGTTCTTTAGAGTAAATCTAAGGGAACTTCTTACCAGCCACCAGGACTTTCAAGTTTGTTTTAATAATGAGATGCTGATCAGGAGGATTCAATGATCCCTTGCACAGAGACTGGCTGAATGCATCTAGTAGGAATTGTATCTTCTAATCTTTTTAGACCCAAAGTCATAATGCTAGAGTCATTACTCACTTAAGAGGCAGCCAGATAATGTAATTTCTCTACTCAGACACACCTAAGGTTCCATTTACATTGTTCTCATGATGATACAGCTGTTACTGAAATACTTGTTCCCATCTGACTTCACCTTCTGCCTCTAGCCATTCCCTTGTCAGCCTCCAGGCCTCCTGAGAAAGCCATCATCTTCCTGAAAAAAGTTCTCCCCCCAGATCTCCCAATGGCTCCCTCCTGCAGACTGTCAAGTCTCTGTGACTTTTCCTCTAACAACCATATCAAACTTGGCCACCCTGCTGCCCCCATCTCCTTGCTCCCATCAGCCATCTATATTGGTCTTTATAGGACTTATCACAAGCTGATGTGCTATGTGTTTATTTATTTGCACACGGTCTTACTCCATCCACTTAAGAAAATGTAAGTATTATAAGGGTACTGTTTTAGACTGTTAATATCAACTAGACTCCAGTGCAAAGAAGAGTGTTTGGCACATAGTCAATCCTATGTAATAAAAGTCTAATACCCAAATTGACCAAACGGCAGAATGACCATTATCTATGATGTGCACTGACCACCAGGGGCAGATACTCAATGCAAGAGCTGCCCCTTGATGGTCAATTTGCCCTCACAGTGGGAGCACTGCTCAGCCACAAGCTGGGCTCACAGTTGGCCAGTGCAGTGGTGGTGACAGGAGCCTCTCCCACTTCCACGGCAGTTCTAAGGATATCTGACTGACACTCCCCTCAGGCCTAAGCCATCAGTCAGACATTCCCCTAGGGCTCCTGGACTGCAAGAGGGTGCAGGCTGAGCTGAGGGACCCCCTGAGTGCACTAATTTCTTGCACCAGACTTTTAGTATCAATATATACTTGACAAATAAATGCATTTGAATGAATGAATGTTGGGGTAAATTTTAATTATTTGACTAGATGGTGAATAGTCTACTTCTCTTGTTATATAAACCACCACTTCAAGCTCCAGTTCACACATGAGCCCTGTTCTTAAACCTTCTGGCACATCCCAACCAGCAGTGATAGCGTTCTCTGCTCCACCATCTAACTCTCACATGCCTTTCTGTGTGTGATTTATAGCTGTGTGGACTCAGGCTTGTTCCTTACAGTGAGCCTGAGTGTCATCATCTGAAAAAAAATGGATAATACATACCATCTCTCTCTCATGGTGTGTGATAAATGAAGATAAATGAGATAACCCAAGCATGATGCTTGGCATGTGCTCTGGGCAGATAGTCAATAAATGTGAGATGTAATTTTCAACTAAGCTACAGACTTTTGAAAGGCAGGCATCATAAGAGTAGCTATGGGGGAAGGGAAGACCATCTCTCTCACACAGTAATGATAGCTGAGGTGTAGAGGTGTAGAGGGTTAATTTCTGATTATACTCATAGAAGTGGATCTTGGAATATGTTTTTAGTGCTGATGATTTCAGAACCTCCCCTAACTCTAGCAATGTGGGAATATCCCACATACACAAGAACCAGAGATTTTATTTCAGTCTTGAAAATATTTCAGGCCCAGGCTCTGGTTATTGATGATTTAGGTTGCTCTCATCCAGCTGAGAGAAGGATGGTATGTTAGTTCTGGGGCTTAAAATGATATTCAAATGTAACCTTATATGATTCCCAATGTTAGTTCTGCTAGAATTGAAACTCAATCTTAAATATAATCATTCCAAGTATTACTTTTGAAGCCCTCCCTTGAATATGAGGCTGCTCAGGGTGCAATAATATACCACATGTCTCCAGAGTTAAAAAAATGAGTTAGAGAAGTTGGGTGGGGGTCCCCTGACTCAGATGACAGAAGGTATAGAACTATAGCAGGAACCAAGGACCTCTTGTGGAAGTGAAGATATGTGTGTGACTCAGTGGTTGAGTATTGATCCGTGAACCAAGAGGTGACTAGTTTGATTTTAATTCCAGGGTTGTGGGCTCGATCCACAGTAGGAGGCATACAGGAGGCATCTGATTGACGATGTTCCTCTCTCATAGATGTCTCAATCTCTCTATCCCTCTCTCTGTAAAAATCAATAAAGCATATTTAATAGGCATGTCACACAAACCCAGAAGAGCTTTCTGCTTTTCACTTGATATAACAGCACTCAGGTCTTGGTGGCAGAATCTTATAGGATTTTATTGGCTCAAGACTCTTGTTTCTCTAGGATATCTCATCTTCACATAATCCTTATATTCAGAATTGAATAGAAAGAAAGACATAACTGACTCCTTTTAAAATATATATTTTTATTGACTTCAGAGATGAAGGGGGGAAGAAGAGAGAGGGGGGAGAGGGAGAGGGATAGGGAGAGGGAGAGGGCGAGAACGAGACTTCCTGGTTCATAGGTTGATGCTCAACCA
This sequence comes from Vespertilio murinus, assembly GCA_963924515.1. Lineage (NCBI taxonomy): Eukaryota > Metazoa > Chordata > Mammalia > Chiroptera > Vespertilionidae > Vespertilio > Vespertilio murinus. The sequence goes on along the minus strand of OZ004704.1, from coordinate 8,901,565 downwards.
CTGAGCCATGTAGGCAGGCAGCATAACTGATTCTTCGGTGGGAATAACTGAATCCAGTCATTCCAAACCCACCACGTGATATAAATTAATCTTAGTAAAAAAAGAAGTACTTGCAAATCTCCCCAGTGACCCTAATTCCTCACCATTGGTCCAAAGATACTAAGTTTCCTGAGTCCAGATTTGTGAACTGGATGAATGAACTTTCTTTGGTCCATGGCTGGCTGATGGGAGGAACCCCATCAGCCAGCTGCATACGGGAGAGCGGAAAGGTTCTGCATATGGGAGAGCGGAAAGGTTCCCTGGGTCTTTAAGGCAGAAGGAAAGGGAACCTGTTCCTTCACACTGACATGGGCATCGCCTTCCCACTGTGCAGCCACCCCCTCCCTTTCAGACCCCAAGCTAGTTGTCATGGAGTCTCTTCTCCCAAACCTGTTACCATAAAAGCAATAAATCCTTTCATCTTTTTGGTACTTTGAACTATGTCAATGACAGGAAGCACAGAGTTTTGAAAGTGACTATAAGGGTCACTTTACTCTTTTTGTATCAGAACACTCTCACTTCATCATCTCTCATGGTTAGGTAGCAGTAAGCAAAAAAAAAAAATTAAAATAATTATAAAAAATTATCTGGTACAAGATGCAAGCTAATTCAATAAGCATGGATCTTGGTGTCATGCAATTGTGTCTAAGTAGAAAACAGCCATAAAGAAAAGTATGCTGGAAGACCTACTGCTTTCTCTCTATTCATTCAGGCAAGACAGTGCTGAGCGTTTAATTTGAGGCAGGCACAGTGCAGATGCCTGCAGTAACTGACTACTTGGAAAAACAGATGTGCTCACAGTGAGGCCCAGAACAAGACAGAAGGTAACAAGCGCCATATTGGGTTAATAAGCAATGCAAAAGGGGGGAGCAGAGAAAGGAAACCTAGATTTTCATGGCATCCAGTCCCTATTTTTTGGTTTCATTCATCACAATGGTAATTACTTATCCGATGTCTGTTTCTCCTCTGAAATACGGATTCCAGGAGGGAAGTGGTATGTGCATTTTTCTCTCTGGTGCATTACCAGCATCTATCTAGTTTTGGGAACCGATTTCCTAAAGGTCTTCAGCCTGGGCCTGCTAGGGTAACACAGACCTCAGAAACTGCCCCGAAGATCCCTTTTATTATCCCCTTTATTATACCTTTCAGAGTAAGTACTCAGGGAATTGAGGAGCTGTTGACAGTTACTTTCACCAGATAGGCACACAGCCAGAGTCTACAGAGCAGTCGGGAGAGGCCAAGAGGGCACCAAAAAATCCCATGGGAATGGCAAATGGAGCTTCTCAAAGCACCTGACGAAATTCTCACCCCACTCCAGCAGTGGCCATTGCACTGGGCTATCTTCTGGGGAATTGGTGATTAGGGATGTTTGCTTTCCTGTAAAGAGTATTTCACTCAGCCCCCTGGTTTGTACAGCTGTGTTCAGAGAGTCAAGTTCATGAATCTTTTACTGAATAAAGGAACTTGAATTCTTTTCTTTTGCTTATTAATGGTTTCCCTCAGGGTCCGTCTCCACTTAGTAGCACCAGTTCAGACACTTACTCTAGTGTTCAGTAATCAGTTTTTGGATGCATGAATATTAGATGGATAAATTTACTGATTACAGAAGTCTTTTAATGAATATATTAAAATTTACAGAATATGGAAATACAAGGAACACTATTAAAATCTACTCAAACCCCTCTAAGCAAAGTCAAATTGTTTACCATTTATTTAATTTTTAATATTTTTATGATTACATATGGTTATCTATAAAAATTCCAAAAACAATGTCAGTAGTTGCCCCCCCCCCCCACTGCTCCTTCAAAATATCCTAAAGAAAAATATGATATTTGAAAGGAAATGCTATGTTTGGTTAGATGTAATAGTTTGCCTTATATTCATTAAACTGTTTCTGACATTTATTTCTTGACTATTTGATATGTCCAAGGCACAGAGAGGTATACTAAAGCCTTTTCCTGTAACAGTAGCCTCCATATATTTTTCTAGTTTTTCTAACAAAGTTTTGATAACTGGAGGATTCTAGTATGATTGTTTACCTTAACTTTTGAAGGTGCCTTTGTTTGTGGTGACAATGCTTGAATCTTTTTGAAACCAGCATTCCCCAGTATTTCTGTTTGGCATTTGTGTATAGTTGTTCATTTTTAATTTTGACTTTCTGCAACATTTAGATAGATTTCAGGCAGTTATTTTCTTTATATTTGAGTTTCCTCATCTGTAAAATGGGAACAAAAGTAGCTCAGTCTGAGAGGGTTTTCATGACAATTAAATACATCAGTAAGGTAAGCAGTGGCGACAGGCCGGGTGATAAGCAGATGCTTGCTGCTTTGACCTCTGATGTGACATTTACTCATTTCTTTACTTATATAAAATATATTCTCATTGATTTCAGAGAGGAAAAGAAAAAGCTATATAGAAACATCAATGATGAAAGAGAATCCTTGATTGGCTGCCCTCTGCATGCCCCACACTGAGGATTGAGCCTGCAACCCAGGCAGGTGCCCTGACTGGGAATCGAATCCTGACCTCCTGGTTCATAGGCCAGTGCTCAACCACTGAGCCATTCTGGTCGGGCACATTTCTTATATTTTACCTTGAAACAGTTCCTTGAACTTTAATAATTGTAATAATTTCCCTTTATTTTTTAGAACTAATTTGATTGTTTTATATCTTTAATTTTACTTAATGCTTCCCCTCTAATTGCTGTCAGTCCCATGTATCCAGGCCTCTGTTTAGATTTTATTTCTATGATTATTAAATCAAATAGAAAAAAAAATTCTTCTGCCTTTTGTATGAAACAGAATGTAGCATACTTTGCTGCCTACTATCATCCAATTATGTTAACATTAATTTGGATATAATTTATTGCTATCAATAATTACTTTTCTGTTGTCTCTCAAAATTGTATTTGATGCTTGGTTTCCTTTGGTTGGCATTATTTACCATAGAGATCCAATATTATCCTTTTACCACTTTCTGTATTAGCTGTCATCTGTTTTCTAAAATTTTTTCCTGTTATTGAGCTCTTGGTTGTAACTCACTTCAATGTTAGCTAGAGAATGTCTTCAGCTCTTTTTCCCCTGGGTAGCCATGTGGGTGGTTTCTTTTTCTGAGACATTGCATTATTTTAGAATTATTTTCTCTTGACTTTACATACCAATGAAAAATTGGAGGCTATAAAAATATATGGATCACAAACTTTTCTCTCATCACAGTTTTGTGGATTGTTGTTGAGTGCGTTCTGGTATTTATTTAATGTTATTGGAAAATCTGAGGCAGCTCGATGTTATCCCTTTTGCACATCTCTCTGTGTCTTTTCTTCTTTGCATATTTGTGTGTAGGATTCTTTCTCTATTATTATAATTAAAATTTCCCCACATGAAATATCTAGATGTCTTATTCTTTTTGTGTCTTGCCTGAAATGCTCTGACCATCTTTTATCTACCATCTTTGGACATGTTTTACTTGCTAGAAAATTCCCCTCAAATATATAATTACTTCTTCCTCTGTTCAATTGTTTTGGTTTCCTCTGGGGGGGGGCTGTATCTTGATGTTGGGTGTTGTTATTATTTTCCCTCCACATCTGTCAACATCTCTTCCATGATTTCATCCTCATAATCCTTCTCTCTCGCCCCCAACTGACATGAAAACCACCCCCAGTGATTCAATGTTTCAGTGTCCATTTTCACCATTAAAGCTTTCTATGGGAATTTTGATATTTTAATTTTTTTGAACTGAACTTCCCACTTTACTCCCTGATTATATCACTTGTTGTCTGTATCACAATGACATTATCATGCTTCCTTTTATTTTATTTTTTAAAATATATTTTATTGATATTTTACAGAGAGGAAGGGAGAGAGATAGAGAACCAGAAACGTCGATGAGAGAGAAACATCGACCAGCTGCCTCTTGCACACCCCCTACCGGGGATGTGCCCGCAACCAATGTACATGCCCTTGGCCAGAATCGAACCCGGGACCTTTCAGTCTGCAGACAGATGTTCTACCAATGAGCCAAACCGACCTCGGCATCATGCTTCCTTTTATAGCATCTTGTTACTTCTCTTTAGCTCTGTGATTTCTGCTCTTTACACAGAGGCCATGGATTCTTGCCTCTCACTGATGATGTTGTGATAGGATTTATTGTTTGGCCTATACATGATCTCGGAATGTGACAGAACCATTGTTTTGGGGAAACTGGTTCTTCACATTTCTTCTCTTCCCCTCCATCAATGGGATTATGACTGGAAGCCTTCCACTTTATCTTCAAGTTTGCACCTCCCTTCTCTCTGACCTTTAGCAGTTTCTCTCTGGCTCTGTCCCTCCTTCTCTACTGGTTTTTGAAAGTCTATACTTCTAATATATTATCATGTTACCTACACTCCTATGATAGGAGGAATGTCACCCTGATGTTTATTTTATTTTTTTCTCATGAGGAGCTAAAGCACCAAGCCAGCCTGCCTTCCTACCCCCACCTAGTATTCTGTTGAATTGTCTGTCTTGTTATGTTAAATTAGAGGCCTGGTGCATGAAATTCATGCACTGGGGAGAGAGATCCTCTCAGCCCAACCTGCACCCTCTCCAATCTGGGACCCCTGGGGGATGTCTGACTGCTGGTTTAGGCCCGATCCATTGGATATCCCTCTCACAATCCAGGACATCTGGCTCCTAACCACTCACCTGCCTGACTGCCTGATTTCCCCAAACCACTCTGCATGTCAGCCTGATAGCTCCCTAACCACTCCCCTGCCAGCCTGATTGACATGTAACTGCTTCCCTCCTGACATGATTGACACCTGCCTGCTCCCCTGCCAGCCTGCTCACCCCCAACTGTCCTCCCCTGCAGGCCAGGTTGCCCCTAACTGCCCTTCCCATTACCTCTAACTGCCCTCCCCATTACCCCTAACTCCCTCCTCTGCCGACCATCTTGTCACAATGTGGGGGTGGCCATCTTGTGACATGAAGTTGTGAAGGTCAATTTGCATATTACCTCTTTATTATATAGGCTATCTCTTCATTATAAGTGAGCAAAAAGCCAGCAAATGCATGAGCAACACAGTTTGTTTCCACTCTCAGGTTGATGGGGCTACTCTGGCTTATAAAGGGGCATCATGAGCCAGCAGCCCGTGATAGATTTTCTTAACTTGGTACCATCTGTCTTAAATTTTAGGAAAATGCTGCTCAGATTCTGAGAGTAGTTTTACAGTCAAAATGAATGTGGGGTATTTTTGTGAGTGTTTCTGTTTATGTGCATTAAAATGCTCAGGTTATCTGTTGGTGTTTCAGTGGGAAGTTGGGGGCTATCAGCCAAAATTCATTTGTCAAGAAAAATAAATTCTATTGGGAATAGTGCTGGTGGAGATAATGGAGAGTGGGAGAGTTTTAAGGACATGATGGTATTTTAATTTAAGGAATTTGAATGATTTATAAAATGGAGAGCCTGAGAAGCAAGAAAGACAATTCAGGCTTTTGTGATTATCTGAGTACTGGTTAAGTACATGGAAAAACAGAGAAGAAGAAAAATCCCAAGAGATAACTAGAGATATTTGAGGTTTTAGGAATCTATGCAATCATAATCATATTGTAAGCTAGAGCTCGCTGAAACAAAATTGGGTCTAAAATGTTTAAACATGCAAAGGTCATCTATTTTGATGTGTGTGTGTGTGAAGACTAAATAAAGCAGTTTCATGCTTATCTACATTCAGTGTACTACAGAGCAATTTGTGGTTTGCGGACCCTCTTAAATAAGGACAAGTGCTCCTCTGTTTATGTGGTTTGGTCAATGGAATCTCTGCAATTAGATGGGTAAGTTTTGCCCAGAGCAGCAATTTGAAGAAGCTCTGATGATTTTATTTGAGAACGTGACTTTTTAAAATGTAGCAGCACTCTCAATTCTCCATTGTCTCCATTTCTATTAAATTATTTTATTGACGACCATTTGGTTCTTATTGTTATAGTTAATGGTTACTTTATTTACAACTGTGCCTAATGCATTTTGATAGTACCAAAATGTCCACTCATTAAAGCTGGTGACATTAAGTCATATTGCTTTCATTGCAATGGTTGCTGAGAAAATCATCAGCTTAAGCAATACCAACTGTATTTCAATAGACACATTAATCTTTTCTTGAAAGCCTCATCTAATCTTCCTTGTTCAACAGGAAGTTTTCTGCCTTGTAGGCATTTGTGATCTTTTTGGCAGTAAAGAAGAAATATGATCTTTATAAGTAGAAGTTTAAGTGATTTTTTTTTAAGAGTAGGAACGCATAAATGTTCTAAAAATAAGATTGACTCTACTTGAAGGCAAGTTTCAAAAGGAGCGGATTTATAAAGTATTTATTTCTGGTAGAAAAACCATTTGATAGAAAAAGAACACTTCCTTATAGCAGGCAGAGGATAGGATTATGAAGAAATCTTGGCAAAAAAAAATATTCAAAACAACATTTGTATTTTTTTAGACTTCTGACCTTGAATAAAAACCTGTGTATCCAGCTTTCCCTGTCTATAAAATGTGTTCATTCTTTGTACCTTATTTGGAATATCATTATGAAGATTAATAATGGGTGGGTTTCCAGGGATATGTTCTCTGTAACATCTTTTATCCTTCATAGAAGTTAGTGTAATGCTGTCATCTGTCGCCTCTCACTAGATAGGGAGGTTCAGAGCAAAGATTTTTGGGTGTCCCTTCCAGTTTGCAACAGTTTCCTGAGGACCATCTCCAAACCAGTCACTCTGTTCCTAATTACTCTACACAATGCTGTCAGCTCTCATTGTTTCCCAGGGATACACAGCCAAAGAAACATATTTGAAGTTATGTCTCAGTGTGCGTGGGACATTTCCAGCTCTACCACACAACCTCAAGTGGCAGATGCTTGGAAATCCTACAGCAACCTCTCCCCAGCTCATCATTTTTAGCAAGCACGCGGATGAGCCATCCCAATAGCCAATTGCATTTTAGAATTTTATGTGGAATCGTGACATTTCATGTGAATAGAGCTTGAGGGAGCTATTCGCTATGGATTATGATGTAACAAGGGGCTTTGTAATCACATTAAGAGATGGAAAATATTATGTCTCTGGAAGCCTGAAGTTTGTGCTCAAATGTGGACAGTGCAATATAAAATGATGATGTGATTGTTTTACACAAGGAGCTCCCATTGAAGTAGGGGGACAGGAAAGTGAATAATTTGAAGTGATTAAGTAAGATTGTATCAGGTTTCACAGGCAGACTCTGAATTTGCACCCTTGATTAAAAATTAAAATTATGTATGAAAGAGAAAAAAATACAGCAAATTGGAAATTTTAAAAAAAACAAACACCTGGCAACTAGCACAAATATAACAAAACATAGAAAAATAACATATTACATTTATTAAATAAACTAGTGGCCTGGTGCATGAAATTTGTGCATGGGGGGTGTCCCTTAGCCTGGCCTGCACCCTCTCCAATCTGGGACCCTTTGGGGGATGTCCAACTGCCGGTTTAGGCCTGATACCTCTCCTAATCTGGGACCACTGGCTCCCAACTGCTCACCTGCCTGCCTGCCCAATCACCCATATCCACTTTGCCTGCCAGCCTGCTCACCAGCAACTGCCCCTCCCCCCAGCCAGCCTGATCAATGGCCTCCAACTTCCCTCCCCTCAGGACTCTCAACTGCCCTTTCCAGCTAGTCTCCCAGAAGGTCTCCTGGTGCAATTAGCATATTACCCTTTTATTAGTATAGATGCCAATGCAATGTTAACTATCCTTTTTTTTTGTTTGTTTTGTTTTTTCTGCTGTGTACTCTCTAGTTCCTTCTTTATATGATAATGACTTTTGAAAATGATCATAAAGGAAATTGACAGATAATTTAGGTTCCCTTTAGTGTAGTATGAAAACAATGCTTTTTGTTTAAGAGTTTTAAGATGTATAAAATATGCAAATTTATACTCAGAATAACAAATTGTTTATATTACTGTTTTTGCTCTGCAAATTTTTTTTTAATGTGTTTTGCAAGATTTTTATCACCTAAATTCCACCTCTATGAGTAGTTGTTATCAACTGTAAGCCCAGGGTGTGATGAATGCCATCTATACACAGTTGATCCTTACCAATGTGAGGGTTAGATGCTCCCACCCCAAGCAGTCTAAAATTCCAGTATAACTGAATTTTATCCTTATCCAAGCATGTGTTTACTGATTTCAGAGAGAGGAAGGAAGATTGAAGAGAGGGGGGAGAAGAGAGACATCGATGGGTTGCTTCTCATTCAAGCCCTGACAGGGGATCAAACCCATAACATAGGTATGTGCCCTGATCAGGAATCAGACCTGCAACGTTTTGGTGTACATGAAGATGCTCCAACCAACTGAGCCATTTTGCCAGAACCTGAGTATAAGTTTGTTGTTGTTTTTTAAATCCTCACCCAAGAATATTTTTCCATTTTTTTTTTTTGAGGGATGGAAAGACAGAGAGAAATATTGATGTGAGAGAAACACACCCATTGGTTGCCTCCTGCACATGCCTGGACCAGGGAGGAGCCTGCAACTGAGGTACCTGCATTTGACCCGATTCATACCTGGATCCTTATATCTGTAGGCCTACACTCTATCCACTGAGCCAAACTGGCTAGGGCATGAGTATAAGTTTTGACCCTACAGTGGGCCCTTTATATCCAGATTCCACCAACTGCAGATCAAAAACCACTAGGGTTTGCCACCCTCCATTAGAAACTGCATCGGGGAAAGTGAAAATGGTTTTCAACAGAGTCTGGGAAGGCTCAACTATGTTTATTGAAAAAATCCATGTCAGCAGTTGGGCCCATGCTGTTCTATCCCGCATTGTCGTTCTAGGTTCAACTAACTGTACTGTGTATCTGGGGGCTCATTTCAACTTTTTGTTTGACGAAATCCTGACTCTGATTCTAGAATTGACAAAGCAGGAAGCATTAGGGGGAAAAAAACAATTACATGGAGATAAATGGAAGAGGAGCCATCTGAAGGAAAAGTGAGTTCCATTTTTAGACTGTGTTAAGCCTTTAACATAGACATTTCCTAAAATGATAAGCCCTAAGACCTTGAGATACATTTAGTTTTCCTGGTTTTCTGGATGAGAAGACTGGGGCTCAGAAATGATTCTCAATCTCACAGTGCCTTTAAATTAGGACCAGAATTGAAGTCCATGTCTGCATGACTCAGATCATTCATTCAGGAAGCAGTTACTCGTATGCTGTATATACCATCCCCTAAAAACTGGGACTATAAGAATAAGTGAATTATTTCTGTGCTTTTAAGTCAGATACTCTTTCCTATAGACAGTACTTAAAGAATGAGTCTTCTTACAGGAGAAAGGCAGGTCTACGCAGTGAAATACGCATGTGTGAAGACAAAACAGTCTCTGAGCCCTAGCCAATTCGGACCAGTGGATAGAGTGTTGGCCTGTGGACTGGAGGGACCTGGGTTCGATTCTAGACAAGAGCACATGCTAAGGTTGGAGGCTCAATCCCTAGTAAGGGGTACGCAGGAGTCAGCCGATCATTGACTCTCTCTCATCATTGATGTTTCTATCTCTCTCTCCCTCTCCCTTCCTCTCTGAAATCAATAAAAATTGGTTTAAAAACTAAGAAACAAACAGTTTCTGATAGGGTGAAGCCTCAGGGACAATTTCTTCAAACACGAGGGGCGGTGTTGGTGTTTTTATTAGTACCTGAGCTGCCCACAATCTTATGAGCAGTGGGGTGCGCAGTTTGTCATGTCATGGCTTTCAATATTCTGGCTGTACTCTTTACTAGTTTCCTCTTTGGGAGGATATCCCTATGTTGTAAGAAAGAAAAGATACCCAGCGTAGTTCTCTTCTAGTGCTTATGGATTTCTGTACTGTATTGATAAAAGAAGGTTAGATAGGGGGTTTTGATTCAGAGGATTGTTAATTCAAATTTCTTGTTAATTTCCTAAAAGGCATAGAGCATTTAGTAACATGTCAGGGTCCCAGTCCTTGCTTTCGACTAATTTAATGATGGTAAGGACGATGGAAGTGAGTGCCGTAATAACTCACCCTTAACAACATTTGTTCAGTTCTTGCAAGCCTTGGTTATCTGAAATGTGAGCACAGCAGTGGATGCCATTTTGATTTGCACTCCAGGACAAGTAAAATAGTTGCATGTCAACCAGGATGAGATATAGAGGACGTGTTAAACCAATCTTGTCGTTTAATATCTGATGAATTGCAAGTGAACACCCTTCCTGAAATATGTCAGTTTCTTCAGTTAGCACACTAGGTAGTGTAGTTATAGCTGCTACAAATTGCTGTCTAAATGTATGCTCAATTTAACAACTGTCTGTTACAGTTATCAACACATTCCAACATCCATTATCCAAAAGAACTCCTTCATGCATTAAGGACAGAGTGATTATCAAAATTATGCAGAAGGAGAAATACCCTTGGTGCACCTTATAAAACTGCACAGGCAATTGTTTGGAAAGAGGCATTTTTATAGCTCAGGAATATATGCTATAAATTTGATGTGGCAATAAATTGTTTGTTTTTTTTTAAAAGAGAGCAACAGCAAAGAAATAAAAAATATTTCTATATTGTACACATGCTAACCTCTACTCTCTGTAACCATAAATGGCATAAAGCACCCAGCAGGTGACTTAAATCTTAAATAATTAATTGCCAACACATTATTGTTAATTTCAGAAATGCTGAAAGGGAAACATAAAAAGTATGTGTTGACATAATGGTGCATACATAGGATATTTAAAAACAAATGTAAAATGTAAACAGGTTCAATTGGATGTATTTTATTCACAAAACAGCAATTAATAGCACATTTAAGTGGCTGAAATATTAGACTATTAGGCCACAGATCATTAGGAAGGTTAGAGGGTTTGTGGACACAGTCAGTGATGGACAGGAACCAGCTATGTTACTGTATATACTCCAGAGAAAAAAAGGTGATATGTAGTATATTAGAATGAGAATGTAAAGAAATCATTCTATGTACTATTCTTGATAGACACTCTACAGGTATATACTAAACAAATAAAATTAGAAGATAGAATATTCCTCTTAATTTAGTCAGCTTTTTGGAATAAAATTACACAATTTCATAAATATCAAGGACCTCCATGTACCTGGTACTGACTGTGCTAGCTGTTATGGGGAATACATATGATGAGCATAGTCTCTTCCTCCTCCCTTCCTTCCTTTCTTCCTTTGTCTCTTCATCTCTCCTTCCTCCCTCCCTTTCTTCCTTCTCTCCAGTACTGTCTTTTTAAGAGAACACTTAAGTTCACAGAAAATTGAGGGGAATTAATGTACAGGATTTTCCAAATGCCACGACAGCCTCCCCCATCATTTCCTAACAGAGTGCTACATTGGTAACAATGGCTGAACTTACATGGACACATCATACTCTCCAAAGTCCATGGTTTACATTATAGCATTGAACATTCCGTGAATTGAGGCAAATATTAAAGGACATGTATCCATCACTATGGTATGATACAGAGTACTTTCATGGCTGTAAAAATTATCTATGCTTCTTTTATTCTTCCCTGGCTATCTGTCCTCATACCCTAGTTGATCTTTTCACTGTCTCCTTAGTTTCCCCTCTCCCAGAATGTTACATCATCCAAATCATACAGTATGTAGCCTTCTTAGATTAGCTTCTTTCAGTAATAATATGCATTTAAGCTTCACCCATGTCTTTTTCATGGCGTGGTAAGTCATATCTCTTTAGTGCTGAAAATATTCTATTGTCTGCATGTACCACAGTTTATTTATCCATTTATATACTGAAGGGCATCTTGGTTGCTTCCAAGTTTTAGCAATTGTGAAGAATAAAGCTTCTCTAAACTTTTGTTTGTTGGTTGCAGGCTTTTGTTTGAAGGTTGATTTTTTTATCATCCCTTTAAAATTTTATAATACTATTTTGAAAAGGTTTTTATTCATTTCAGAGATAGAGAGAGATAGAAATATTGATCAGAGAGAATCATTGTTTGGCTATCTCTTGCATGCTCCCCTAATGAGACTTGAGCTTGAAACCCAGGCAGGTGCCCTGACCTGGAATCAAACTGTGAGCTCCTGGTTCATAGGTCAATGCTCAATCACTGAGCTATGCCACTTGAACTATTAATACTATTTTATAATACAGTTATAACATCCTTTCCAGAACCAAGCACAGGACCTAGCAAAGAGTAAGTAGGTGTTACATTCATGTTTTTTGAATCAAATTAAGTTCTAAATAAAGTTTGGCATATTCATGTCCTAGTTTGTTTTCAAATTATTGTTCATAGATTTCTTCCCCTGAGTATGAAGTGCAGAGGGTAGATTGTTCTTTCTGTACAACTTCTCCTCCACTTCCATTAGCCACCACACTCCTCTCTCACCAGAGTTTCAAGACAGAAAATACTAAAAGTATTCAGGGGATAGAAAAGAGGAGTGTTGCGATATTTAACAAGCTCTTTCAAAAAACCAGTTTCATATTCCACTAATAGTTTAGGGGGAAAATGAGGCATTTTATATATATTTTTTTATTTCATGGAATGATTGTTCTAAAGCTTGTGTGCTATAATAAAACAAACTGTATAGTTTTAGTTTGCTTCAAGGTGATTTTATTTTAGATATTGAGTTATTGAAATATGGTTTCTATAGAAACTGCATAAGTACACTGACCCTTCAGGATAGACTTGAGGACGTTTGTTGCTTGCAGAGATTTCCGCCTTCCTTTCTAACCGCTTCGTGGTAGGGAAGTGCACTATTGTAAATGCATGTATTATAACCCCAACACTGCAGGGCAGACTTTCAAAAACAAATATCCCTTTTATACAAAGCGTCACTGTCACCTCTTACCATAATGGTAAGGCTGGCCAGGGCATCTTTGGATTCGTTTGTAATTGTATAGAAATCTTTATTTTAGACACAACATTTGAGGTCAGTATTAATGCTCGGTATAGAATTTTGGGCTCTAGAATCTTATTCTGAAACTATTTAGAGACCATGTCTAGGGAATGAGTATTTCTCCTTTTATGAGTGTCATGCCTAAACCTTTTTACTACATATTCCACATACATTTTATTCTATTCCTGTCTTTGTTTGCTTGCTTGATTTAATTTACTTCCAGATGCTAATTGGCAGTAATATTGTCTGGGGAAAAGTTGATGTTGAAAAGATTAGGTATTTAATAGCACACAATGGCATTCTTACTTATGGTAAATAAATATGAGCAATTTCTAGCAAATGTTTAAACCTATTTTGTGGTAGATTTGGTGAAAAGCTCATAAAGATTTGCAACTCCTTCCATCAGGCAGTGGAAACTTTTTCACCCTTTGAATTTGGGTTTGGCCATGTGATTTGCTTCAGCTAATGTGACATTAGCAAATGTGGACATGGCTTTTGTGAATTCATAGTAAGCCCATAGAATTTTTTAAAAAGCAGTAAAAATCAAAGCACCACCGCTTACACAAAAAGTAAAAGAGCTAACTCAACTTGAAAAGTATTTTGGGGTTCTCAGTTTTCTAGAGATAGAAAACAAGCTGAGCAAGTGAGTTGGATTTTTTTCTTCTAAAAAGTAGAATTACTCCAAGGGCAGAGCTGAGAACCAGGGAGAAAAGTGGACTCATGAATTACTGGCAGGGACAGGTGCCAGCTCCAATTAAGAAAAATTTTGTCTCCAAATAAAGTGACCTGATACCATGTAACTGGATCAGATTCACAATTGCTATGATCCAGGGTCTTCTCGTTCTCTTTATGGAATTGGCAGTATCTAATGTGTTTATTCTGTCCATATGCAGGGCAAGTATATTCTTAATTTTCATGTCACTGAGTTAATAAATGAATCTTGGGAACCACATCCATCTTAAACCAAATATAGATCATGAAATACTAAATCTGGAACTTGATTGCAAAACATGTTGAGATTCTTTTGGTGTTTTTTTGGTGGCAGTGGTGGTGGTGGTGTGTGTGTGTGTGTGTGTATGTGTGTGTTTTGGTCTTGGGAGATTGAGTTACTTTCCACATAGGAGAAATGCAAATGATTGTGATCATAGGTTGGACTATGGTAGATTGAAACATTAAAAGACCATAATATTTTCTCAGCTCTTACCAAGAAGCAGTCTGTTTCCTAGTCCTGGTGACTTACATTAGTCAATGGGATAATGCAAACATTATGCAAGTGCAGGCTTAAAAGTGTTTGTGCGTTAGAGCCTTCCTTATTTTGATGCTTTCAAAACAGTCACCACAAAGAGAAAGCCTGCGGCCCATCTGCAGGATGAAGCAGAATATGTGGTCTGTCATCCCTTCTATCTCCACAGAACATCTAAGCGCGCCAGTAAGGTCTCCTGAGACAAGCCAGGAATACTGTACATGTTTTGAAGCTTACCCACCAGGTGGGAACTGCCTGCAAATCCATGAGTGAGCCCAATCAACAACAGAGACGAGATGTTCTACCCAACCTCTGACCAGATGGCTAGCCCACAGAATCATGAGAAAATAAATCAGGGGCTATTGTTTTAAGACATACTATCCTGGGGTATATTTAAATATGACAGTATATAACTGATCAATGCAAATCCATTGCAAATGCAACAAATGTTTACCATGTACCCATTATACATTATTTTCTATACTTGGTATAGAAAAGTTTTTATTCAACAAGACTATTTGTTGCCAAGATTAAAAATTAACTTTTTAAATTTTTGCAATATATAACTTACAACTAAATGGTGTATATGTTTTAAGTGTACTGACTATCTAGGTAGAAATGGACTTAAAAAAAACAATTAAAACAATTACCTACTTAGTATCCACACCACCTTCTTCTAGTAAGAACATATTAATTTTCATGTGAAAATTTTAGTTGCCCAATGTCATTCTACATGTTTTGTTAGAACTTATTTTACCCTCGTCTTTAAATAAAAAGTTCACCAATTCAAAGTGTGCCCTTGCCCAGGATATGATTCAGGGATGAGTACATGACCTTTTTCAAATAATTTCCTATGAACTTCAGTTCTGGGACTTAAAAAAAAAATCTTTATTGTTGAAAGTATTACAGATGTCTCCCTTTCATCCTCCATTGACCCTTCCATCCCACCCTTACCCACAGGCCTTCACCACACTATTGTCTGTGTCCATGGGATGCATATATGGATATAAGTTCTTTGATAAATCTCTTCCTGCCTCCCTCTCCCCGCTTCCATTTGAGATTCCTCAGTCTGTTCCATGCTTCCATGTCACTAGGACTTTTGTTGAAAAAGAGAAGCTTGTCTCTTCTTGAGTAGCTGAGGGGGAATGATGGCTTTCTGTTCCCATGTTACCAACTCAGGAGATACTGATTTAGTACGGATTTAAAAAAAAAAAAAAAAGAATAATAAAACTGAAATGGAGAGGATGAAACTAAATCCCGAAGGCGATATTTGAGATCCTAGAACCAGCTTTACTTGAAGCCTAATCTACCCATTACCATTTTTAATTTTGTGATCCAATGAATTCCTTAGAGTCTGATTAAGTTTGGTTTTCAATATTTGCAGCCAAAATAGTTCTGGCTAATAATACAGCCAGACATGAGAGTATGTGTTACATTCATGTTGGGCAGAACCCCCTTTTCTAGAAGAATCTCTCCTCCATACTCTATTGCTCTTCCTCTGATGGGGTTTATAATGTGTTGATAGACCATTGAAAGCCCTTTCTGAATAGATGGCAACAAGTTCTCCATACAGCATTCAGGTGGGAAGCTTACCTTTGCCCCATTCCCAACATGTTTGCATCAAGTTCCATGAGAACCACCATCTGCCAAATGCAAGAGCCTATCCCCTTTCGGCAATACCTATCCAAAGTAATATAGAATGTGTTTGTTGTTGGACTGGGATAGGCAGGGGAAGCGTATTTTTTATTTCCTTTCAGTAACTATACTGTAGCCTTTGTAATAGTAGCTTAGTATTTACCATAGGTAATGGTGATTTTTCTTTTAATCTAGCAACTAATTAAATAAAACATATGATTCTACCAGACAGGTTTAAAGTAGGAAACAGATATTTTTCTAGGCATAGCAAGGAGAATGGAATTAGCTACTTAGAAATTGTTGAAAGGCCAAAGGAGTCAATGTTGAAGCACCCACACTGCAGACTTAAGGCCATGGCATGTTGCTGTGACACTGGGAACACATCAAAATTTGTTGCTGCTGCCGAAACCAGTTTGGTTCAGTGGATAGAGAGTTGGCCTGAGGACTGAAAGGTCCCAGGTTCGATTCTGGTCAAGGGCATATACCTTGGTTGCAGGCACGTCCCTTGTGGGAGGTGTACAAGAGGCAGCTGATTCATGTTTCTCTCTCATCGATGTTTCTAACTCTCTATCCCTCTCTCTTCTTCTCTGCAAAAAATCAATAAAATATATTTGTTTAGAAATATTTGTTGCTGCTACTAGAAAAGCTGCCTGAGTTACTGGACACAGAGCTGTAGAATTTAGCAACTGAAGGAAGAATTTTCCTCACTTTTGTCTGCCAAAAATCCTACCAGTGCAACTCACTCATGGAATTGCAATTGCACCTAAGTCCTTAGCTAACGTATTCTGGTATATATAAGTTTTGACTTCCAAATCGTGTGGTAGATGGGAGAACATAGAGAGTGGGGATTGTGGAGAAATGAAAGAGGCTTCTATGGAAAAGTGCCTCCCAGGATGATATGATCATAAATTCCTGACTGGGCAGGTCACAGTGGGTAGTCATGTCCCATGAATACAACTTTTTAGTAAAACCTTTAACTTTGCCTTAAGCAGGCCCTGCCCACTGTTTTTGCCCATCTAGATCAACACACATTTGAAATAAGCCTCAACCATCCTTAACTGTCCTGTAATCTAAGCCCCACCTCGCCAAGCATTCTTCCACATCCATGTAATCTTCCTCCAGTTCCTTTCTTTATTTCAAATGCACAAATAAAACTGAAAAACTGTTTTATTCTGGAGCACTTGAGATCTGGCTCCCTGGCTTATGTCAGTTTGGCTCAAACCAAGTCTTGTAAAAATATTCTGAAGGTTTGGACATTTCTTATATGGACAATGAACTATTATATATCGATGAGAGAGAAACATCGACCAGCTGCCCCCTGCACAACCCCACTGAGGATGTACCCACAGCCAAGGTACATGCCCTTGACCGGAATCGAACCCGGGACCCCTCAGTCCACTGAGCCAAACTGGTTTCGGCAATGAATTATTATTTAATATAATTGCTGTCTGTATTTGTCAGAATTTAAAGCTGAGAGGAAGAAAGGGGTGGGGAAGGGAAAGAAAGAATATTATTTAGTTTTGCAAGTCCACAATCAATGGGGTGGCAGCCTGGAGACCCAGGAGAACTGGTGGTGGGGGTGAGTTCTGAAGGCTGTCTGCTGGGAAATTCCCTCTTGCTCAGGAAGGCTGGCCTTTCTGTTCTATGTAGGCCTTCAATTGATTGGATGAGGCCCACCCACATTATGGAGGGAAATCTGCATTAATCAAAGTTCACCAATTTAAATGTTACTGTCATCCAAAAACACCTTCCAAGTTGACACAGAAAAGTAACCATTGCATTCCCTAGTCTTAGGCATCAGGCAAAGGTGGTGTTCTTTTAATTATTAAAGGTAACAATCCATAATGTTGATCTGTATTCATTCGAAAAATTTTCAAATACAATAGCCACCAGCTACTTGTAGCTAACGAACAATGGGGATGCGGCCAATTCAAACTGAGATGTGATTTTGAAGACAAATAAAAATATAAACTATCTCATTAGTAATCTGTATGTTGATTATATGTTAGATATATTGAGGTAGTAAAATATTAAAATTAACCTCAGCTAATGCTTTCACTGGTTTCTTTCCAGTCCCACAGACTCCTCCACTGGCTCACAGACACCAACACCACAGTGCTTTCTCCTCGGAGGTATGAGTTTTTACCTTTCTAATGTGGCTACTACAGAGACTCATATTGTGTTTCTGTTGGACCATGCAGGGTTGCTCCATAGTGCAGGATTAGTTATAGTGAATGCATTGCTCACATGAGCAGAACAAGCCAGATGACCTGGCCTAACTGCCATGGGCCTGGGCAATGTGCGGAAGCTCATACAATACTTGGTGAACACTATTGTTTGCTAGAGTCCTCCCATCTGCACACATATTTTCTTGCACTTTTATCTTATATAGAAGAACACAGTTAACTCTTTTTTAAAAGAAGACTACACCAATGCCTCATCCAGTTACTATTATCTAACTCACTTCCAGGATCTCTGGGTGCTGACAGTACTTTTTAGGTGAGATTTGAATGTGGCTCTTCTTGGTTTCCTCTTACTCCCTCACCACCACATAACCAGTGTACATTAGTGAAGCAAAGACAGAATAACGGTCATAAGCATTCCCATTCAGAAAGGGAAAGCATGGGAGATACACAGTCATCATGAGTCCGTAGCTATCCTGCTGCACCACACAGAGGTTCAGAGCCCTTCCCTGGCCTTGTGGAATGCTTCTTGTGTAGTTCCTCATTCTGCATTCTGGAGGGGCTCCCGTGTATTTCCTTTACCGTGACACCTGCCTCCACCCTCCAGGCAGTCTTACTGTTCCCTTCTCTTCCTGGGCCCTTCTGCAGTGGGTTATGGGGAAAGATATCCTTAGGGACATTGTATCTTTCTCTTTCCTACCCAACAAAATTTGGTTGTCCTGTGTAATTATAAGGCTTGAATAGACATTGTGAGTGAAAAAGGGGCTGCATACTAAACCTGAAAAATACAGGGCCTTACAAACTCAGAGACATACAGTAACCACATAGGATGGACTGAACATCAACGTTCTTAACTAAAAGTGGTTCATGGCAGGTAGTCACATCCTGGGATTGTGGCTTCCTTGACAGATGTCAATCATTACCTTAAACTAGCCGTTTTTTGCATCTAAGATAACATACCTTTGAAATGACAGAGTAGTCAGTCTCCATTCCAGGCCCCCTAGGGCACACGCACCACACCCTAGCAGGAGACATCACCAAACTCCTCATTATCTTGCCCCCTGCCCCACTCCCACATACCATCTCTCTGTGCTGTAACTATTAAATAGCCTGTATCCACCAATGTAAAATCAATAATGTTTCTCTATTTTTGTTTTTTATCCAATCCCAGAGATTTCCCTGCTTTGTTTTATCCTACTCCCCAATCTATGATCAATGGATTCATATAACCCACTTTAAAACTTCTTTTATTCTAGTGTGTAAAATAATCTGAAGAACTACTATTTTCCAGAACATTTTCTCAAGCTGTTGAGATTTTGCTTCCCAGCCATTGTTGTCATTTTGGCTCGCGTAAACTCATTAAAAACAATCTCAAAAGGGTTGGATATTTCTTACATTGATAACATTAACTATTTCAGTCTATGCTTGTGATTTCATTAAGCAGTAAAGCTTTCCAAAACTCTTAATAGGATTCTTATATATTTAATCTAAGTCAGTTTCAATAGCCAGTAACCAAAACACATGTCATTTTGAGATGTAATTTCGAATCAGCAATATTTCCTCATTTTCTCAATTATAGAACTTGATCTTTGGATTTTCTGTTGGCCATTTTAAGATTGTAGAGTTGTTATAGCAAGGCCCCACCCTGAATCCAATATTTTAATCCAGTTGATTTAAATAAATGAAAAACACCACACCCTTAGTCTAACTTTTTCCTGAGTGCATTGAAACAATTGAAAATGTTACTGGACACTTTTTTCTTTTTTTACGAAGTTTTCATTCTTTTTTACTATTTGGAGGTAAATAAACAGGAGCCTTTTCCAACCCTGTAAGGTTTGTGAATTTTTAAACTTTGTCTTTTCCTTTTCAGTTTTGCTTGCAAATTGATTAATTCTTTCCTAAACTTATTTGTTTCTTATAATAATGTGTCAATTACCCAATAGCAGTCAATGCACACTATTGGTGTCCTGTTTTCCAGCCTCTTCACATAGATCCACAAATACATTGAATACATAATAGTTTTGCCAATCATTTTGTCACTGACATCAAATGGATCAATATCCTGCTAAGCTATGACATCAATTTCCTCTCCTCCTGCCACCAACTGCTCAGTCATTAGCATGGCGGCCCTCTGTGCATCACCAAAGAGATCCCACCTCTCAGTACTTCCTTATAGAATTTTTGCTTCCCATTCATGGAAGTCCATTCTGGGTCCAAAGACTCTCCAGTCTACTGTCCTTCATGTAGCAACTCAGTGAACCACTAAAGCAGAGAAAACCAAACACTCAAGTTCTTACCCTGGCAATTACATATTTGGTCTGGAAGTAACATGACTTTCTTTGGTCCACACACTCCATTAGCCAGGCCCTAGTGGCTAGGACTAGACCCCAACCAACTTACTAGGAAGGTGGGAAATGTAGGAGAGCCCATGAAATAGTTGGATGTCCTATTTTGCCCCTATACCCCCATTCACCAGGTGATTCTGATTCTAAGACTGGTGCCTAAGGAAATAAGACACCTGTATGCAAAGATACACAAACAAGGCTGTTTACTACATAGTTAGTTATAGTTGTAAAACAAATGAAAAATATAAAAAAATTAAAAAATATAACTGTCAAAAAAAAAACCCCATCAATCTAAAATAAACTACATTATGATAAACCCTTTTTATAGAGTAGTGATTATCCAATAAAATGACATTGATAAGGAATAATAGAGTAAATGTGCCCTCCATGTGCATTCTATAACACCATTGGCAATTAGTAACAGTAGTTAATAATGGGTGACATTAAATGAGTGCATACTGTGCTCCCAGGCAATATTCTAAGGACTATACAAGTATTACACAATTTCCTCTTGTATAAAATAGGGTTCTTTTGAGGCCTATTTTATACAAGAGGAAATTGAGGCACAGAGATATAAACAAGCTAAGAAATTGTTTATTAAGAGCAGAACTTGATAAAGTATAAATAATGGTGAGATGGGAAAGAATAGTTTCCTGTATGTATTTAGGGAACTTAGGGTCACCAGGGTTGAGGGAAATATAGTTATAGAGGTTCTGGAGTTATGTAAACTAATTTTACATGTTTACATATAGTTGCCTTCAGAGTTCTCTTTTCTCTCTTATTCCTCTTTTTCAAAAAAAATCTATGCCAAATTAATGGATACATCTTTTATCTTTAAATTTTATTAGGTTTAAATGCCCAAGATAGGAAGGAAGATGATAAAATTTATATTTTGTAAATATGTTATGTGTATTTTTATCTAAACCTAACTGTATTGTCTTCATCCCTCTCAAAATATGGTCTTTCCTATGAGCAAAAATAACACCAGTTTTCCCCCAAAATATTTGGATTGGGGAATATGAATGTTGAATCATGGTGATTTGTATTACTCTTACTCAACATGGAGATTCTTGAAAGCTATTTTAACATAAATTCATTTGACAAACATCTGTTTTTTAAAAGGATCCATCAGACTATTATCTGGGCACTGGGCATATGTAGATATTTTTAAAACTATCAGGAAACTTATATTCTTAGAGAATGTAGCAGTGAAAGAATGTTTTAATCACAAGTGCTTTTTTGTTTTTTTTTATGTGTGTGGTTTTTTTTTTAACTCAAATTGTTAAAAAAACAACAAAGGGGTTCTAAACACCTCCTGTGATTGGAAGGAAATACAGAAGGCACAGGGCTGCAGGGTGGATTTGGTTCAGTGGTTTTATGAAGTGTCTGTCCAAGGACCTCTTTCCCTCTTCCTCTGCTTTGTGATGTGGGCCATTGGGAGGCAGGCGCCCCCTTGTGATTTCAAGATGAGTGTCACCAACTCAGGCTACTTCCTCATCTGCTCAGGTGAAGAGAACACAGGTCAATTTCAAAGGTCTTTCCTAAACCAGAGGAGGCTTCTTTCCCAGATGCCCAAACAAATGTTTTCTCTCATTTGTTTTCCTGAATTGGGCACTTGCATACATCTGAACAAATTCGTATGCTCATAGGCTCTCCTCTGAAATAACCACCAAGGTGAGACATAGCATTGCCGTGATTGGCTTAGACTCCTGACTGGGGTTAATTGCTCAAGCTCCGTGAGGTGGGCTGAGTGAACCCTGTATGATGGAGGCAATTACAATGTCAGCTAAACCCAAGTTCTAGTCATAGCTCTAAATCCAAAAGCTTCTTCGTGATCAACCAACCTCTAATACCTGAAATCCATTTGCAATGAGTAGCCTGTTTAAATGAGATGCTTTGTTCACTAGATGCTATGTGAATTTAAGGAGCCTGCTGGCCATTGTGAAAATCTGTGCTGGACCTCCCCCGAACTAGAATTAGTTTCAGAGACAGGGATTCTGTAATACTCTGACTTAGATAATGATGCCTCAATATGGTGAGAGACATAAGACTGTGTTTCTAGAGGAGGGGAGATGGAGGGGTCTAGGCTAGAAATAAGATCTCTTATCTAATAGGAGTTTGGGTGCCTAGAGAAATATAGTGAGCCCAGAACAAGGACTGAAGGGGTAAAGAAAGAAATAGATGGAGATGCCAAATATGTCATTTACCAACTTTACATTTTCCCCCTAAGGTTGGCTCGGGGCCATGTTTATGGAAAATGAACAGTAATTGACGATAACCATGGTTCCCTCTGGTGACATGGTCTCTGGGTTGGATTATCTCTCTTGTGTATTTAATCATTTAAGTAATGGTCACAATGTAATTCATAAACACTCTTTCAAGATGAATTTAATTCCTCTGTAACCTCCAAATGATAAGCCAGAGAGAAGTGGGGGTGGAGGAAGGGAGGAGTGGTTCTTAAAGTACTCTTGTTGCAAAGGAAACAAAATAAATGGTATCCATATGCTTCCAGATTGGTGTGGATTTTTAAGTCAGAATGACTAAAAGTCTAGGAAATTGGGTGGGATACCTCTAGATTCTGTTTATTCTCACTCTCAGAGGAGGGTGTTTGGATTGTGGCTATACCCTGGACTATTTCTGGCTACTCTGACTTTTGAAGCACCCAGCCTAGAGGAGAAGGGATGGAGAGAGGTGTCTTGTGGATGCTGGCCCTCTGGAAAGTGAGCACCCAGAGAGTGGAGGGCCAGTCAAGGAAACTCAAGAATTTTATGTTTTAATAAAGCTAGGATAGTTTGACTTATATGGACAAGAAATGAACATTTGGGCAGCATCACAGAAGTTCCCATCACTGTACAGAAATACTGCCCTGTGGGTTCTTAAAATCATCACAATGCTTACGAGAGGCCTGGCAGCAGGGTACTGAATGCTTTGTTCAGAATTCAGCCCACTCACTG
Organism: Vespertilio murinus; assembly: GCA_963924515.1. Taxonomy (NCBI): domain Eukaryota; kingdom Metazoa; phylum Chordata; class Mammalia; order Chiroptera; family Vespertilionidae; genus Vespertilio; species Vespertilio murinus. The sequence goes on along the minus strand of OZ004704.1, from coordinate 8,878,285 downwards.
CCCTTGGAAGTCTTACTCAATAAGTGCTGTCAACCTGAAAACAATAACAACAACAAACAACACACAAAAATATATAGGCAATATCAACCACTTAATGTATCTGAGCATTGTCAAAAATTGACCAGGTGCATGAATTAGGATAGGGCAAGTTGTTTGGCAGTATCAAATAGCTACCTCAACTCAGACCAGCTTACTCCTTATCCTCTCTCTGTGACCACAGCAGGCCAGTGCTGCTCGGTGTCATCCCCACCATGAATTCAGAACAAAGGTTCCTCTATCTTTGTGTTGGCAAAGCAGAAAAAAAAATTGAATTTGGCCAATTGAAAGCTAACAATCAAAACTTCAGCCTAGAAATGACAGTCACCACTTCCACTATATTCTGATAGCCAAGACAAGTCACATGACAGCCTGTGCCTTAAAGGAAGCAGGAAAACATTTCCCTCCTGTCCTGGCAGGTGTGGTACAGTCAGCATTATCCTCTAGTTCAATTCCTGGGCAGGGAACCCAGGTTGTAGGACTCCAGTCATGACATTTACAGGAGGCAATTAATCAATGTTTCTCCCCCTTTCCTTTTCTTTGAAAATAAACCAGCAAATAAGTAAGTAAGTAAGTAAATAAATAAATAAATCACCCTTCCCATATTCTATAAGATAAATAGACACTCTCAGGGAACAACCCTAATGGCTACTCTTCTAAGAAAAACAGATCCTGCTTACTACAAATATAAAAACACCCACCCTCAGTTTTTGGAAAAGAGTCTTTTAGGCTCCTATTGGAAATCTTTATAACATATCCCATAGTAACCAGTTCAGTCACTGGATTTCCGAACTCATAGTATACTAGAAGCCTGGTGCATGGAATTCATGCACTGGTGCTGGGAGTGGCCTGCAGGGATCAGCCCACTGTGGGAGCACTGCTCATCCAGGTCAGCTGAGCAGCTGTGGATCGGCCCTCTGAGCGGCTGCACTGAGAGAGCGCACTGACCACCAGGGGGGAGCTCCTGCATTAAGCATATGTCAGTGAGCATCATAGCAACTGGTTGATCGGTCATTCCGGTCATTCTGCCATTTGGTTGCTGGGCTTTTATTATATAGGATTACAAAATATTTTAGAAGGGAGAAGTGTTTGACAGCATGAATTAGATTGCTAGGGCTGTCATGACATCATTAATTATATTAGTAGGGCTGTCATAAAAATGCACCCCATACACTGGAGGGCTTAAACTATATACCTTTATCTCTTTGCAGTTATAGAAGCTAGAATCGCCAAATCAAGGTGTTAGCAGGGTTGGTTTTTTCCCCGGTGCCTCTTTCCTGGGCTTGGAGACGGCTATTTTCTCCAGTGTCTTTACAAGATCTTCCCTCTTCATGCATTTGTGTCCTAATCTTCACTAAAGAGAGGGGCATGAATTGTATTGGACTAGAGTTCATACTAGTGACCTTATTTTAATTACCTTTTAAAAGGTCCCATCTGAAAAAAGCTACATTCTGAAGCTTGGGGGTTAGGACTTCAACCTCCTTCAATATGAATTTTTGGGGAACCCAGTTCTTCCCATAGCACAACATAATAGAAATAAAATTTAAAATAAAAATAATAACAGACTGAGAGATCAAAGAAAATCAGTAAAGCCTGGTGTTTCTTTTGTGTGGGGACATATGCCAAAGGACTCTTCAAAAGTTTTGTCTTGATAATCAGATGCTGGACCACAGACAAAAGAACAAATTGTTTCAATTGGAGGGAGGGGGGAGTGTGTTTCAGAGACCATGATTTATTCCCAAGAAACACAACAATAACAAATAATAAAAGTAGGGAATGTAAGGCAATGAGATATACTGCTCACTATATATCCGTGAACTTCCCCGACATCTTCCAGCAATTTTCTGTGAGAGAGACCTGTTCTCACTGATGAGGTGAGTGAGGAAGGCAGATACCTTAGGAAAATGCCCCAGGCAGAGGAAGAAACAAATTTAATGGTCTCAATGAGGGGCTAAGATAAATTTCACAATTTTGTCATTTTGGGAAATTTGAAAATTAAGTATGCCTTCCTCTCATTGGCCTAAATGTGGCATTTCCAAATTCTTGACAGATATTAATCTTTAAATTTGGGAAAGAGAAATTGGAATTTCTGGGAATTTGTAGGCATTCTCAAAATCATGTTATTATATTTCATAGTACTCTGTGTGGTTTTAGTGATGAGGGACCATGCATTTTCTGCAGTAGATTTTCATTAAATATCATGACTTTTTGGTAAAATAAAATTGATATATCAAGTGCATAGTTTATTATTATTATTAATGAATGTTTTGATAAGTTTTTGATTTCTTACAGAGAGAAGAGAGAGGGATAGAGAGCCAGAAACATCAATGAGAGAGAATCATCAATCAGCTGCCTCTTGCACGCCCCCTACTGGGGATTAGCCCACAACCAAGGTATATGCCCTTGACTGGAATCGAACCTGGGACCTTCCAGGCCCCAGGCCAATGCTCTATCCAATGAGCCAAACCAGTTTCGGTTGTTTTGATAAGTTTTATATTTTTATGACATGTATAAATATTCTCAACTTGGTATAGATATTCTACATTAAAAACTATAAAGAAATGAAGCTAACAGAAAAATAAATGTTAAATAAAATAATTTAAAATGAAAATACAATATAAAATACTTAATACTTACAAATTATTATTCTTAAAATGAAAATTTTAAAGACCAAAGCAGTAACTTCCCTATTCAGTAAAATTTGATCTTTGTATTGTGACAAATATTTCAGACATATTCGATTTTATTTCCTTTGAATTGGTGTTGATCATATTTTTAAAAGCATATTCAAAAGCATCTTCAGATTGGTTGCAATGCTTTCTATTATGAAATTACTTGTTTTTGTTTTGTTTGTTTGTTTGTTTGTCTGTTATAAAAGGCTTTTATTTGCTTGCCCTGATTTTTATTTTCTATTAAAATTAATGTTGCTTTGCAATATTAAAACTTTTTTTAAAGCAGTTTCTGATTCATGTTGGAATATTCCACAGTATCATTCACATCTTTTTTTCTCACATTGATGCTGTCAAAATATTTTCCAGGAACTGTAGCCTATAGCTAATCTTCAAACACTGCAGATGCAAGCAAGTGTTAATAGAGAATAGTTGAATAACATAACATTCAGATTTTCTATCAAGGTTAACAGCACTACACAGAATCATACCTTGAAATTGCCAATCAAAAAATGGTTTGCTTCCTGAACATGTTATTTCTTGGAACAATACTCATAGGAATTGTATAAAGTATTCAGTACATACAAACTTACTATTACTTCTGTTTGCAAGAATTGCTCACCATTAGCAATTCCTGGATAAGGCCATGAACCCAAACTTGTTATAACAAGGCACCAGCTGAAAGTAATACTGGCCTCCTCCTGCTCTGTCCTGCTTTTTGGAGATGTTGACCCAGATCTTTGACTCAGCATGCCCATCTCCTCCTGCCTTTGCTTTGAAAACAGGGCTTTTCTGTGGACCATTTCTACGTTGCTAGTAAAGCTTTAATTTTTGTAGGGGAATTAGAATACTCTTCTGTTTTCCTGGTGTCTTGATGGTGTTTTGTGAAGTTCAGGATTTGGAAAAGCATAACTTTTCTAGTAAAGATGGGATAGGAAGTCCCCCATGGAAACACTATCCAAATGAGAAAAGAGAAGTAATTGGCTATCAGAACTGCTAATTTTAAATATAAAAGAAGGAGGCAAGTTACCTAATTAGAATGAAATAAATTATAAGATTCGATTCATGCAATGTTTTGTTTATTTACTAGAGGCCTATTGTACGATATTCATGCAATAATAGGCCTTCCTTCCTCTGTCTTCACTCCCAGCTGCTCAGGAGCCGGCAAGTCCCCACCTCTGTCAGAACACTGCTCTTGTAGCCTCCTACCCTGGCCGCCTCCCTCCCCCTCATAGCAGGTGTCCATCCCCTTCCACCTGCTGTGCACCTGCATATGCAAATTAACCTGCCATCTTTGATGGCTTAATTTGCATACACATTCTGATTGGCTGTGGGTGTAGCAGAGGTATGGTCAATTTACATATTTGTCTATTATTAGGTAAGATTTGTTTTTAGAACTATGGTTTTCAAAGTAAGTTCACCTTATCACCAACATCAGTGTCACCTTGGAACTTGTTAAAACGACAAGTTCTCAGCTCCTGCCTGGAACTACTAAGGTAGCAACTCTGAGGAGAGAGCTCAGCACTCTTAAGTTCTAAAAGCATTTCCAGGTGATTCTCAAGCATAGAATGATCCAGGACACCTTCATTAGATAACTTTCATTTTGAGCACCCCTCCTCTAGAGCAGAGTTGTTGTCTTGGTTCATTACATTTTAATAATTTAAATAGGTAACTTCCCTTCAAAGCAGAGAGCTTTGTTATCTTGTGAGGAAAATTAAAGTGTTTTGGTCTATTGCCTATTTTCTGGGGGTCTTGATCTTTCACTAACAGCTGGATAATGATAATAAATAAACTTTTTTTTTGAA